>JAOXJP010000017.1:5445157-5472219 GCA_025762735.1 Platanus orientalis
GCATAGAATAAGGTATTAATAATATGATCAATCTAGAAGCCTCTTATTAGATGGACAATCTGAATCAGTCACATTTCCACGGAAAGTTATGATCCTTTCACTTAGAAAACCTTTTTCCATATCTTTCTCTTCTGATCAACATAGATATTGTTTTAAAGAGAGGTGGATTATGAATTCAAAGGAAAGTAAATATGGTAGAAAACGATGTTTTTGACTTTTAGTTTGGCTTTTCTTGGCTGTAGACTCGGGTTTTTTAATTTTTATTTTTCATAGGTAGTTATAGGTGAAGACGGGTTTTGAACCAAGGTCTGTGGTACAACACCCACAAATTTTACCAACTTAGTAAGCTGGCATCTTCCTGTAGATTCGGTTTACTCTACTGCCAACTAAAATTAAGTGATCCCAATCCAAATGGACCCTTGCTATAATGGTTGAAGCTTTGACTACAATGATCTTGCTAGTGAGATGTGGACTTCGTTCAAAGATTTGTTAATCCAACTTGAAGCAATATTAGCTAGTTTGTTGAGGTGATTCTATTTTGTTATAAAGAAATTTCATGTTAATGATAACGTAAGATTTCATGATAGGTTTAGCATTCTTTTACATTGTTGATGATACTTAAATTTGTTTACTATGATTACTACGATATGATTGAGTCCATGGTTGCTGGATTCACCATAACCACCTATGAACTACTAATTCGTTCACCTGAATCAATTTTTTATTCTATCCAAATCAGATTATTTATTCGGGCAAATCATGAGAATCAAATCTTTAATCTACTTATTATAATTAAAGACCAAGTATATATATTTGTCACAAAAAAGGATTAATAAATTGACCAAATTAGATTTACATGTAGGGTTCATGAATGTAGCGATTGACCTTATCACCTTAGTAAGTTAATCTTCCCCACCCGACGAATCAATGCTACAAATAAGACATGGTAATGTTGAATCAAATCTAGGAAAATGTATTTGTTAGTCGACCTATGACTTAGGAACTATGCCTCGAGCATGAATTGAATCAAATTCCGCTGTGGTTTATCAAAAACAATTTTTATTATTTATGTTGTCAAGTTTCTCAATTAATTTATTTAATGATATGTATTGTGCCCAATTAGCACAGTGGAAAAAAATATGGATCGGATTCAAGTATGTAATGTACAAAACAATACAAGAAAACAGAAAACGACCAGCAACAACCACACAAGACAATATTTAACATGATTTGACAAACCTGCCTATATCCACAGGCAAAGATGATGAAGAACTTTCATAAAAATGGAAAACAAAGAAATTACAAAACGCACAATGGCGAGTTCTAAAACCGAAGGTAAAACCCTACGAACTCTTCATACAAAATACGTTATTACTTCTCTACAAAATCTTGATGATACTCACAAATCTTCTATAGCCCTAAAACTCATAAAACTACCTTTTATAGGCATACCCAAGGAAACCCTAATACGTTAAGGTCTTAAGAGACCCAAATAAACAAAAAAAGATGGTTTCTTTGGCTAATTAAGTTGCGCACGGCTCACAGCCGTGTGTATTCATGACACTTTCCAACAATATGGACCAATTCATACAAAGATTATGGAAAATACATGTTATTTTGCTTTTGATATTTAAGTAAATGCGTGGGTAATTATATTATATTTGGCTTTTAATACATATATAAATAGCAAAATAATGATAATAAGAGACCATTTAAGGTTTCAATTTTGACATTATAATTTGAACTAAGATCTTTAACTGTAATTTAGATTTGAAATTTTAAAAAGTATTAAGTTCTTTAGATTTAAAGTGAAACTATAGTTATTTATCAATTAATAAAAACTGTAACAATTTTGATAATATTGCAGTTATTTTTTATTAAGTAAATGACATCGGTAGATCTAGTCATAAAATAAGATATAGTTTCTAAGTACTTTATTTTATTGCATATGGGGTTCCTCATAAGTTTCCACTTACTAAGCTTGATGATTTTATTTTCTGAATTTTGTTACTCATTCATCTAAAAGCTTCACCTAGTTTATGGATATCATAAAGCATGATTAGTAGTAGTCACCTTTCGAGGCCGTGTTTGGTTGCCACCAGTAATGAATTCATTACATTTCAAATTCCCGAGGCATTTGAAACCATAATGTGATAGTTGAAAATGAACTCGATGAGAATCATTTTGATTTGTTAATGGACTGATTTTCATTCATCAGCAGAATATGAATGATAGCATATATTATTTCATTTTATATAAAAAAAACTAAGATGACTTCATTTATAATTTTAGTTAACAAATCAGTACAAATCTGAATGAAGTCCTTTTGAACTATCAGCTTATGGCTACAAAAGCCTTCGAAATGAAGTAATTACATTACAGGTGGCTGTCAAACACACCCTGAAAATTTTCATCAATTTGATTGATATGCATTGTTTGCATAACAATTTAGAAGTGCATCTCCATTTCATTCAACCAACTCTAATATTAGAATCAACATCATCCTTTAGCAATATATCTTGATGGATAATTTAGCCAGGATATGGAAATGAGCACTTTAGGGTATCTCTTGCTTATCAATTTCTTTTTAATGAGTGATACTTTCTTAGTCCTAATTTATTTTGGAACCCTTGGTTTTTGAAATAACCCTTTATATTTTTAGCTTTACAGTTAGATGTATCAAAATAAAATAAAACAGATCAACACATTTACTTATCTATGTTGACTAGTGGCCAAAGCACGAAGAAATCACAATATTCTGAGTCAATTCCACCTCATCCTAAGAGGAATCCTTGCAATATCAAGGGTGTGTTGGAATCCCACCTCCAAGATTCAACAATTACAATATTCCTTTCGCGTCACGCATGCTCCTACGTTTGGTTGTCACTTGGAATGAAACCACTTTATTTTGTTTTGCCATAGTACCCGAGTGCATATGAACCGCAACGAAATGGATTGATTTCCATTCATCACTAAAATGCGGAATTCATATAATGATAACATAAATAATTTTATTTGACAAAAAAAATCTAAGATGATTTCGTCTCTGATTTTAATTTGAATCGAAATAATTTCATTTTGAACCATCAGCTTTTGGTTTCAAATGCCATGGGAATTTAGAATGACAAGATTTCTTTACAGGTGGCAACCAAACCATGACCTAAGATTTTACCTCCTCATATCCATCACCAATGAAAAGACAAGAAACATATTGGCTCAAGGTTATAAGTCTCTGAAGCTTTTTAACACACATGCACACGGGCGCACGCATGGTGATAAGTGTCCTTACATGACTCATATATAGTACAAGCATCAATATGAAGGTTTTTAGTTCATTGAACAAGGGATGTGTGATTATTGAAATACCCCTATTTTCCTAGTGTAATGACTAAATGAGTAAGTTAATGAAGAAGTTTTCTCAGTGCCAAAAAGTGAAATGATACCTCCCTTGTGTCTCGTCTCACGACGTCGCACAAGAGGGGCGTCGCAGATGATGTGAACCCGTGTTTGGGTGGCCGAGGCATCGTCCGTCCACAGTGAATGTTAGGGGTCAAATCCCCTTAGATGCAAGTTTGTAATACGTTATTGCCCACCTTCTCTATCGTTGCCAATACCAAAAAACTGAAGAAAAAAGAAGCAGATTTCACAGTAAATCTGAAATCACCATCTTATCCCCCCCAACATTGTACTTCAAGATTTAAAAAAAAGGGTTATTGTTGAACAACAATATTGTACACGTGGTTATTCTAGAAAATCCACCATCAAATGGATGGACCCGGACTAGGATTGAACTCGTCATCCTTCCACGTGCATAGACATGTAACACACCTCATATAGAAAAAGAACCAATGAACCAATATTGAAAGAGTTTATTTATTTTGGTGGGTGTAGAGCGTGGAGGGGTAAGTGAAGATCTCCCAATGTGATGTGAGCATGACTTCTGGAACTCTGAGAAGAAAAATTACAAAATAGAGGCCCACACCTTTCTGGAGAGACAAAAGCTACAAATTGGCCCTCAAGTCCACATGCAAATCTCATTGTGCAAATTAAGCAAATCCATTTAACTCAAAGTCCAGGTTTTTCCAATCACAGCTTATTGAAAACAAATTTGGAATGTGACCTTCTTTTTATTCAAACAAAATTCAATTGAGATGGGTATACTGGGAAGCCAAGAAAAGAGTTGTTGGGTTAATGTCTTGTATTTAACCCGGGATGATGAACCAAAAACCCCGAATATGACCTAAAAAATTGGTGAAGGTGAGCAAAGCGACCCGTTTTGTATCCGCTTTGGGGTCCGGATCCAACCCACGCAGATTAAGGTTTTGAGAGTTTATATTTAGGGTTTTCTCGATTTCCATGCTGTCGCACTGTTCATTGTAATCTCTGTTCTTCGATCATAGTGAAAGCTCTTCTCTTTTTTCGCCTGTGGACGTAGGCTTCAAAGCCGAACCACATAAATCATTTTGCTCTTGTGGTGTGATTGTATCTGTTTTATTTTCTCTCTTCTTCTTTGTTGCATGCGATCATAGATCTAGGTTTATGCATAAATAATTATACATCTTAAGGCATTGGAAAGCTCTCCAAACTTGACTCATTAAAGAGGAGCTCTCTAAGAAGAAAATGTGTATATAAAAAAGTCTTCTACAAGAAAACAAGTAACAATTTTTCTCATCTTTATTATTATTATTATTTTGTTATATTCCTCTTACATTTCACTTGATTTTTGCTGGCCACTAGGCCCATAGATTACCACTACCACCTGTACTACAATGGGATACCAAGCAGGTGCCCATGTACACTGCAAACCCTATGGATTCGACCTGTTGACCTCCACAAATGGAGGATGATGCCTCAGACCACCCAAGCACAGGGGTGATAGCAACAATTCTTCTCATCTGATAAGCTTCAAAATGATTTTTAAAAAAAATAGAAACTTCTATAACAAATGGAGCTTCACACTTTAATTTGATCAAACAAGAAGCCTGGGTTCAAAGAAAGAGCCCCATTTTCTTGAGCTGTTCAACCATTGTCTCAATCATCCCCTACTATTATTCAAAGGTTTTAGCTCAGATTTGAAATATATAACCCTCTAGAAGACCTATGACTAACAATCAAGGAGTTTGTTATAAAAGCTTGTGGTTTTCTTCTCAAATCCGAGCCTTCTTAAACATGCTTAGATGTTAAGAGTAGTTGTCTCTCCCCTGTAAGAAAGGTTTGAAGACTTGTACTTTTTAGAGGGTTTTGTGATGAATGTTGAGTTTAATTAACCTCCCAATACCTTCAAAAACCCTTGTATATTTTTAAGATTAGGGTTAGGATACCTTTTTTTTCTTAAAAGAAGAGAAGAAAGAAGGAAAAAAAGTAAAAGGTTTTATTGGAATTCATTAGAGATTGGTAGGTTGTAATCAACCTTGGATAAATTGGACTTTTTGGCTTATAGGTTGGGTGTATTTAGAAAAAACTCAGTCTTGTGAAAACACTAGGCACCTCTTGGCATTTCGAAAAGCTACAGACCCTTTTGTGTAATTTTAACAGTCTTTTTTAATAATTATGGGTAGAGTGAAAAAAATGTCTGTTTTGCAAATGGCAGTCAATGATGCATTACTTTTTTTTAATCATTATAAGTCCGCATTAAAAAAAGAGAAGAGAGAAAAAAGTAAAATCCATTGAGTAGACCACGTCCTTCCCACTCGCCCCTTCTTAACAATTTTACCGGGAAGCACGACCGTCGGTGAAGCCCTTCCAACTTACCTTTCGAGACACCAATTGATGATAAAATTTTCATTCTGCCCCTTTAGCTAAAAAGAAATATTGAAATTGATTCCAGAGTAGTTTCATGTTATTAGACCTAAAATACCACTTGATTGAAATCATTTTCTTAGGGGGAGTTAGTAGATTTAGGTTCTACAGCCAGGATTAAAGACACCATATGTGGTCGAATTCAGTATTTCAATCCAACGATTGGACAGTTTTTAACATCCTATTTTTATAGATTTTACAGAAAAAAATATTAATAAAATTGATTAATGGGGTTGCATGTTTCTCTCATTTGTTGACATGTGGCCTAGTAATTTCTTGCCCTTTCAGAGACAAGTGGCAGTGATACTCGTTGGGTGGCCACGATAATCCAATTCCAAGATGAGCGGCCCCATTCATTATTCTAACGTAGGGTTGTCAACTATTCGGTTATATATCCGTATTTGTTTCACATAAAATGAATACAAATGCATCTAAATCTGATTAGTTTATTTAGCTAAATATCCGTATCCATTTATATGTTTATATCATGGTGTGAAATAAATAGGCTCAGTGTCTAATAAAGATATACTATCCCAATTAGCAATCAGGCTTTGATGTATTTCAATTAACAAGTGGGTCTAGTATATTGTTTGTATTCTAGTTTATCCTACTATTACTAATATTTATATTATAACACTATACGCAATGCTACGTAGAATACAACATATTAATACTTTAACCCATATCTTATCTTCCATTCCCATTTCCTATGAAAAAATGTTGAAACCTTCTCAATAGCCAGCTCCCCTTCTCTTGTTAAACTCTATTGATCATCTTCTATACCTATAGTCTCTAGTCCCCTATTATTTTTGTAAATATTTGTAAAACATCCGATTGTGATCTGGTATTCTATTCAATAAACGAATACAATACAAATAAACATATATCCATTTTCATATTCTATCCCTGTACAGAAAGGATGAGAGCAAGTCCTCTGCAACAAACATAAATGACATTAAATGGAAACTGCCATCAAAGAATGACACGTGGTTAAAAATAGGTCCACTTGTTTGTTTACGTGTATTAAAACTCCCACCCAATGTTAAAATTTAAATTTTTTGTATAAATGTTGTTCTTTGATGATAGTTACTGTTTAATGTCATTTAAGCTTCTTGTTGTTGAGGATTTGCTCTCTTTCATAACTAACTAATGCTAGAGATTCAAACTAAGCCACTCTTAAGTCCTCCGCCAACCCCGCAAACTAATTTATATCTCACAGTGGCATTTGCGTAATTTAAAACAAAACGGAGGCCAAATTTAAGAA
This sequence comes from Platanus orientalis, assembly GCA_025762735.1. Classification (NCBI taxonomy): domain Eukaryota; kingdom Viridiplantae; phylum Streptophyta; class Magnoliopsida; order Proteales; family Platanaceae; genus Platanus; species Platanus orientalis. The sequence continues at coordinate 5,452,221 of JAOXJP010000017.1, forward strand.
GACGACACCAGCACGTAAGTCAGCCTTTTTTTAATTTTTGGGACACTTCGTTTAAAGTCAGAGGTACAACCATACTTTACATGAAGGTTACACTATCTCCAGTCACACCGGAGGTATATCACTCCATAACCCATCACTGGATAAAACGTTGCTCGCTGAGGTAATCTAAATCGATTAAAAAGAAGAAGAAGAAGATATTTTTTGTATTAACAAGTAAACTGTACTTAAATTTACCACCCCAAACAAAAAAAATTGTACCCACCCATTAATTCCGTATGACATCCCTAGAATTGTGTCTGTTTGGAGGTAATTGCCTGTAATAAGAAAAGACAGAAACCATTTTGGGAATAAATAGGATTGTGTTTGTTTGGAGGTAATTGCCCCGAAATAAAAAAAGACAGAAACCATCATGAGAATAAATGGCAGCATAAAATATGAAAAACTCATAATTCTATGTGTCAATCCATTTTTTATATTTTTTATTGCAAGCCAGGCAATGGTAGCAAAAGTGAACAAGTTACATTTTACTTCACTTCCCTACACTTTACTTCTACCTGACAGGAAAATGTAGGAAAATAGTTTAGGAGAATGATTGTCACGCTGATACAAGCCCTTTGTATGCATGCCACAGTTGATGTTTTTTGAATGTGATGTTGGTTTTTGTACACTTAATTTTCCATCTTAACACTTTTTTAGGACATTTTTAACCCACAGCTCAACATGTGTCAACTTATAAAGGTGGTGGCAAAAGGAAGGAAAGTTTGGTTTTTCAAGACAACTTTACTTAGTTGTTTTTTCACCTTTTATCGCATAACAAACAAGCCTATTTGTGAGGAAAAGTGAGAAAACCATACACATTCTCACCCTTCTTCCACCTATAAGGTACTTTTACGCTCAACATGCAAAAATGTCTCAATCAATAGGAGCCACATCAGCGACAGAAGTGTTTTACACACTCTCCCAATAAGTGAAAATCACTTTCGACACTGGTGTTTCCACTTGCTTGACCATTGGCGGACATGGGCAAAGATTAGGGGTCTGCATATAAAATCCTCACCGTTTCCCTACATCCTAGGCTCCTAGATACCAAGGATTTGGTGTACCCACCCAATTTATTTCATATGACATTCCTTAAGGTCCTGGACACCAAATCCTGGACAGAACATTCTCTCCTAAAGGGGCAAATGTTTTACTTCTAAATTGTCTGTTCCCCATGTTTCCAGACACAGGCTAGGGGTGTATAGGGTTAAAACTGTAAAAATGGTTTAAAAAAACAGACATAACATGGCAGCCTTTGTGTATGGGGACATGAGAGAGTAGACAATTTGAGAGTAGAACATTTGCACCCATAATAATGTTCGTTCTCTGAGTTGGTAAACATTGCATCTGGGGTTATTGTAACCTTACCGGGGACACATGTTTCATGTACAAAGGATCGGGTCAGCATTCGATTGGGTCCCACCCATTCAACACTGTGCTCTAATCCTCAACTATATTGTGACATGTGTCCTAGAAATTGACCCCCATCTTCAAATACACGTACACAGTACTAACATACGTCCTTATTACCATAAATATTGTACTCATCCTGAACCGACTTTAATCATTGATCTATGGATGACAGCAAATCTAAGTAGATTACATAAATAACTTACTTCAGATATTTACCCAAAAAACCAAAATCTCACTTCTTGGCCCAGTCTGATTGCCTTGAATTGTACAGAAAAAGAAAAGCCTACAAGAAAAGGAAAGAAAAGAATCATACAAATAAAAAAAGGAGATCCAATTTTTTATGGCAACCAGACAACGTAAAAATGATTTTTTAAGAAAATTTTGTCATGAGAAAACCTTTTCATGGCAACCAGATTGAGCCCTAATTTATTATAATATTATGCTCGCACCAATGTTCTTTCCATTAGGCTTCCTGCTGCTAATGTTAAGGTATTTATTCACTTTAAACATATTGAATAAGCAGTGGATATACGTAAATCTCTCTTCTTCTTTTTTTATAATTCTTCGTATTCAATCTATTAAATTAATCGTATTCATCGGATATTTTAATTGATGTTGATATTTTGAAACAGGATCCATATTGGTACCTATGTATTTATCCGAATATCAATTACAGAAATTACATAAATAACCTACTTCTGAGATTTACCAAAAAAACCGAAAACTTACTTCTTGGCCCAGTCTGATTGCCTTGAATTGTATAGAAAAGAAAACAAAAGAAAATCCTACAAGAAAATGAAAGAAAATAATCATAAATAAAAAAAAAAGAAAATAAATGAGAAATCCAACTTTTCATGGCAACCAAACTGAACCCTAAGTTATTACAATATCATGCTTGCACCAATGTTTTTCCATTATGATTCCTACTATAGTGTTCAGGTATTTATTCATGTAACAAAACCTACACTATGGTCATATATCAATTAATCCATAACCATATATTAACAACCAAAGAAATCCATATATATATATATATATATATATATATATATATATATATATATTCAACAAACAAAACAGAAACAAAAGATTGTCAACCTGATGATAATTGAGCCACATTGTTTCTTCCATTCAAATTAAAGCTATATTATGATGGAAGTTATAGAGTCGTGTCCATACTAGGGGATGCCATGGAATAAAATGGGTCGGAATTTGAAATTTCATCTAACCCCTGGCCATCTTATTCCATATGAAGGCACTGGTGTCCTGAGCACTAAATCCTGGACAGAACATTTATTTCATATTTTGATAGGTAAACCATGGGGACTTCTCTCAAAACTGTATATGAAAATTTCATCTCACACTCATCAAGGTGATACAATTTGATCCAAGTAAATCTATGAGCTCAATTTGATTATTCTTTCTTGACCTTATGCATTCATGTATAAAATCTTAAATATTTATAACATGTTTGGCAGCCACCTCCAATATAATCATTTCATTTGAGTTTTTCGAAACATTTGTAACCAAGAGGTTATAGTTTGTAATGAATTCATTTGGATTAACAAAAATTAAAAATGAAATGAAATCATCTTAGGTTTTTCTATAAAACGAAATAACTAATATTATCAAGCACAAATCGACGCAAATCTGAATGAATTTATTACAAACCATCCCATTGTGCCTACATAAACCTTAGGATACTCAAGTGAAATGACTATGTTACAGGTGGCTGCCAAACGCAGCCCTAGTAATCAATATAGATATCTATTCAGTCCATTTAGAAATTTATTTTTCCAAACAATTTGAATACATACATATTACCAATAACACCAAAAAAAGAAAAAAAAGAAAAAAAAGGCAAATCGAATAAATAAATTCTTATTTACTGCATATTTTCTACTGTAGAACCTTCTCTGTCGCAATACATTATTAGGCCACGTGTCATTGTCTGGGGCAAGCGTGATATATCTCTCCATTGTAACCGGAGATGATTGAATGACGGGGGACAAGCATGGAGAAACGAGACTAATTAAAGTGAGCTGGAGAGCAGAGGAAGGGAGGCAGCGATGAGTTGTGGTGTGTAAGGACACACTACACAAGTCTTCCCAGCAACCCAAACACCGTCTCCGCTTCCTCCGTTCAATATATAATGCCTTCTTGGGGAAGCTTTTCTTGGCTTCACTTCTCTCTCTCTTCTTTCTCTCTCTTCCATCACCGTTACTGACTTACAATTATAAATACACTCCTTAAAACCAATTAAATAAACAAACAACTCCCTCTCTCTCTCTCTCTCTCTCTCTCTCCTTCCTCTTGCTCTCTCTATCTGCAATGTAGTCTGAGAACTGGTCGGAAAATGGCGAAGGTTCACCGGAACGACATTGGATCGCTGGTACTCGACAGAGATGGAGGAGGACATTTCCGGCTATGGTCGGCGTTTTCCGGCGCTGCTTTTCGCCGGAGACTCTTTGATACTATGCTATGTGGAGTTTCTCGCCACCGTCGGCATGAGGATTCCGGTATTGGATCGCCGGTTCAGTTGCCTAAGAAGATGGAGAAGGAGAAGCAGCAGGAGAGATCGGAGAGGAAGAGGAATGGCGGATCGGAGAAGTTGTCGGAGCTTTTGAGTAGGTCGGAGACGTCCGAGATTGGAGTGGATGAAGTGGAGGATGAGACGAGGAGGAAACTTGAGGTTTTTGAGGAGCTTCAAGGAGTTGTGAAGAGGTTGCAGTTTGTAGAGGGATCGGTGCAGAAGGAAGCTTCTATGGATGTTAGACGGCTTGCGAAGGAAGATTCTGAGGCAAGAGCGACGATCGCCTTGCTTGGAGCGATTCCTCCTCTTGTAGGAATGCTTGATTCGGAGGATCTCGATTCACAGATCGCGTCGCTCTACGCTCTTCTCAATCTAGCGATCGGAAACGATGCGTAAGATTGTTCTTCTTCTCATGTTTAATTTCTACTGTCATTTGAAGCTTTCTTCGATTTTTTCCGTTTTTTTTTTCCAACCGGTTTAAATCTGTCTTCTAGATTGTATTTTCTTGCATTTTTTTTTATCGGATATCTGTTTTTTTTTTTTTTTAACGTTTTATTTTTTTTTGTTGTTGTTTCACTTCAGATGTTATTTGTTCTGAAATTAATCGACCAGTCATCTGCTGTGATAACGATGCGTTTCTAACGTTTTTTTTCCACCGACGAGCATTTAGCCTCTTCGAATAGTTCCGCCATTTTAGCGCCATTACTGCAACTTGTCAATTGTTTCTTATTCTTCGTTCAGTCGGTTTCACCAACTTGGCTCGCGGTTCAGTTCAGTCACGTTTTCAACTCGGATTATCTTTTTCTCTACAATAATTCTTTTGAACATTTTACCGCCAGTTATCTGAAAATACGTTCCTACTACTTCCCCTGTTTCTCTGATGTGAAACTCCTCCAACTCGTTTGCTTCCTTCTACTTTTGCAGCAACAAAGCAGCCATTGTCAAAGCTGGTGCTGTTCACAAGATGCTTAAACTCATTGGATCTCCTACAGAGTCTCCAAATCCGTCAGTCTCCGAAGCAATCGTTGCGAATTTCCTCGGCTTGAGCGCGCTCGACTCGAACAAACCGATCATTGGTTCCTCTGGCGCGATACCGTTCTTGGTAAAAATATTTCAAAACGTAGACAAGCAAAGCAACGCCCAAGCAAGGCAAGACTCTCTCCGAGCACTGTACAATCTCTCCATCTGCAATTCAAACATCCCCCAAATTCTAGAAGCCGAACTCGTCCCCTACTTCATGAACATGCTCGGGGACATGGAAGTGAGTGAAAGAATCCTCTCAATTCTCAGCAATGTAGTTTCAACTTCGGAAGGGCGGAAAGCAGTCAGCAGTTGGCCTGAAGCGTTCCCGGTTCTAATCGACGTTTTAAATTGGACCGATTCGCCGGGATGCCAGGAGAAGGCATCTTACATTCTAATGGTGATGGCCCACAAGGCTTACGGAGACCGACAGGCCATGATCGAGGCGGGAATTGTGTCATCGCTGCTCGAATTGACACTGCTAGGCAGCACATTAGCGCAGAAGAGGGCGTCCAGGATCTTGGGGTGCTTGAGAGTGGATAAGGGAAAGCATGTTTCGGAGGGTTATGGCGGGGGTTCAGGTGCGGCGGTGTCCGCTCCAATTTGTGGGTCGTCCTCTTCGGGGCCGAATATGGATTTAAAAGAGGGTTTGGGGGAAGAAGAGGATGAGATGATGAGCAAGGAGAAGAAGGCAGTGAAACAATTAGTACAGCAGAGCTTGCAGAACAACATGAGAAGAATCGTTAATAGGGCAAACTTGCCACAAGATTTCGTTCCTTCAGAACATTTCAAGTCTCTCACTTCGACATCAACTTCAACTTCGAAGAGCTTGCCATTCTGAGAATTTGCAGGAATCGGAGATGTGGAGAATCCAAAGTTAGTCTTTCTTCTTCTTCTTTTAGTGGGCGATTTATCTTATTAATGAACCTTTACTGTGTTGAAAATTACAGCATAACATCGTATCAAAACCCAAGCTTGGTTTCTGTGAAAATTTTGAAAGAAGTTTGGTGTTTAGATCGAAAATTCTTGTCATTTTGATACAGTTAGGGAAAATTTATGTTCATGTATCATCAGAATCGTTTTTGGAAATGAGATCTGCTAAAGTTTCGGTCAAGAATAACTCTCAAAACAAGAAAGACTGCTTTGTTCACAAAATTTCAAAATCACCCTAAATCTGTGGTCATTTTCGTCCCATTCGTACATTTTGTCGTATATGTAAATTTTATATATCCATGGCTGTTGGAAGGGGTGTCGGTCATTTTCTTCTGCATCGAAATGGGGACTATTCACTGCTTTTTATCGGGGATTCCCTGGATGACTTTTTCTTTTCTTTTCTTTTATTTCCTGGGTCCAAGGGGTTCCATGCGGAATCTTAGATTTTTGTGGTTGAAATGAATTTATTTATGGTTATTTCAATACTTATAGATCTTGGGCTGTTAACCTCTATTGTTTTGGATTAAATTAACACAGTATTAATTACTCTCTCTCTATCTCTCTACATGTGTTAATTAATGCTTTGACCTTGTTTAACAACTTACTTGTTCTTACTCTTAACTGTTACAGATGGGAGAAGAAGGACTAATAATCCAAGTGAAGGAGAAAGAGAAGAAGAGAAGCTGGATTTGTTTTCTTTGCTATCATAAATCATGTGCCATTTCCCTTCTCCCAGGTATATATATATAATATGATTTTCATCGTCGGGTATAGTCAGTCATCATATTAAAGTAAATTTTTCACAGTTTTCGCCTGTCTCAATGTATTTCTTTCTGTATTTTGTAGAGTTAAAATATTTTGTAGGAATCTTATCTACCGATGGGCGATTTTGTTTAGTTTTATCTATATGGCATTATCTGAAGGTGCTTTACCTTCGTTAATGGGACATTTAGTAGAAGAGAATTGAGTGGCGACTGCTGAGCAGAAGTAAATTATGTGTGAGGGTTCTTAGTTATTTGTGTAAAACTCAAATGTGTCACTAGCTATAAGGGTAATTTGGCAGAATTTCGTGGATACGTGGACTTTGAAGGATAATGGTCATTGGTTTGTACTGCGTTCAGGATCAGAAACAAAGCCTGTTGAATTATGTTAAGTATATTAACCCTAACCTTTCCTACCCCCCGTCCATTATCCATGAGTGTCCCAAGGGGGAGTGTTGAAATATATATAAATATATTAACTCTAACCTCTCCTACAACCTTAGGATTTTAGGGGAGGTGGTTAATTGCTTTATTTGAGACTATTTTACCTTTTTTTTTTGAGCAAGCAGGATCAGAAACAAAGCCTATTGAAATATATTAAATATATTAACTCTAATCTCTCCCACAGGCTTTTGGAGAGATGGATAATTGCTTTATTTGAGAACCTAGTTCCCCAGGGTTCATTGTCCAGGAGTGTCCTGAGGAGGAGTGCTGAAATTTATAAATACATTAATTCTAACCTCTCCCACAACCTTAGGATTTTAGGAGAAACGTGTAATTGCTTTATTTGAGACTATTTTGCCCTTTTTTTTTTTTTTTTTTTAAGATAGAAGAAATATCCTAAATGAGGGGTGAGAAAATCATTCAGTGAAACTTGGCTAGTGAACAAGAATAGCAGACACACAAGAAAAAAAAGTATTTTTTACCCCCAAAAAATTATGATTACTTCGATATATATAGGTTGGGTAACATGTGGACTCTTCCTTATCCACCCACTCACAACCCCCCCCCCCCTCCAAAAAAAATAATATAAATAAATAAATAACCATGAGGACTTTTAGTTTATAGCTTTGAAATGCAAATGTATCACTGGTTAAAGGGTAATTTGGCATATGAACCTCGTTGACAGTTAAAACTTAGAAGAGTAACAATCATTAGTTTGTACTTATTTCAGGATCCAAAACGAAGCCAGTTTTGTTTGTTTTCTTCTACGAGAGAGATGGGAACCTTCGTTTTTTACCAGTACGTTTTGATATGAAGTGAGGGTGGACAAAATGTTTGCTGGGCTGGACAAGGAAATATGTGGAATTCTTTAGCTATTTCCTCTGCGGTCCATCAATAATGTATATGGTGGAACCTTTGTAATAAATAAGGCACAGGCTTAGGAAAGTTGAGGTCTAATGTCCATGGAATCTAATGTCGTTATTGGTTGTAGTTTAGGAGGATCAGCATACAAGCCCAATGTGGTCGATGCAGATGGTACATTTTTCTGCTCTGTGCAGCGTTGGTAATGAAAAATATATTGTTTCCATGGATTGTTGGATTCTATCATAGGATACTGATTTCATGGTTGCTCCAATCAAATGTAGGAGAGATGCAGATCGAACAATGCACTCAGTGAAATCTGAAGAGTTGCTAATATTTGTGTTTATTGAGAAGGAAAATGTTCTGTGATGAAAAAGTGTAGTGTCTATGGTGAATTATAAGCTGACACCTGTTGTGTTGGGGGTTAAAAAGTCCCAAAAAATGTTCAATTGAAAAAGTAGGTGTCCAAAAAGAGACACCAAATTCAAAAATACATCATGTATCAATCAATGGTATGCCTACAGAGGTCTGTATCAACACTGACAATCAAGAAAAATGATCTCTACACTCAATCTGTCCACATGTCCCCACACCACAGGCTGGCACATGTTTGTTAATGGATTGATTTTCATTCATCACCAAAATATGAATGATAACATTTATAATTTCATCATATAAAAAAAACTAAGATGATTTCACTTCTAATTTTAGTTAACAAATCAGTATAAATCTGAATGAGTTAAATTTTGCGTTATCACCTTATGGCTACATATGCCTTGGGAATTCAAAATGAAATGATAATATTACAGGTGGCTGCCAAACACGTGCTCAGGTTCCTACCTTTTCATTTGAACACAGTTTTATGTTCTTCATCCTATACACCCCACCCTTTGTGTATGGGGATGTTGTTACAGGTGGCTGCCAAACACGTGCTCAGGTACCTACCTTTTCATTTGAACACAGTTTTATGTTCTTCACCCTATACACCCCACCCTTTGTGTATGGGGATGTTGGGGACAGACACATTGGGTGTGGAAGATCCTTTTAATCGACAAACCATTAATAGTATGGAAAGTAGGTAAGTTGAAAAATAACTACTGCAGTCATAATCCACGTGGAAAAATGCTTACCTCAAATGGTAGTTTGAGCTATTCTATCACTCTGCCCTTAAAAATTTTATTATTCCTTCTATGTATAGGTCCAGTCTAATATAAGACGGCTTAGATATTTACAGATTCCAAGGCTGAACTACAGAGAATGGCGACATGTTGAATGAAAGAGATAATAAAAAAAGAACTGGAAAAAAGAAAAAAAAAATTTACGGAATCCATCTTGAAATGCCATGAAGTCACAACCATAAGCATCTTGAAATCCACCAAAATAAAAACAATCATTTATAAAATAAAATTTATTTTTAATTACCAAAAAAACCTATATAGTACACTACTCCATTTCTTTCATATTTATATAAAAAATTTGACTACCAAGAGTTACCCTAAAAATATACTCTTAATAAATAAAACTCTAAATATTTACAAATCTCGTCATATTCTGATACGTTGACAATAACTTTAACAAAGTACGTTAGATGTACAGGATCTTGGAAAGGTTATTCAATAACCTTATAAATGACACCAAATTCAAGCCAAATGGATAAGCATTGACTCACCAAAATAAGTTTCAAAAAACAGTAAATAAATTTATTTTTCACCCTCTTGATAACTAAATAATACCTACTTTACTAGAAAATAAACTAAACTCCTTAAATTGACTGACAAAATAAAATTAACAATTGTCACCAAATAAAAAATTTTAATTCAAAATAATCTAAATACGCCATGGCCTTGAATTTTGGTTGTTTTGCATCCCATATAACATTCTCTCCTAATAAAAAAATAAAAAATAAAATTTGTTTTACGAGAACAATGAAATAACTATGACAATGCAATCAAGCTTCAATTATTTCATTGTGTTCTTTCAGTTATTTTCATGCTTCTCTTCTCAAAGCAAGCCTCTGAACCAGTAGTCTTAACAAGAAACCTTTTTGCATTTAGGCTATCTTTGGAATGCGATCTCAGATCTAAATCTGTGACTTGATTGAGATTTGGGTTAAAGGTAAGTTGAGAAACGTATAAGATTGATTCAATCACCATTGAACCAAGGCTCTGATACAAACTGATGTAGGACAATCTATGTATTCAAAGATCACACATTGATCCCATTAATGTTTGGCGCTATGGCTGAAGGCTAAGGTAGACCCAATCATCCTTTTGAATTTCACACTTAATTTGATGTTTATCGGTCAAAAACTTCATTAATTATTGTGCCCACAATAAATTTTTCTTCAAGATGTAGGAGGTGCGATCATAATTTCTTGTCTCCAAGTTACATAGTACACAATAATGTCTTGATCATTTCTTTATTGATCTAGTCTCTTCACAAGTGTATGTTGCTATTTGATCAAAACACTGGAGCATGTTGTTGAACCATTTCCAAAGTTGTTTAGCTTCTTTGAACTGCTCCTTAAGTACTAGGTATACTCTTAAAGATTAGTAGAATAGAGAGATGTGTTGTAGTGAACATATCAAAGAAGATGAATACGAATTCAATTCGAAGGGCACCATTTCAATCTCTTGACAAGAGGAGTTTTGAAACGTTTAAATTATTTTCACAGAATATTCCATTGGGAGCTCTCCACACAGATGCCGCTGTGATCATGGTGGGTGTTTTAGGGCTTGAAGATAGGTGATAAATAACGTAACCAGATAGATATGGGTGTTGTTTGAAGATGAACTTTATTTTGGTAAACTTTTGAAGAAGAAGATGATTAATGACTGTTATTTTTGTTAAGAATCATTAAAAGCTTAACGCAACTGCTTTTTTATTGAAGAGTACGTTAACAAGAGGCATTGATTGTCAATGTAAGAGACTTAACCTAACAGACCGGTGTTCAAAATGAAGTAGGTGAAAAGGAGAGGACTGTCCCAACATTGCAAATTAGTAACCCATTTAAGGAGTAGTTAAAGCTCCCAGAAGGACCAGATCATGAAATTGATATTGAGTAATGCTTATTCAAAAAGAAGGAAAGTAATTAATATGTCTATTGAAAAAAGGAGTAAAGGTCAATGCCCCCAGCGTGCGTGGCTGCAGCTTGACCCTCACCCATATCGTCTTCGCCGCCCCCCTCTGCGATGCTCAGGAGCCGAGACAGAGGAGGGGAATCAATTCACTTTTTGGGGGTGAAGTGACATCTCCAAAAATGAATTGATTCCCTCCTCTGCTCGGCCCTCGAGCATCACAGAGGGGTGTGTCACAGACAATATCAGGCCGACCGGGGCAGTATTCCATTATAATGCAATATTGGCTACTTCTCTCGCCAGCTGTATAGGTCCCTCTCTATAAAGCAGTTTGCAGGCTAAAGAGATCTAAAAAAAATAGCTATCCTTGCTTTTTGGTATGTTAATCTATATATACTAAAGTAAAGGATTGGTAAGGTGGATGGTCTTATGATTTTTATTCAATTTTTATGATTTTTTAGGAAAATGTCACATGGATAACCCACGTTTTACCAAAGAGGATTGTGTCCAGTCCCCTTAACTAACGCTAACCTCTGCTCCCTGTCAGGGATGGGCACATCAGCGCCAAAAAGTGATTCCCCCCCCAACCAAAAGAAAAAATGTAAATCACTTTTTGGTGCTGATGTGTCTGCTGCTGACAGGAAGTGGAGGTTAGCGGTTTTTAGGGAGCAGACACAATCCTCCCTCACATTTTACCTTTCATCTCCAATATTTGTTTTTTTTTTTTTCAATTACATCTCTCTCCTAATTTTTTCACTTTCATCTCCTTTATTCCTGATTTTTCTCATCCTACATCTCTCTCTTAAAAAGAATTAAAAATTCCCATGTCTCCCATTCTATGTAGTATATTAAAATCCTTTTTTTCACTGTAGTAAATTTCTCACTCACATCTCCACTGTCTCTATTTTTTCTCACCCACATGAATTAAAAATTAGCACTTCTCCCACTCTATTTAGTATTTTAAAATCTTATTTTTTTTCCCCAATTTTGTTTTCTCTTTAGCTTATATTTGTATTTATTTATTACCCTTATTGGTCACTCACCCGTGTTTGACATATATAGTGGCTGGCAAATTTTTAATTTTTTTTTTAGGTAAAATAGTGGCTGGCAATAATACTCTTACCAATTAATGACCCATTGAATGATTTTACCAAAAGAAAAATAACCCATTTAATGAGCTAACTTTTTAGAACTTTAGATACCAATGTAAAGTAATTGTCTAGTATTTTTTTAAGGTTTCATTGACCCGCCTGGGTTGCACCGACTTTGATCGGTTCTTTACTTAAATTTGGTTGAATGGCAACCCAACCCGAAGAGGGCTTTAATTCCCAAGTCAGAATCTAACCATCAAGATCGTTCCAGTTTTTAAAACACTAGCATGCAACACACATTATTTCCTTTCTTTCTTTCTTAAAAACACTACCTACCATATAAGGGTTTTTTCCTTTCTTTCTTTCTTAAAAACACAGATTTCGGATGTTTTAGAAGGAATTGGGAAATCTTGGGAGGAATTTTAGCTGAACAAGTTTCTTTTCTCCCAATTTTTATCAGGTTTATCAGGTGCTTTTATACTTAGAAAAAAAAGAAGAAGAAGAATGCTTAGTTGAATCAAGTCAATAGTAATAATAATAAGGCAGCAATTGTTCTGTGATAAAAATGCCTCTTTAGTGTATATGGTGAATTATTAACAAACATGTGTTGTTTTGGGGGGTAAAAGGGTCCAAAAAAGTGTTCAGTTGAAATAGTAGGTGGTCAATAAAAGATATCAAATTCAAAAACACATTATGTGTCAATCAATGGCATGCCTTTGGAGGTCTGTCACAAAACAGACAATCATTCTCCCATCTGCACAAGCTTAGGTTTTTTTCTTTTCTTATTTTCTTCTTTTTTGGTAACGCACAAGTTATGTTGGAGCCAAAGGAGTTCTGTGTTTTTCACATTACCCTCTCCTCTATGTAGCAAGTTTCTGACAAGAATCAAATAACACAGTAGGGTATAAGACCCATATATTGGACACTTGGTCACTCCGAAGTTTCGCCTATTAAATGGATAGTGTAAATGATCTATGTGATTCATATGAAGGCTCTTTTCGCATAAAGCAATGCAAGATCTCCCACCCCATGGGCATTGTCTTGATCTCATTACATTTAAAACTAGGGCAGCCCTGGAAAAGCCCTAACGTCAACTTATGATCCTGCCTTGATTCTAGGTATAAGTAGGTCAAGGGATGAGGACAGTCTCTTTTAACAGTTTTTTATTTTTTTCGGAAAAGGATCTCCTACACCCAAATTTGTTTGTCCCTCGTGTCCCCACGTCACAGGCTGACACATGATGGTTTGTTGTGCCTTAAATAGGGAGCAAATGTTAACTTGAACATGTTTTTACAGTTTTAACCTTATACACCCCATTTTTATGTGAACCAATTTTTTTTCATTTGGAAACTGATTTTACAAATTTAACCTTATACCCCCTTCCATTGTGTGTGAGGACACAGGAGGACAGACAATTGAGTGTACCATTGTTAAGATAATAAAGTCATTAGAGTTGAAAAATGAAGATGTTTTGTAATGATACGTGGGGTTGAGGATGGTGTCTTAGTAATTAAGCGAAGATGCATTTGCATTGTGTGCTTATTTAGAGATTCTTTTGCAAAAGGATAAGGATTCATTGCTAAAAAAGAGAAAGAAATGTCAAAAATAAATCTTGGAAGTGTGAAAGGGAAGTCAGGTACTCTGCCATCCGGTTGTTATTGTCCCACCCCCTATTAAAAGGAGGCCAATAAAGGGCTGTGCTAGTGAGGACAATTCCCTGTTGTTTCTTGAGAAAATTTTCCTCTGTACGGAGGTGGTAGGGACTTACTTTTAGCTGCTGGCCAAATAACTATTGCAAAATAGAAGATGCCAGCTTGTTAAGCTGGTAAAGTTTGTGGATGTAGTGCCACAGACTTCGGTTCCAAACCCATCTTCACTTATTTACCTAAAATAAAAAACCTATTGCAAAATAGGTGTCTCGTGTGGTGCCTTTGGGCGGTGGAAATTTTTTTATTTTTCATTTTTTTTGGTTGGAGAGGAGGGGTTTTGTTTAGTTTGGTTTGTGGTTTATATGACGTTACAAAATCTCAAAGTGGGTCCAAGGTTTGCATGCCCTTCCCCAAGATGTGACTGCGTTATCTCACTTTATTTGAATTGGGTTAGGTGAATGAGGACCAGATCTAAAATTGAAAAATATTTGAGATGATGGATTTTACATTCGTAGTCTTCTTCCACCTCTTCATGGCGCCCCCCTCCTCGCAAAGAACATCACCTAGGAGACAAGAATGACTAATCCTAATCATCATTACTATATTTTCTAAGGTTGTATTTTGGAAATAGTGTTATCCAAAATGTTGTTATCACTTATATGTTAATAATATAAGAAATTAAAATAAAATGATTTCATTTCATGAATAACCAACCCATGAGCCATCAAATCCAAGAACCCTAAAGCCAAGCTGTGAGTCCATAGACCCAAGAAAAATGGCGACCTCATCAAGTCTCTCTCTCAATTAGAGAATCACCACTGAAAGTAGTAAAGTGATTGGCATCCAAAAGGGAAAACATTTTCCCCATCACACTAAACCTGAGGATAAATGCCTCTCTCTCTCTCTCTCTCTCTCTAAAGTACAAAAATTCTTTTCAAAGAGATCAAAGCCCTTTTTTCCTTAGCATTAAAGGGGCCTACCAGTCCGGGCATAGGCATGTAGTTTGACACAACCACCCTGCTTGGGCCTGTTTTATCACGCAAAAGAAACACATATACAACTACGCTTAGGCCTAAAGTTTGGCCCCATCTCAGGTCCTGGTTGGGTTTCATATAAAGTCAAGATGGAGGGACAGACTGGGCCTGGGCTCACAGTAACTTGCTCTAAGTCTTGCCCACTGGCCACCCTGTTAAATCCTCTTTCGTAAAGGAAATGGGAGAATGATTCTGTGTTGACACAGGCTTCTATAAGCGTGCATTGATTGACACAATATGGGTTTTTGAATTTGGTCTCTTTTTGAACATCTACTTTTTCATCTTACCACTTTTTTGGACGTTTTTAACCCCCAAACACAGTACATGTTAGCTTATCATTCCCCACACACTACAGACAGTTTTTCATCACAGAACATTTATTCCAAGGAAATACTATTGGAAATTGACACGTTCATTTGCTTTGTGTTATCTTAGTGAGATGTCCATCACAGTCCTGCCATTTCCTGGACTGAATCAACCGCGGCAGGCCGGACTTGGATAAGCATTGCTGGCATTGAATCAACCGTGGCAGGCCGGGCTAGGATAAGCATACCTGGCACAAGCCCCCATTGTAAATAATGATCCAGGTAGAATGGAATTTAACTTTTTTTTAGATATATTATCCGAAGAGGAAAGTCAATCTTTTCATCATCTCACAGGCAAGATTCTTCTTGAAAATTATCAGAGTGCACCTGGTGGATCAAAATAATCTGTGCAAGGTCCCTCTCATAGTCTTCCAATGTTTCATAAAAATCAAATTGCTGCAATGAGCCTGACAAGCATATTCGGTAAAATACTTAAACGAGTAAAAAGTTAATTTTGATGGCGCTTTTTGTGAGGCTAACCTCAAAACTGGTTTGGGTTTATCAAAGACAATGGTGATAAACTTGTGGTGGGTGGCCAAGATTTGTGGGGTGTCTGTTTTGAACTCTCCGGATGCTGAATGCTTAGCGGCAGACTAGTCCACACTATAGCCCATTCCTTGGGGGTTAACAAAGTGATCTTGGAAAGTGGTTGTCTTGAAGTCATTACCTTCCTGTTGAATCACGAATCTGATTGTCCTTAGGTCATTTTAGGTTTGTTAAAGGATTGTAAAACTTTGATTAGCTCATTCGACCTTGTTTTATGTAGGCATGTAAGGAGATCTTCGAATAATGCTGCCCACACCGTGTTGGCTGGACCGTGTTTTGGATTCCAATGTAATGCATGTGGATGCTTTGGTATCTCTTTAAATGAAATATTTTACTATCGAAAAAAACTGTGAACACTTGACCAATTGGAGTAGCTGATATGGACTCTCAATGACAAGTTCTGCTGAGCTAGTCCACTTGATCTGGTGCACATGTCAAGAAATATCTGGACCAGTTCTCCTAAACATTATTACCAACACAGGACCACTTGGCTAAATCTGAACTCCATGTATACCAAGGGTGATATTCATAGCAGTTCCTTAGCTGGAAGAGATAGGAACGACCTAGGTAAAAGGGATCCAGGGATTGAGTTTCTCCTTTGGCCAGCAGGGAACAAGAAATAAGAATCCACCTTCCCCACCATAAAGGCACAATTCTGCATTGTAGCACTCTGCGTAGTTTGGTGGGCAGCATTAAAACGGCAAGGGCATTTTCTTCTTGCATAGAGAAAGGTGCTAGTTTACGGAAGGATCCCAAAGAATAGATCTTTGTTTTAGTTGTTGAGAATATCTCTTTGATCGAGCAAAGTTTCAATCTACCCAGCTAAAGATGCCCACAAAGTCATAGCTTAAAAATTCAAACACATCTGATAATATAATCTACTTGTCTACTCAGGAAATTGGTGCAGAAGTTCCTCAAACTTTAAGCAGTTAGTGGTCAGTCCCCTAGGGAAAAAAAATCGTGGTTCCTGATATACAATCATGAATGAACATGTCAAATTTACCAGGAACATGATTTTTGTGATTTTGTCTTTAGCTCATAGAACAGGCAGATCTATGTTACCAAAACCACCCACCAAAACTCAGCACCTCCACCTGTTTTAAGGCGTCATCGAATCAAGGTGACCAATCTGTGCAACACTACTTACTTTCAGTAACTGGAAGGTATACCCCCTCGGCTGCCAACCAAACATTATCAGGGCGCTTGGCTTGGACACCACAAACCTATACAAGTAAGCAAAACATTGTACTAATATAAGCTGAAAAACTCAAGCATAGGAAACCCAAGAACAAGGCGTAGCACAACGATTTTTATAAACGTTTATAAATACCAAGTAACGTTTTCTTTACCTCTTGTTGACCCCCAGCTATCCGGGAGTATTTCTTGTCGTGACTGTGTAGATAACCACTTGTGTCCACATGTTGAAGCCTGATCCTTTGATCTTGCTTCCAAGTTTTCCCACTCCCCTCAATCTCAAGCCTAAGGACAATGCCAAAAGTAGAGATATCAGCCAGGAAAAAAATGTTCTGTGATGAAAAAGTCTGTTGTGTCTATAGTGAATTATAAGCTGACACATGGTATGGGGGGGTTAAAAACGTCCAAAAAAGCACCTAGATGAAAAAGTAGGTGTCCAAAAAGAGAGACCAAATTCAAAAACACATCATGCGTCAATCAATGGCACACCAACATAGGTCTGTGTCAAAATAGACAATCATTCTCCTATAGCCATCAGGGTGAACAAGACATTTAGGAGATTAATTGAGAGGAATTAGCAAAATCTCACCTCCAGTAATCACCAGTATCAGATTGCCCCTCTCCTCCAAAGCAGCTCACCTATACATGACTAAGTTAGTAAATACACATTCAAACTAAAATCCTGTAAAGTCAATCATTGACATGTTACCAAAACAAAAGTCTATCCCCTTCTAATACATAAATAAATGAGATACATATAAATAATAATTGATCAAATGATGTAAAAGCATAACAAAGATGAAAAATAAATAATTTTAATAACCTGTTTGGCATCCACCTGTAATGTAATCATTTCATTTGAGTTTCTCAAGGCATTTGTAGCCATGAGGTGATGGCTCGTAATGAATTCATTCAAATTTATACTGATTTGTTAACTACAATCAGAAATGAAGTCATCTTAGGTTTTTCTATAAAACGAAATGACTAATGTTATCAAGCACAAATCGGTGCAAATCTGAAAGAGTTCATTACAAATCATCCCATTGTGACTACAAAAGCCTTGAGAAACTCAAATGAAATGATTACATTACAGGTGGTTGCCAAACACAGCCTAAAGGAAAAATTATATTCAGTGAATTTTTTCAATTATATATATACAACAACAAACACCCTTATCCCAACTATTTGGCATCAGCTACACAAATCTTGTTCTGCCATTCCACTCTATTTAGGGTCATATCTGCCGTTAAATTACAAGTTGCCATGTCCCTCCTTACTACTTCAACCCAGGTCAATTTTGGCCTTCCTCTAGTCCTTCTAACACCTTCAACTTGTATTGTCTCACTCCTCACTGGTGCAGTCATTGGTCTATGTTGCACATGCCCAAACCATCTCAATTCTCAATCGACTTTCCCTCATTTTATCACCTATGGGTGCTACACCTAAGCACTCACGAATGGATTCATTCCTAATTCTATCTTTTCTAGTCTTTCCATTCATCATCTCAACATCCTCATTTCAGCAACTCATTTTATGTATGTGTTGTTTGTTGTCTGCCCAACATTCTGCTCCATAAAGCATGTGAAGATGGAGCAGAATGTTGGGCAAACAACAAAGACCATGTGAAGATCTTTCTTCTTTTCTCTGTACTTTTCCATCAATCACCGAAGCAGGAAAATAGCTTCAGTTGTTGATCTGGAATAGACCTAGAAATATGAGCAACTGACGATCTTAACAATATGGTCACGATAAGAAACCATTCATCTTAACCATATGAATCATGGATATCACTGAAGGCCTAGCCTGTATTTCACTAACTGCTTCTGAAGCAGGCAAATTTGATGCAGCATATGGACCCAAATAATACTATGCAGAAGCAAGAATACCAAGAACTGAGTTTTGGGACACAGAAGGTACTCGAACTTTAAAAGAAATCTAAGGAATGAAGGAGGGAATCAAGTAGGAGAGTTTATGAAGAAAAGAGTCAAGAAAGAAGGAAGAAATATAGGAAAAGGGACTGTTTTCGGGTATCTGAAATTTCAGGGCAGAACCACAAAATTACCAAAATACCCTTGTTAGTGCGTCGGAATTTTCTGCAACTTCGCAGGGTGTTAGATGACTATCTAAGGTATCACCATACAAAATTTCATTAAATTCTGATAAATCTAAGTTTACAAAATTATAAGAAAATCAGGTCTGCACAGTTCTTTAATGGAGGTTTCCTAAAACCAGTGGAGTTTCTTGGATCAAGAACTTGATCAAAACAGCAGAGATTCAAGAGGATGATAAGGGATTGGAAAAGAACCTGTAAGGAAGAAAAACCCTACAAGGAAAGTGGAAGAAGGGGGCGATTTTCAGTTTATAAACTTTCTTCAAGAAAGCTTCAAAACAAAATTGTTTTATCATAAAGGAAAATCTGCAAATTTCATTAAGATTCAAGTGGAATGTAGGGAATCAAAAGAGTAGCAAATATATTAGAAAACCCTAAAGAAAGAAACTCGGAATACCTGTCTAATCAAGGGGAAATTTAGGATAGAAGCTGTCCCAGAATACCAGCCATGAGATTAGGTCTTCTGCGGGTCTCCATTATTTTCAGCAATCTGGATCTTTTAAAGTAGAAGATATTCAGCAGGGAATAGGAGGAAAGGAGGAGAGGAGGAAGAATGAGGAGAGATATTAGAAAGAAGATGGAAGAAGTAGGGAACAAGAGAGGAAGGAGAAGAAGATAGAAGGAGAAGAAACTAGGGATAACCCTAGCGGAGCCTTCGGCTACACCACAAGAGAGAGAAGGGAAGGGGATAAAAGGGAATAAACCCACGAACAACACTTTTTTTCAAAATCAACTAGGACTCCTTTTTTTTCATAGTTAAGTAGGTGAAGATGGGTTTTGAACCGAGGTCTGTGGTACGACACCCAAAGACTTTACCAACTTAACAACCAGGACTCCTTATAACTTAGGAGTTTCTAAAACTTCAAGAACTACTAAATACCTATTCTACAGGGGCTGTTGACCAGCACATATGGGAGGGCCCCACACGT
>JAOXJP010000017.1:5481936-5507271 GCA_025762735.1 Platanus orientalis
TTTCATAGAGTTTCCCAAGCAATTTATACATAACAACATACTAATATGATATGAAAATCAACATGCTTCATGTTTAACCAATATATTTAAGAAGTGTTCATCATCAACTCAAATAATCATATTAGTTATGAAAATCAAGCATTAATATACTTCATGAAAGCTATAGAGTTATAAAATCTTAGATCACAAGTATTCACAATACATGAGAATCATCCTTTAAGGGAAATACATATATATAGCTTGCAAATTTTCTTTTCCTTATAATATAAATTAGGGAATTCTAAGATCATAACATGAAATGGCAAGAATTCATCACAAATCACCATAATAGGTAGGGTTTCTAAGATCCTATTAAAGGGGTTCACAAACATGAGAGAAAACAACCATAGAGTCAAGACCTTACCATTACAAGACTTCTAGGAACCTAAAAACAATATAAAACAGAGTAAGTTTTGTATAACTACTTACCCAAGCTTTTTTCCCTATTTTTCAAGAAGATCTTGGAGAAGAACTTTCTTACCATTTCATCTATTCTTTGTAAAATCTCCTCCTTCCTCTCTCAAGCTTCTCTAATCCTCCAAAACCTTGTTCTTTTTATTCTAAATGACCTAAATGAGATCTTAGAGGTGTTTTAACTTGTTCAAGATAAAATCTCACATGTGTGGGGGTCCAATGGGTGAAAGCCACATTAAAAATGGCATAAAATGTAATATTTTAGCAATTTGTAGCATTTATTAGCATGTCGTGATCAATCACGAGATTCGTGATCGATCACAGATCACCTAGAAAAGTCCTGAGAGTTCTGACTCTTTATTTGTGATCGATCAGGCCAAAAACAGAGTTTTGTGATCGATCACGAGATCTGTGATCGATCACACATCTCTTAGAAAAACATTTCCTACACAAATATGTCACAGTAAAATGGCTATAACTTTTGCTACAAAACTCTAAATTATAAACCGTTTGATGCATTGAAAATTATACTCGAAGACCTTTCCAACAAGGTATGGTCCAACCTCTATTTCATTCGGGATTGGTGTCAATGGGCCCACATAGTTACCCTAAATGTGAAATCAGGATAACTCTCAAACTTGACAGGTTCGAGGCCCAACTTAGGTTTTACACTTTTAACTTGGTCCAATGGGTTTTTAAACCACTCTATGGTATATTTAAACATGTGGAATGAAAATTTTACCTTTATAGGAGTAAAATTATATTTTTACCCTTTAAGTAAAAATGCAGGTCATTACAACTTGGACCCAAGTTAAGCCTAAACCCTTTATGCTTTACTAATCCTTGAGTTCCTATGCTTATTTCACATGTTTTTATGCTGTCCAAATCATGCTAAATCATTGCTTCAATTCGGGTTACACAGTAAAGGCTCAACAGCCTCTACTTGCTTTCATTTCTGAGCATGCCTTAGTGTAGAATGTTTTGTGAATTTTGTATAAATTTGCTAGAGCTCAAATTTAAGTATGTTGAACTAGACATGTATGCTAGATATTATATTTAATTTGGTGATTTTATGAGCTATGGAAGGCTTCGAGATGGCCTCCCAAACATACTCCAAAATCTGGGTCTTTTGTAACTTAATTCAGCTAATTTTTTTAGGATTTTAGTTTGATTTTTGTGTACATGATCTGAAGCCCAACTTTGGATATGCTGTTCTTATATATATTTTCTATCATTGTGCATAATTTTGTATTTTTCTCAAAACCCTTAGGGTCCTAAATTCAAGCAATCCAGTTGTTGGATTTTCTCCTATTAACTAACGCCTGAATTTTATGGAATTAAAATTCAGGAGTTAAACAAACTGATGTCAAGAGTAAAATCAGGGGTTGAGATCTGGGACCCACCCCAGGGAGCCTTGATTCTTCTCTAGGCATGTCCCATGGCTGTTGTAGCCTCTGAAATTCAATCATGTGCATGAACACCTCTATGGGCCCTTATTTTTTTCCCAACACCTGAATTTAATTTCAGGCATTAAGAAGGAAATTCAGGCGTTGGAGTGAATTTCAGGTGTTAAGCCTGGGTTAAAAATCATGTTTTTCAAAATTGCCTAAGTGTATGTGCAACCTAGTTGTAATGTAAAGACCCATGAGAAACCCCACCCCTCTGGGCTCCACCTGTGGCCCAAAAACCAAAGTTGGTTACTAACTCCAGCACCCAACGCCTGAATTTTCCCTAAATTAAATTCAGGCGTCGAACATTCAAGCATCAAACCAAAAAAACAAGCGTTAAGCCTGTAATAAATGATCAAGTAGCCTACTTTAGGAGATCATATCTCCACGTGGACAGATGTCATGACCCCTAGGGTTGCATAGTGTAACCCTAGGAAACTTTTCCTAACCTAAACCAGGGGTCCCACAGCATTGGGACCCACCAAACCATCCTAAAAGACCACCTAAATATGCTGGCCTGATCAGCTCCCAATGCCTGAATTTTACCCGGAATTAAATTTAGGAGTTAAAAATTTAGGCATTGAGTTAAAATTCAGGCGTTAAGCCTAAAAGACAAAAAATACAACTTCTTCCCCCTTCTCCCCATCATGTCAGGGTTGAACCTAACCCTAAAGAATCAACCAATGAGTAATTTAGAGGGGTCCACCATCCCTCTAAGAGCCTAACCCATGAGGGGTCTCCTGTAATTAAAATAGGATAGCATTAAGAACAATTTCTGGATTTTGCAAAAACCAACGCCTGAATTTCACCCTGAATTAAATTCAAGCGTTGAAGGGAAATTCAGGCGTTAAGCCTAAGAAAAATCCAGCAAACACATAACTCATAATTCACAAAGCATGGGCATTGACATACTTAAATACTTATGTGAATGGGAGAAGCCGCCCTAAAAAAGCAGATATTTGGGGTGCCTAACACCTCCCCCAAATGCCACCAAACAACTTATCCCCAATCTTAGGAATGTACCAATATTAGGAATTAAACCCCTAGACCTCTGGGTCTAGACTTCTCCTCTTCCCCGAAGAGGAGAACCGACATCCAACTCCATCAGTTAAACACTAAGTTGGTGGCGACTCCAAGCAAAGCCTAACCCTCACACAGAAGGGTTAGCAAGGTTTCCCGGACAGGCATCGTGCGCCAAAGAGTAGGCCCAAAAACCACGATTGGGGAGAGGACGTCCAATGCCTCCCCTCGGACCCCGACGTCCACAATGAGAAAAATGTAAGGGTGAGGAACATGACACCAGACAACACACGACTGCATCATGACGAACAAGGCTAGACAATGTCAATTCACTAAGAATCGATAAGGATCAGGTTCATTGTCGAGAATGGAAGAATCTGCCCCAGCCAAGATAGTGATTGCTTGCATGGGCAAGTTAGGTTGGCTCTGTCGATGTCAATACAGGTAGAGTTAGAAAGTACGAGGATGCAGACAAGTAAGAGCAGCATGAAGATCAATGCAGAAGAGGAGACTAGAACTAAGAAGCTTTGAGGATCCAAAGGGAAAAAAATGCCATATATCCTTGACTGAATGATATGACCTCAATGCCAAGCAAAAAGGGAATCAACTTGAAGAGATCATGTACATAAGGTAGACATCCTTTAAAATCTCTACAATAACAAGGTCCTATGAAAATACCCATTGAACATCGCTATGGAAACTTATAATGGCTCATCAAAATGATTTGAGCCATGTCGATGGTCCCATTTTAATAAGGAATAGACTCAACAATGTAATTTGGAGGATAGCACTACCTTTGGTATCAAAAACCCAAGTGCTTCGAGATGACCATTTGCTTGGAAGGGACCATGGCAAGTCAAAAAAATCCTCGATGAGAATACTTATCGACTCATACACATTCAAAGAGGAGTCGACGATAAACATTTAAAGCAGCATAAACCTCCATATCAAAGTGAAGAAATATTAAAGGCCAAAAATGTCCTACAAAAAATATTGTGAGTCAAATACAAAGGCTTATGTAAGGACAAAACTATCCTACAATAAATTATATGAGTCCAATCTAAAAGACATGTCAAGACAAGTAATGTCTAAGGGCAAAATGTTGAAACAATTTTTTATTATTATAAGTAAAAAATTTACAAAGACTCATGTCGAGACAAATAATGTCTAAGGGAAAAAATGTCCTCGTAAATGAAACAATGAAAATACAAGGGCTCATATCAAGACCATACATTGTTTCTTAAAGAAAACAAAAAAAATGTCCTAATGATAATTGATGTGAGGCATAAAGGCTGGTGTTGAACAAAGCTAAAGTGTAGTTTTCAACAAAAACTGCTCAACCTATTTGTCACCACGAGCCGAGGAGACCTAGATGAGGTGTATTTTTCACCCCTTTGGAGGTCACCTCAAGAGTTGCCCCAAGTAACAGTTCGAGAGCAAAAGAACTAAAGGAAGGGCTGAGATCAAATTTGTAGAAGTAATATCCTCCTTAAGAGGATCTATGGTTGTTTTTTCTTATGTCAATGAGTTCTTTGAGTTTATCCTTAAAGACAAAGCAATCCTTCAGGTTGTGACTGATTAGCTGATGGTACCTATAGTACTTTGGGTCATTGACCTTATCGGCACCATCTTGAAAATTCTCTTACAGATGTAAGGCATGTGCATTTTTGGCTAATTTTGAACACTCCCATTAAAGTGAAGGCAAGAATCATGTTTCTAACAAGGATGCAAAGCAGAAAAGTTTTTTTTGAGGCACATGTCATGATGTTAAGTATACAAAGAACATGGATCATCAGGTATGAAAAGTAGATGAAATAGGGCCACGATCCACTCCACGATAAGCATTCAATGTCATGATGAAGAATGAAGTAGCTATGATGGTGAGTGGAAAATAACTACCTTACAAAATGGGGAAGATGCTAAACTAGCACAACTAATTGACTCAATATAAATGGGTGAGAGAAAGAAGAAGAAAGGATCCTCAACATCATCATTAAATTTAGTCTATCTTAAGAGTAGGAGTAGGTCTATCTTAAAAGTAGGAGTAGCATAACATAGTCTGTAACTTTATTCAAGAGGATTAAACTTGGTTCATTCCTTGATTTCTATCACTGGCTTACTCATTATCGAGAGGGAAGACTAAACAAGAGAGGTGTGTCCCTTCCGACTTGAATAAGGTACTTGTACTGTGCTACTAATTCTTATATCACTAAAAAATTCATTAGGATTTTCATTTCTTCCCTTCAAAGTCTATGAAAGTTCTCTTTGTTGAGGCATGTACCAAACCTATTCCAATTACCCGGGTTACCCAAATTTGGGTCAAAGTGTGGAAGAGGAAATTTTCCCCAACAGACCTTATCCACTTTCAAGGTTCTTTTGGGTTGTGGTAAGGTGATGTCACCCTAAGACAACTTGTTTAAATAGTGATTCAATGTCATAATCAGGGAATGAGTACTTCTTTTCTTGTCTCTCCTTGATCGTGAGCCTTATAAGAGCTTTCTTAGCTTTTTGAGGGTTTTTTTGTCGAGTTGGCTTGTTTTAATAGCATTTTAAGTGGTTGCTTCTTTATTTTCACCATGGCTGCACCAACTTTGCTGACAGATTTCATTATCTTTCTCTCTTTTTCTCCAATATTTTATTTTCTAGGTTGTGATCCTTTGTAGCTAACTCATCAAACCCTAAGAAATTTTGAGGAGTAAGATCGTTGCGAGATCGTACCATAACCATTGAGGCACATCTTGATGAGCTTTTGTTGAGGAAATTTCTTAGTGCACTTAAAGGCAAGGTTCTTCCATCTTTAAATGTAATCAAGAACCTTTTACCCTTCATTTTTCTTTTCTTGTGTAAATCTAAGACCGAAACTTCTTTTTGTGAACTCTAGAACTGATTCAAGAATTCCTTTTGCATTTTCTCCCAAATTCGTATAGAATCGTCTATAAGTTGGAATACCACAAAAAGGCTACGCCTTATAATAATTGGAGGAAGAGTTTAAGCATGAGCTCACCATTATGAGCTATCATAACATACCTTAATTTAAAGTGATCTAAGTAATGCTTCATATTAGTGGTCCCATCGAACATATTGAAGGTTGGCTGGGTAAAACCCAAAAAAAATAGGTACCAGATCCTCATATGCAGGATAAGGCCAATATAAAGTGTGTACTTTGTCATTTTCCTTATCTTTTAAGGCATTAACTTGGTCTATAAACATTTTCTCCATGAAGAAAATGAATTCGACTAGTACGCTAGACATGGAAGGCATTGGTGGTGCAACTCCTTGGGAGGATTAGTGCTAAGTATAGTAAGTGGCGTGACCTTGTGGTGTTACAATCGTCTATGCTGGCTCTCTTGGTGCTATTAGAGAATATGGTCCTCCCATGTTGGGAATTACCTGCAAGGAATGGATTGTACCCCTACATATGAAATATCATGGAAAGGCATAGATTGTACCCCTATAGTCAGAATGTTAGGAACTAGAATTGACTAGGCTTTTGGTGGTGGCACTCCATCATATGGTGTTTCTTCGGTTGAGATACACCTCTCTCGTTGGTGGATTTGTGGGTAGTGATGCCCCAGCATGTTGTGTGCCTTTCCAAAAATCAGAAGGCGACATAGGCTTAAAATTTGGTGGGTTAGAAGAAGATGTCCCGACTATGTTATTCTTCTGAACATTTAGAGGTGGGTTCTACATCATGACAATATGGAACTCGTCAGTCAATTGAAATGTGTCACATCCTTCTACCTGTTTGCTTCCATAAGTTGTCAAATTGTCTCTCTTAGATCCTCCTCCACATAAGACTTCAACTTACTATTTCATTTCTTTAGAGATTTTCTAGCTCGTTATTTTTTGTGAAGGTAGCATTAATGGTGATTGCACCTATGGGGATAGGGATTTGTAGATCCCCATTGGCAAAGACTTCTTCCCACACTTCACTTGGGTTAGGTTGGATTTGGTCTTGTGGGTTCAAAGTGCTTTGACCCTCTGCTGGTTCTTCGTCATTTCCACATCACCAAAGTGGATCAAGGATAATGATTAAGTACTATTAGGTCTATGTTGACATATAAAAAACTTGGTTAAATATCAAGCTCAAGTGCTTAAATAGTAATTCTACCCGTCGAATGTTCATGGCCAGGTCAATTTGGAATTTAAATCTAAAGTGGGCTCAGTCTGGGTGATTTAATCCTTTCTTGGGTCTTGTTGTTGGTATACCATAGGAATTGGTCAAAGTTAGGGATTTACCCCTCTTTCTAGAGAGATAGACTCTCGGGGTTGTTTAGTTATCATAGCTGAACTCAAGGCATAGTCTTAAACTGCCTACATACCCAATCTTATGAGGTTCAGGTTCTATATTTTTTCAAGGATCAAGTTGCATGTAATTCTTATGGGGACTATGAGTTTACAAGCCTATTTAGTCAATGATAATTGACTGGTGAGAGTGAGAGAGGGTTGGGTTCATTTTAGTCATTTACGCATACTCACATAGTACTTCATGCAGGAAAACAAGTAATGTAATTAAGAAAAGAGGGGATGAACTATGGCATACCAAGATGATCTTTAAAAGAGGAACATGTCTGAGGTTAACTAAGTATTGAGGGCTCAAAGTTGGAGTCAAGGTATGTCCAAATGCCTCTGGAGAAACTTGGACTCTCAATGCCCAATCATGATTAGTCTAATACCTAACCATGAATAGGCATTTGGCTTAAAGGTAGATCATACCAGTATGATGTGATGGGTGGTGGGTCTAATTAATGGGAAGTGATGCCTTAAGGGTTTAGGTTTGAGACTGAAGAAGGACAAACTCCTATATTCAACCTGAGCCCCCCTAATGCATGTTTGTCCATGTGTCAATCTTTCCTTTTGTGTAGATGCCTAAATAGGTGGTTTTCATAGAAATGACTTATTGTTGGGTGGATTTTAGAGCAACGGCTTAGTCATGCAAGGTGGGAAGAACTACTCATAGTGATGAGTTCAGCAACTTGGCTCATGAGCCAACAAGCATATACATGACATAGTAAATAAAAGGAACATAAAATCATATGTAAGGCAGTCCATATAATAATACATGGAAAGCAAGTAAAGAACTATATGTTAGGAAAGTAGTCATGATCATGGAACAAGGGAAAAACTCCTAAGCCATGGAAAACAAGTAGTCTAAGCATGGTATACATACATGTTGTATATCATAAAAAGGCAAGGAATGATATGACATGCATGAGCATGGAGAGTGACATGAGAAAGCATAAACATGGAGAAGTATATGTCAAAAGGCATGAGGGGTAGATTGGAGAGGAGCTCGGCCCCACAGCAACTCACTAGGAGTTAAACACCTGAAGGATGACCCAAGGGTCCAACGCTTGTTCATGTCCCCAACCCCTGATCATCCATCAGTGTTCATGCATTTTTCAATAAGTCAGACTCAGGGCCTGATTTTCTGCCAGGTTGGACTCAACCTTAAAGTGCAAAGGCCATGACAATGGAGAGTGAGCTGAGACACACCTAAGAGGTATGCTTAAGATCCCTTAAACTAAAATAAAAGCTTAGGAATCTAACCTAGAAGAGCATACATATCATGCAAGAGATGAAAATCAAGTGAACTAAAAGAATACCCAGCATGTTGTATCCATCTTGGGAGCTTCATGTTGAGCTCACAAGAGCTTGAAGACAGTGTAGAAGGCATGAAAGAGAAGGGAAAACAATAGTGGTTCTCTCAAAAGGGATCTAACTATAAGAGGGTATGATTCAACCACCCAAATCTCTTAAGGAAGCCATTATAGGTTTTTGAAGAAAGAAGGGAGAAGAGAAACAAAACCTACCCACTATCAAGACCACATCCATGTAGGGATTCCTTGCCCAAAACCCCCTTCTTCCAACCCTTCAAATGTTGGGGAGTGTTTAATTTTATTGACTTTGATGAATTTGAATTAGGTCTAGGTTTGAGTTGGATTTAACTTAAGTTTAGGATTAATTTGGGGTAGGTTTAGCTATGTTAGGGTTGTACTAGATGGGTTTATGCAATATTTAGGCAAGGTTAAATTGAATTTCAAGTGTGCCTTCTTTAGGCTTCAATTTAGGCCAATTTGGGTTTTATTTGGTTTAGTTCTGGGGGATTAGATGTGTGAAATTTAGCATAGGAATAGTGGAATCCATGTGCCCCAAGATATACTAGTGGGAGATTGCCTAGCTGGCAAGGACAATCATGGGAAGAAGGTATGACGGAAGAATCCAAATGAAGGGTGGGGAAGGGGTGCCACATTGCAAGGGTAAAAGGGGAAGGAAAAGATAACGTAAGAGTGATGTGATGGAGTGTAAGAGAAGTAATTGTGGGGCATGAAATCCCTCCACACAATCAAATAGATTGATCTTGGGATTTTCCTTTCACTGATTGAACCAATGATGTTTATAGTGACTTCTTACTGCTCCAAGGGGGTGGTACTTGTCAAAGACTCCGATAGTCAAATTAGCAAGGTTTTACAAAGAGAAGAGTTTTTTGTGTTTAGAGACTTACTTGAGGACGAATATCCTACCCTTTTTAATAGAGTTCAACGAACATCCATCCCTTGCTTTGTAGAATTACAGATTCGTCCATTTGAAAGAATCGTGGGAAGTTAGGATCTTATCTGATAAACTCCCCATTGATTGTGCCAGTTCATTTGGAGGTGGCTTCTGGATGAGCTTCTTGAGTGAGTTTTTTTGGATTATGATCTTTGACTTTGAAAGATAAGTCTTACGGAGACCATTAGTATGTAGATCATGCATCTTGATGTGTTGAGCTGCAATTTTTCATGTGTTTGACATGCATGGACGCCTTCAAATGTAAGTGGACGTCTTTGGAGTTGGTTTCACCTTGCATGGGGGCTTGAACAGTGTTATCCAATTTGGGTTAGGTTCATCCGGCTTAATGGTGCCACCTAGTGGCTTGTGAATGGTGGATATTTTTTACCCTCTACAGTTGCCCCCGAATTCCTCGTTGCTCATGGACAATGAGGAATGAGGCACTATTTTTTGTCTTGAATGTTATTTTTGTTTCTATCAATGTTGATGGGTGTTCTACTACAGCAATTGGTGGAGAAACATCTTTGGAAAAGACCTAGGACAGGTGCAATTATATGATTTTCCCTTGGACTCCAATACTAAGAGACATTTTTCTTCCTTGTGTTTAACTTAAGGTTGATATGGCAATTCATTTTTTCAACGTGATTGGAATCATTAATGATGATTGCCCCTATTTAGGCTTCTGATATACCTCAACCAGTTCAAACGAATGATTTGGAAATTACGTTTTCCCTTGGGTTTCCTTGGTTTGAGATTATAAATCTCTTCCTTTCTCAGGTATATTCATCTATTTTACATCTTCTGGATTATGGATTTTAATGATGTCGGTTTCTTCTTCTTTTTCTCATAATTCTGGTTCCAACACAGGTTCTCTAGGATGGCAACACAGGATTCGTATTGAAGACAAGGTGGTCACCACCAAGGACTCCTCCTTAAAGAGCAATGAGGTGGCAGCTGTAGTGGCAGAGCGGATAATCCTTCCTTGAGATCAAGAGCGTTTGGAAGGGTTATTAGATGAAGAAGTTGTCTCTCTTTCTCTCTCTCTCTCTCAGTGTGAGGGTGAGTATCCATCTCTTGTAATTTTTTATTTACTATATTTTTCTTCCTTGTGGTAATGATGTATGTCATTGCTTCTAGGCTTCTAATGCCACTGCGAAGATGGCTTGGCATTTTTTTTACTTTCACAAGACCAGCCATGATCTATGGCAGAAGGAGAGCTGGTCTCTCTGAAGGCTGATGGATGAAAAATGAGATTTGTATAATTGGTTGCAAACTCAAGTGGGGGATTTTCTTAATACCTCCATGAAGTACGCAAATGGACTGGAGAGGGAGAGAAACAAGTTGACAACCGAGGTTGCCCAACTAAGGGAGGAGCAAAAGAAGGATGATGAGGGGCAAGGTGGTGCTTCATGTGGTCCTCCAGATGCTGCTCTAATTTCCCGACAGTCTTCTTTTTGCCTCTACGAAGATCCTTTCATTGTCTCCTCTAATCCTCTCCTCATTTCTTTTATTTTTCTCTTTGACCAGCTTCAAGGCATTTGTCTGTTGGTCTTCTATTTTTTTTCTTTTCCTCTTCCCCTAGAAAACTCGTGTTTTTATTCCTTGTAGAAGTAATTTCTTTTTCTTTAAATGTAGAGGGAACTTAACGAGTGATGTTTAATGCCACTCCGTGTAAAGGAATAGATAACCTTTGAAGAATATAGTTGATCTTTGCACATAGCTTGTACTTTCTTATAGCAATTGAATGAACTTTTTTCTGGTATGGAGAGTGCTTTGGCTGCTTTTGTTATGGGATGAGTTGCACATTCCGATCTAAGTTTATTTTTCAAAGATTTGACTTCATGCTTCTCCAAAAGCTCATAATATACCCAGTGTGGGACTTTAGTTGCCTAGTAGTTAGATATTTTGTGCTCCAATTTAATGAAGCTTGTAACATACCCAGCATGGGGTTTTTAATGCCTAATGAATAGGGCTTTTGTGCTCCACTTGATGAAGCTTGTAACATACCTAGCATGGGGTTTTTGATGCCTAGTGAGTAGGGATTTTGTGCTCCACTTAACAAAACTTGTAACATACCCAGCATGGGGTTTTTTATGCCTAGCGAGTAGGGCTTTTGTGCTCCACTTAACCAAACTTGTAACATTCCCAGCATGCAGTTTTTTATGCCTAACGAGTAGGAATTTTTGTGTTCCACTTAACAAATATTATAACATACCCAGAATGGGGTTTTTGATGCCTAACAAGTAGGGATTTTGTGTTCCACTTAACGAAGCTTGTAACATACTTAGCATGGGGTTTTTTATGCCTAACGAATAGGGCTTTTATGCTTCACTTAAAGAAGCTTGTAACCCAATCCAGAAGGGCCACCTAGGCTGCTTCTAGAGATAGGGATGCCTAGTTGTTCAATTCTAGGACTTTTACTCCAACCTGACTAGAGCATGTTAATCTAACTCAGAATGGCCATCTGGGTTTAGCTATGATTAGCTATGATTCTTGATTTGAATCTTGTAATCATCTATCTTCTTTGAATGAATGATTTTTGAGTTTATGCTCTTTAACAAAAAAAATATATACCAGATTAACTATTGATCAACTTACTAAGTGCCCATTATTACTGTAAAAGGTACTTTATTATATATGATACAAATTGTCCTTAGGTCTTAAAGGACTATATTATTACATTTAGTATTTGTATTTCGATATTTCTAGACGGTGTTGAAAAATTAGAGGCTATATATGGGTATTGTTAGGTTACGCATGTGGCATGTGGATTCTTCACAAATAATTTACTACTTTATAAGGAGAGAATATATTTACAAGGATCTTATATCAATTGTAATCGTGAAATTTGATAGCTTACAGTTTCATAAAATACTTTTATTAAAAAAAATTCTAAGTTTAATATATTGTGTAAATATTTGAAATTCTAAAAAATAATATAAATTGTTTCAAAGAGTCCAATTGATATTTGAGAATTCATGATAATTAATAATCATACATGACCCAGGAACTATACAATGGTAAACATCCATCCTAATGGCTTACATAGGATATTGTCTGGTAAAGGGATTGATGTGATTTATTGTAGGAAAGGGCTTTAATTTTTATTTTTTTTCTCTTAGGGGGTTCAACTATAATATGTTGATGGACACTATTGTGAATTAGTGAAGCTTATTAATTTTTTAATAAAATTTTAAAATGTAAAGGATGTTAATTGGGAATAGTTGACGAAGCCCATATGTTTTTTATTAAAAAAAATAAAAGCTTAAGTAGTTTAAGGAATTTAAGTCAGAGATCTCTAATGAATCCCACACCCCTCTCTATTTTTAGGGATATTAGGTCTACAAATAGAATCAAATAAGATTTTTAGATTATAATCAATCTAAATCTTGGTGTTGTGGAGATTAGAGAAACTTACTTTATTGTAATTAGCAAATAATGTACCAATAATATTGTTTATGCTTCTTCTTCATTTCAAAATTCCAATTTGAACACGTATTTTATAGGAATTTTTTCCAAATTAGTTCAAAATTTTGGCAAAATTACCAAATAATGAGGTAAAAAAATTATTTGCAAAATCGGTTTTTATTGATAGTTAATTACTTTTTTAGCCTTAAATCAGTTATACATTATAATAGGAAACTGAATCACACATCCCATAGTGCACAATAAATATGTATACATGCATTTATTAATACACCCTTTGTCAAATAGTGTCACTTCCTTGGCAAAAAATAAAGTATTACCTGTCCATTCAGACTGGAGATGATGTTAACCCTTCATTCATCACCTTGTCATAGATAGTTTCCGTTTGAATATCTCATTTTTTATCTTCCGTTTCTTCCCTTTCTTGTATTCAAATCTAACACTAATGTTTCTCCACAATTGTTCATAAGATCGATTGACATTCTGATATCTTATTATAGAGTTGTCACATTTGAATCTCTAATTCTCCTTGGTCTTTAATTTTCTTTTTGTGTCCGATTTGATAAGTTCTACTATAGATTTAGGTTTCATTTTTGTGTTAGACAAAGGAAGCAACTAGACTTCTATTAATGAAGAGAAGGAAGCAAATGTTCTATCTAGGATTTTGGTGTTTAAGACCGTGAGGACAACATGTGGAAGCGAATGGGTAGGAATTTGGGTGGGTTATAATACATTTCAAATTCCTACCCATTTTCTCCACATTTCATCTTCAATGTCCTGGACACCAAATCCTAGACAAAACATCAACACAAACAATCATTCTTTAAAAATAAAAAATAAAAGGAAAAGAAGTGATTGTATCTACACGGTTGAGAGAAACCTCGATTTAAAGGAGAGAAAGGGCAAAGAAGAATGATTGTTTATGTTGACACAAACCTTATAAGTGTGCCATTGATTGACAAATGATGTGTTTTTTAATTTGGTGTATGTTTTTTACCACTTATTTTTTCAATTGAATACTTTTTTCGACGACTTTACCCCCAACAAAACACTTGTCGGTTTATAATTCATCATAGACAGCACAGAGACTTTTTCATAATAGAACATATACTAGTTTTTTATTTTTAAATCTTCAATATCATCTTTTCTTTTCTTTTTTGGTAATAATCTCTAATGTTAATACTTTTCCTATCTTCTACTAAATTAAAAAATAAAAATAAATATTCAATATACAGCTATAGTCTTCGTAAACTTCTCAACCACTTGAGTAATTTCGTAAATGTGGTCTATTGAAGTGGCCAAACTTGTTATTCTAGCCTATTGAGTGCTTTTTTAGTGTTGACATAGGCCTATGTAGGCATGCTATTCATTCACACATTATGTGTTTTTGAATTTGGTGTCTCTTTTTTAATACTTTAACACTTTTTTAACCCCCAACCCAACATGTGTCAGCTTATAATTCACCATAAACAGTACCGCTACTTTGTCATCACAAAACATTTTCTTCCTTTTTTTTGTTAAAATTTGAAGGGGGGAAACTACCCCCCTCTGCCCCTATGCTTTGTCATCATAAAATTTTTCCTTCATTTTTTCTTTTCTTAGAATTTGAAGGGGGCAGTTGTAACACCCCATGTTGCACTTAAAGGGTAAAATTATAATTTATCCCTTAAGAGGGTAAAATTTTTCTTTCACATGTTTAGACAGACCTTAGGGTGGTTTAGGAACTCTTAGACCAACTTAGAAGTATAGAACTTAAGTTGGACCATAAACTGTTCAAGTTCAAAAGTTTTTCCAAGTACGTCATTTTGGCAGTTTTACAGGCAGACCTACACTAATCCTGAGATAATTTGAGTATGATTCATATACCATTAGAAAGGTCTTCGAGTCTCGTTTCCAATGCATCAAATGGTGCAGAAATCCGAGTTTTT
The DNA here is from genome assembly GCA_025762735.1 of Platanus orientalis. NCBI lineage: Eukaryota > Viridiplantae > Streptophyta > Magnoliopsida > Proteales > Platanaceae > Platanus > Platanus orientalis. Next base: position 5,496,764 of record JAOXJP010000017.1, read on the forward strand.
TAGAGAAAGTTATATTTATTGTGCTCACAAAGGTTAAAGTTGGAAAGACCAATCTGAGAACTACAAGGGTTTGCCTAATTCCAAGATGGGTCTAGGGGGTACCCACGATGAGTCACCTATTCTTAGGATGGCTTGTGGGGATTATTCGCGATGGGTCCCTAATCATAGGGATGGGTCCCAAAACGCCCAGGTTTCAATAAAAAAAAGAGGGATTTCTTCCCTATTTCGCATAGAATCTTTTTAAAAACTACTATATAATATCATTTTGTCCTAAAATACATTAGATTATACCTAATAAAGGAAGAGTTAGAGAGGTTAGAGATCCTTGGAAGATAAAGGGAGATTTCCTTCAAAATTGTGTAAGTTTCACTCTAACCATGAAAAATCTACTAGAATTGCTTAATTTCTTCTTAGATCTTCCTAGTCCCATCATTCTAAAGTTAGATCTACATTATTTTATAGAGAATAGAAGAAAAGGAAAGAAGGTTCTTCTTCAAGATCTTTTTGGCAAGTAGAATAAAAAGTTTGTTGAAAGTAGTTACACAAAGCCTACTCTCTTTTTGTTTGTTCTTAAGCTCTTAGAAGTCTTGTAATGGTAAAATCTTAAGTCTATAAATGTTTTCTCATATGTTTGTGAAGCCCTTTTGTTAGGATCTTAGAAACCCTATCTCTTGTGGTGATTTGTGATGAGATCTTGTCAAGTTTTGTTAGAATCTTAGAAATCCATATTTTATACTACAAGGAAAAGTGGATTTTCATGTTATCTATATGTATTTCTTTGAAATGATGAATCTCATGCATTGTGAATGCTTGTAAACTAGGTTTCTATAATTCTATAGTTTCTATGAAGGATATTGATAAATGATTTTCTTGATTTTCTATGAGTGGTATAATTATTGAGTTGATGATGGACATTTCTTAAATATGTTGATTAAAGATGATGCTAGAAGATAACTATGAAACATGTTAATCTTCATGTAATGATACTAGCATGTTGAGGTGTATAAATTGCTTTAAAATTATTAAGTAATGATTCAATTAAGTTATGAATTAAGATTTTAGATGATTGAAAAGCATGTGTAATATGTTAAGTGTATAATTTTATAATGTTTTGAAGCATAATAACATGCAAAATCTCATGGTTTTTTATTAAGTAAGTTAGAAAATTATTTGTTTGTGTTACATATGCTTCTTATCATGCTAACAAGTATATGGTATAAAATTGAATGTAAATTGCTTAATAATTGTTATGTAAATGTTTTAATGAACCATTTCTATCATATATAGGGTAATTATTATTGCAATTCTTACTCATGTTAGGTATGCTAATTATACAATGTTTTAAGACATAATAATATGTGAATTTTTATGGTTTCTCATTAAGTTAGTAAATGATATATATATACACAATCATGTTATCTAATGTATTGGGTAAGGTTGGAGGTATTTCATATAATGTTAGTGAAATGCACTTAGTAATGGAATACTTCTTTATTCCTATATTAGTGAATATAAAATGTATTAATATATGTCGCTTGTATCAATGATAAGGAATACATCACATGATGATAAGTTAAGATGATTAAAAATTAATGATAAATAAAATGAACAATGACCATGAATTATGGAAGAAGATAAGAATGCACAATAATAATAAGTGTAATAATAAACAAGTGAATATTATCAGTGATAATTAATCAACAACGAGTGATCTTGCCATTGGGGATATAATACAATGTGTCGATCTTATTATTGAGAGTCAATCATTGATATGTGGTCCTGTCATTATGGATATAATACAATGTAACAATTATATCATTGAGAGTTAATTAATGACGCGTGGTCCTACCATTGGGGATATAATACAATGTGCAAATCCTATTATTGGGAGTTAATCAATGAGGTGTGGTCCTACCATTGGGGATATAATATAATGTATCAATCTGATCACCGGGAGTTAATTAATGATGCGCAGTCTTCTCATTGGAGATATAATACAATATATCAATCTTGTCATTGGGAATTAATCAATGATGCGTGATCCTGTCATTGGAGATATAATACAATGTGTCAGTCCTATCATTAGAAGTTAATCAATGGCAAGTAGTCCTTCCATTGGGAATATAATACATGCTGAAATATAAACAAGTGAATCAAAATGTAGGTAAAGTGTAAAGTAAGTTAAAAAAAAGTGTAAAGTAAGTGAAAGAAAAGTGAAAACAAGTATAAGATAATGAAAAACAACTATAAGAAAGTGAATCAAAGTATAAGTAAAAGAAAAGTGTAAGTAAATGTAAGATAGTGAAAATCAAGTACAAACAAATGTAAGCAAGTGTAAGATAATGAAAAACAAGTACAAGCAAGTGTAAGATAATAAAAAAAATGCAAGAAAATATAAGTAAATGTAAGAAAGTATAAGAAAGTGATACCAAGTGTAAATAAGCATAAGTGTAAGTGACCTTAAGGCCCTACTATTAAGAATGAAACTATGCTAAAATATAAGAAAAATTCATAAAACACATAAAATAAGTGAAACCATGATTAAAAAAAATAGAAAAACTTATAAGAAATAAATAATGTTAAGATCCTATCATTAGGAATTAATCAATAAAAAGTGAAAAGATCCTATCATTAGGAGTTAATCAATGAAAAATGAAAAGATCCTATCATTTGGAGTTATCAATGATAAAGAGTGATAAGACAATATCATTGTGGGTTAATCAATGAAAGGATCTTGTATTAAGATTTAATCAATGATAAAGATTTCGTTGTTAGGGTTTAAACAATGGCATATATGTAAAAGATACCAAAGCTTGTAAAAAATATGATATAAAGGAAATTATGAAAGTACATGAAAGCAAAAGAAAAAGAAGCAAAAGAAATGTATATGAAAAAGTGAAAAGGTGTAATGAGATGAAAGTATAAGATAATTTTAAGCAAAAGAAAAATACTAATGAAATAGAGAGAAGCATAAAAGCTTCAAAAAGTAAAATAAAGTTTATAAGTTATATAAAGAAAGAAAACATCAAAATAAGAAATAGAAACACAAAAACTTTAAAAGTAAAAAAATTTATAAGTTATATAAGGAATGAAAATGTCAAGCCAAGAAATACAAAAATATAAACTTCAAAAATAAAAAAGAGAATTCTTAAGTCATGTAAAAAAAGAAAGTATCAAAAAGTAAATAAAATTACATAAAATTATGAAATTTGCAGTTATTACAACAGGTGCCCCCCTTACCCCTTTGTGGCTGTCAGTGGGTTCTCTTTTTTCTAATTTTACCCCTTAAAAACTGTTTTAACAAAGGAGAATGATCGTCTGTTTTGAGACAGACCTCATTTGCTTCGTCTTAAGAGAGGTCACGGATTTAGTCTTGTTTCAATGTTGTGCAACGTCTCCAACTTATGTCCAGGAGAGAGGTCATGGGTTCAATCCCATTCTAACATTCCATGGTATTATATCAGTTGTTTGCCCCCATATGTTCAGGTCATGCTCAATGATGCATACAATAAAAAATAAATAATTTGTTCCAACTTGGTGACACATGTATGCATACATGTATATGTGTATACATAGTTATGTTTATGATGGATACTTCATATATGTATTTATAAGGGTGGGGCAGATAGAGAGAGATTAGCATTTATTAAAACTAAACCTAACCGACCAAGAAGAATGAGATATTGGTAAAGTTAACCATAGTTAGGTCAATATCAATGTCCTTTTCAACAAAGGTGCGTGGAGAAGGAAGGAGAGTGGTCTTTATTTATTTATAATGTGTATTTTCGAAGAATGAGTGGTATTTAATGAGGCAAAGCGAAACAAAGAACAAAGAAACTTTGCTTTTGCTATTTATCATAGACAAACGACGGCATTGGGAGCCAGCCTATGGAGGAAAGACGAAACGATAAGACACCCTCTCCCTCCATTTTTTTCAAGTAAGATTAAAGAAGCTTCAGTTTTTCAGTTCTGAAGTTTCTGAATTCGAAAGCGCTTCCTTCAAACTCGTCTCAGGTGAGTCTCCATTTCTTCTTCTTCTTCTTCTACTAAGATTTTCAACGTAAATCAAAAAACCCATCTCTCGTTCGCCTTCTCTCTCTCTATAAGGATCTGGGTATCTTTCGCTTTCAGTTCACAGACCCAAATTTCTTCATTTTTCCCTCACTTTGTTAAGCTGTAGAAACGAGAAAGACTAGTTTCAATCCATGCAATCTTGCAGTAGAGAAATGCAAGGAATGGCTTCCATAACTGCTTGCTTGAACCCATCTCAAATCGCTCTTCAAGAGCTTCAGAACAGCCAACAACAACATCAACAGCAGCAACAGATCCCAAACCCTCAGATTCATCAGGTCCAGGGTTCCCACTTCGATCACTCCTCTCACGATGATTTTCTTGAACAAATGCTCTCTAATCTCCCTTCCTGGCCTGAGCTCTCCGGAACCCCCAAATCTCCATGGGACCTTAACCCCCAAAACCCTAACGGCAACCCCACATCCCATAACAACAACGACAATGACAGCACCAACCAGAAGCTCTTCAACATCCCAATCGGTGCTTCAAACAACAAATCGAGAGACATTTCAGAAGATCAGCCCCAATCACAGCCGGAAAACCTCCACTACGCCTTCGATGAGTCGACGCTGCTGGCTTCCCGTCTCCGGCAGCACCAGATAAGCGGAAATTCCGCCGGGAAATCGATGATGCTTCAGCAGCAGTTACTTCTCTCGAGAGGCGTCGGCGGTGGCGGTGGTATGACAAGATCGCCGTCGTCAGCGCCAGGCGCCGCCTCTCTCGGCGGTGACCCGAGGCTTCTCCCTCTTCCTCTGACTCTAGGCAGTGCTGATTCTTCCGATTCTCGTCTTCTCGTGGATCGGTCTCGCGACGATGTTGATGCTGCTTTCAAATCTCACAACCCCGTAAGTTCTTCAAAATCTTTACCAAAGAAAAACCAAATCATTTTTTTTTTTTTTTTTTTGTTTAATTATGAAATTTTTTATTCAATTTGTGTTCAGAACGGAGAGGGTTCAGTTCAAGGTCTTTATAATGGATTCACCGGATCTCTTCCTCGAACCGCTCAGACGGCAAGCCAGCAGCATTTTCACCACCCTCAGGTTCTTACTGGTTTTTCTTCTTTTTTGTAACGTAGTAATTTTAATTTTTAATATTCTGCTTTACATCAGAGTGGCTCGATTTCGACGCAAAACTACGGTGCTCCGGGGACCGGAATGAACCAAGGTCCGGCGGCGGGAGCCGCCGGAGGTGGAGCAGCTCCGGCTAGGCCGAGAGTTAGGGCAAGGAGAGGTCAAGCGACTGACCCACATAGCATCGCTGAAAGAGTAAGCTAAGCGACCTCTCTCTATCTTTCTCTGGTATTAAAAAATTAAATAATGGGAAAAAAATTAATGGGTTTGGAGTGGGAAGGGTAGAATTGGGGTGGAGTTTTTGTTTGTCTGATCTGGTTATTCTGTGTGGTGGGTTCTATTTTGTTTGTTTCTTCTGAAATGTTTCTGTGGCAGTTACGGAGGGAGAGAATTGCAGAAAGAATGAGAGCTCTGCAAGAACTTGTTCCCAATGCCAACAAGGTAGGTATCTTCTGTCTATTCTTATTTCTTTTGTTTAGCTTAAAAAAATTTGAAATAAAAAAGAGCCAATTATTGAGTTCTTGAACTCTGTTTACAAAATTTAAGAAAGAAAATAAAGGAAACGCTAGGAAAGATTACTTTCTCATGGGAATTTGGTCAGAAAAATAAGAATAAACATGAACACCCTTAAACGAAGGCATCTCTCCTTGATCATAAAGTGTTCTTCAATGTTTCACAGCATGAAGATATTGATTGGAAAAAAGCAAAGAAAAGAAAAAGAAATTGTTTTGATTCCAAGTACGGTCGGAAAAAGAGGAGGGGTTGTTTTTTTCTCCCATCTTTTTCCGTGCGTACTTGAAAGCAAAAGGGTTTCTTATCCCATTCCGAGGCTTTTTTCTTTTTTTTTTCGGTTGGAGAACCAAGGGTTATCACATCAGAGTTTTAGCTAGAAATCTCATATTGCATGTTTCTTATATTATTTCTTCTGGTAATGAAAATTATTTGTGGAGTTACAGACGGACAAGGCTTCAATGCTGGACGAGATTATAGACTATGTGAAGTTCCTCCAGCTCCAAGTCAAGGCAAATATTTTGAGAATTCTCAAAAACAGAGAAAAAAAATTATTATTCTCTTTGTTTCTTTGATTCTTTGTGCTTTATGGGCTTATCTGATTCCACCCCCTCCCTTCTTATGTGCAGGTTCTGAGCATGAGCAGGTTGGGCGGTGCAGCAGCTGTTGCTCCCCTCGTGGCTGATTTATCCTCAGATGTAAGATCAGAAAAAACAAAAACGAAAAAGAGAAAAAGAAAAGTTGTAAAGGAAACCCATAAAGTAATTTCATTAAAAATCCATGAATTAGGCCGACCCAAATCATCTCTCAACAAAAAAGTTGCAGTAGTCCAAGTAAACCTCTTAGCTTTTTCCATAAGAAGATGAAACAGAAAAAATATATATATATTTGGTTAGATAAGAGCTTTAGCTTTATTAGGTGAAACACAAAAATTAAGAAAAAATTTAGAGACCCGTCTCAAATTTTCAATCAGGAACACGACAAAGGAGCAGCACGCGTGCTTGCTTGCTTGCTTTTGAGATTCCAAAAAGTTTCAAAATGCTCCTTTTTTTTTTTTTTTCTCAGTGCACTTTTGTATTTAATATGTTTGTTGTTTTGTCTCATAGGGAGGTGGTGACTGTATTCAGGCGAGTGGTGGTGGGATCGGCTGGAACAGCAACGGAACAAAAACGGCGTCATCGAACGACAGCCTATCGGTGACGGAGCACCAAGTGGCGAAGCTGTTGGAGGAGGACATGGGTTCAGCTATGCAGTACTTGCAAGGAAAGGGCCTCTGTCTCATGCCCATCTCTCTCGCCAGCGCCATCTCCACCGCCACATGCCACTCCCGGCACCCTAACAACAACCTCATCTCCTCCAACGCCGACGGCCCTCCGTCCCCAAGCATGTCGGTGCTGACCGTGCAGTCGGCGAACATGGGTAACGCCGGCGGAGAGACATCCATCAAAGACGCCACTTCCGTTTCCAAGCCATGAAAACGAAGAACGGACTAATTGAGAGGAGAGAGAGAGAGACTTGGGTAAAGCTAACAACACCATTAACAACCAAAACCAAGCAAGCATCCTTCTCTCTCATTCTCTCTCTACAATTTTTCTCTCTCTTCCGTATTTTTTTTTTCTAAGTGCTGTGTTGGAAATTCGACGAGGGTGGGTTTTAGCTGTCACAAGGATGTTATTAATTATATTGTTAAATTAATAAGTATGATTAAAAGATGATAATAATGAGAACGGTGGATAGAGTCAACGCGTTACGCGTCACCCCTCTCTCTCTCTCTCTCTCTCTTAAATTTAAGGATGAGAAAGGGTTTGACTGAACTAAAGATGTGCTTCCAAGTTAGGGGTTTTTTTTTTTTTTTTTTTTCTTTCCTCGTTCTTGTATATTCTTGAGCTTGACTCAAGCTTTTGCAAATCTGGCACATTTGGCATGAGAGGTGGAAAGAGTTATGGGCTTGGAGCCTCTTTGGAAAAAGCTTCTGAGAAAGTAACTTCTCAAAGTCAGTCTGGATTGAATTTTGATCTTCCATGAAAGTCAACTGTTTGTTGTTTTTCTAAGAACTTAGAAAAACCACTTTTACTGACCTATTTTTTTTCAGAGAAGTATCAATATTTCAAGTGCTAACCGAACTAATCAGATCCACTGCTGCCCACAATTCTTGACTTCTAGAATCATAGGTCAGCACAAGTCGACCAAGAGGCTGTCCAAACACAACCTAATATTGTCAATGACATCATATAATAAATTGATTCTACATGGATGTTAATATATTTGGTTAAAGCAATACTTAGGAATCTTTCATCTCTCCCAGGTTATTTTAATCATCCAAAGCAATTGAGTGCTTTACCCTCTCCCCACTCCAGATAAATAATGAAAGAAAGTAAGAATGCAAATTCAGTTTGTTTGTAGACTTAGGTCATCTAAACTGGTTAAGGTTATTTAAATGGGTCTCTTTTAACTATCATGTAGGCTCCATTTTAGCACCTTTATAATGGTAGAAATCAGGTACTTTATTGTAATTAAGCAAATACATAATACAAAACCTTGGAGTTGCGTATGGGGATGTGTTTTCTTCTTTTTGCTAGAAAGTGAATGTACGAAAGAATTAATCAAACCCATGGAAGAGAGCCATCCATCTTCCTTTACTCTTTGTTTTCTTCAAAAATATAACTTCATCTTTAGATAAGGCTGCGTTTGGAAGCCACATGTAATGGAATCATTTCATTTGAGTTTTCCAAGTCTTTTGTAGCCCCAACAGGATGGTTTATAATGAATTCATTCAGATTTGCAGTTATTTGTGCTTGATAACACGAGTCATTCATTTTATAGAAAAATCTAAGATGACTTTATTTCTAATCGTAGTTAACAAATCAGTATAAATTTGAATGAGTTCATTAAGAAACCATCATCTAATGACTACAAATGCCTTGAGAAACTCAAATGAAACTATTACATTACAGGTGGCTGCCAAACAGGCCCTAATTGTTCTAATCTGTCAAAATCATACCATTTTTTAACACTAATGTTGTATTTTCTTGGTAGAGCCATTCTGGCTCGTTACTACATCGGTGAAGAGGAGGTAGATGTCAACTTAATACATCGTGGAAATTGCTTCTTTTGGGGGTTTGAAACCTCGTCCTCTTTCTTGGACAGGCTAAATTGCCATCTCTCCCAGAAAGGCACATCCCTAGTAGTTGTATATCTATGAGTTACAATCATCTTCATAACAAATACATGCACATTAATGCCAATTAATGTGCAACACCAACGCAGACCTTATAAGAGGGTTTCTCGATAAATAAACGGGTTAATGGAGCGTGTTATAATAATTAGACAGAAAATATGTCTATTTATTTAACAAAGTATAGCCTTTGTCAAATTATATGCCGGATTAGTCCTGGCGTGATATTTCTCCAAACTAGCTGGAGATGATTGGAACCCATTTCTGGACTAAAGTGTAAATGTAAAAGAAAACATCATTTATCATTTGTTTTGGGCCGGGTGGTTTTAACTTTAAGGGCCCCGTGTGTGGGTTCTGGGCAAATTAGTGTACCTGTGTGTTGGGTTTATGGGAAGGGCAGTTTACATTGAGTATTCTTCTTGCAAATTGTGCTTTTGCATGACGTTAAATTTACTTTTCTTGGCGTCTGCTTGACGTGTGGAGCCTCTGAATTTTTTAGAGAGATCGACTCTTGACCCTATGCAGTAAGTTAAACTACATTAATGTACTGCAAGTCTACATTAATGAAACAATTTCTTGTTTATATATTTTAACTTACTGCAGGGGATATGGAGAACCAATCAACACATAACACAATACAAGAAAAGGGTGACTTGATAAATACATGAAAGGAAAGAGAAAAATTCTCAACAGTTTGAAATCCTTTTACAGTTCAAACTTCAAACGGATGATAGCCATAAACATGGGATTGACATCCTCAAGATAGGGATTTCAAAACAAAGAAGGTGTCAAGGTCAGCAGTTGGATGATGGGGGATAAGCTTCATCGTCGACTGGGAAATAGCTTCGATCACCATCTAAGACCCTAAATAACTGTTCAGTAATAAATTAAAGGAAGTAAAGGTGCAAAGACAGCTATGAGGTGTGCCTAGATGTAGCCACCCTTGAAACAGTACATAACAACTCATTAATTGAGCGCTCTTTTGCCAAGATGAATGGAGCTAAGCAATTTGTCAATTTTGTGGGAATTCCAATCAAATCATACCCACATTTGTGGCTGTGATATGATTGTTTGGAATATGGAGGGATTTCAAACTATAGATAACTTGCTCTTGAGTAAAGAGGGTGTTTTATTAAAGGGATTTTTCCTAAATCGTTTCAATATTTTGAAAAATTTTCCAAATAATGAGGTAAAATTAATTAGTGGCCAAATCAGTTTTTTAAGGATTAAAATTGGAAACAATAAGATAGTTAACGGTTAGCAAATTTAAAATTTTCCTTTTATACCCCTAACTCACAAATCTCTCTCTATCTGATTTTCTTTCCTATTCCATCTCTATTCTCTTCCCTATTCCATTTTTACTGATTTATCGATTTAGTAATTGTTCTCTATCTCTAAGCACTACTCCCGGTTTCCTTCTCCACCTACTTCTTCTTCTCTATTTTAGAGAATTTTTATAGAAACTTCACAGACGTTTTAGAGGTGAAGATAGGTTTTGAATCAGATCTGTGGTATGAACGTTCAAGACTTTACCAATTTAGCAACCTGGCATCTTCAAGATTTATTTTGCATCAAGTGAGTACTCAAATGATGTTTTTAGAGGGGTTGATTTACACTTTTATTTTTTATTTTTTTTTGGGGGGAGAGGGGGGGCTGAATCACTTTTCGGTGCTGATGTGCCC
>JAOXJP010000017.1:5522075-5556304 GCA_025762735.1 Platanus orientalis
ATCATGCTCAACATAGATTGAAATTTTCATAACAGTTCACATCGAAATTTTCATAAATTTTATAATATTTCGAAACATTCTACTGAAGTTTCCATTAATCTTCATGATGAAAAATCCATCAAAATCGAAAATTTGAACCTTGGATAGGTCTAGAGTTCAAGCCTATATCTCAACAATAATTTTTTTTTAATTTCATGGGCCGGCCCGAGGCCCAATCAATTAATTAGGGCTAGGCCTGGGCCTAAGTTTAATAAAAATTTACGGGCCCAAACCCTGGCCTGAGCCCGGTCTATAATTATAGGGTCAAGCCTCGGCCTACCATGGGCCAGCCCGAGCCTGGCCCGAACCCAGCCCATGCCCACCCCACCCAAGCACATGTTACACCCATAACTCTCCCTTTAACCAATGAAGAACACCCTTCTCACGCTCTCTTTTCTCACTATGTTGAAACCTTCTTTGTTCCATTCAAGGAGAAATGCAGCCCTAGTTTCTACTGAGAAATTCTCATGTATAAGAGAGTCATGCTCATGTCCCCACTTCTTTAAGGACAAAGAAAAAAGACTTCCAATTAGAAACAACTGCTAAATTAGAAGCTTAAAATGCATTTGTCAGGTTGCTCACCAATCTAACGGCTAAGAAACAAGACAAACACAACACATTGTATTTAGACTGTGTATTCAATTAAAAAGCCAAGGTTAATTTATTGCTAAAAAAAGTATGACAAAGATTACATCTTCCATGAACGCCCATATGTTTGGGTGGTTTCAATAAGAAACCATATTTTGACTATTGTGCAAATAGACGAAAAATGCAGTTTTGCCTAGTTTAGTTTACTGAGCAAATACTTGTTGAGTGTAGAACGATGGTTGGTTATCTCTGTCCTAGATTTATGTTTAATTTTATGAAAACTTCTTTAAGTTGGGCCCTTTTTTTGTAATAAGTTGGGTCCTTTCTCTTATTAATTTAGCCCCTCCTTTTGGCTTCTTCTCATTGACACATCTCCCATGGCTGCCTCTGTTAATAGAACCAAATCCCTAATAACACTGAACACTACAGATGAAGGTGCATTTGTTATGGTATGGTTTTAAGAGAAGAATCTGGGATCTAAGATATCTTTACCATAACACCTTCCACTAAGTTTTCCATTGGTGCAGTAGGTTGATCCCCGGTACAATGTCTCATAGGAGCTAGTACTTGGGAACTACTGTACCTATATAGGTTGGAATTATATAACAGGATTCGTGTAGCTGTCCCCAAATAGTTGGGATAAGTTTCTCTGTCGTGACCCAAATCCATAAAAAATAATAAATCAGACAATAAAAATGATAATTTGACCAAATGGTCCGATGGTGATTGTGGTTATTGAAACTTGTTTGTGAAATAAAAGATATTATATATAGCAGACGGTTGCACTACCTGAGGCGGAGACCCGGCTTCCAGCTGAACCTAAGTTCATGGGGTTGGTCGAAACATGTTGAGGCCCTACAACCTTCATCAGTAACGGCTACGCTGCCCCCGAGGCTACCAACACAAGTGAGTTATTATATACATTTGCTCATTCAGATCCCAAGGGAGCTCTGAAGTGTTATATGAAGACATATTGCAGAAAGGAAAACACATAAAATGAAAACATTCAAAATGACACGAGGAAAGAGTAGAATTCAGTCAAAGCTAATACAACATTGGGTAACTAAAGTCAGATTTTCAAAGAGGAAAACTCTGATAAACTAAACCTAGCAAAGACAGATGATTGGCAATTAACATCTCTCGATTGATAACTTGTACTCCCCGTCCAAGGGTATACATTACAAGCCTTCCATCAGATCAAACCAACTATTTTTAAAAAAAAAAAAAAAGAGGATATGGCCATAGACCCATAAATTGAAGTTATATTGCAGCCCATAGTTGGCATTTATAGGTTCTCCCCTCATCGTCTTGATCAAAGCTTTCGGTCTCCATGGGTCTTTGGCCCTGACTGGGTCGATATCCTCTGTGGCCTCCTGTGATGTCTCTCAACCTTTACCCCAAAAAGGGTTCGAATTCAGATAAAATGCCGATCAGTTTGCCGCCCTACGATAATGTTGGCAAATACACCAATGGATGAATTTACCTAAATATTTTTTAGATGCTTTTTAACTCGCCATTAGGGACCCTGTTGTCGTTTGTAACATATGGCAACCAAGGCAGCAGCCCCAAAATGGTCCCATCCTTTTGTATAACAAACTCTTTTAAGTGGCAAGTTTCAGCACAATAACCCCTCTGACGATTGGCAAAAATTCATACTTTCCATCCTTTTTAACTCTTAAAATTTCAAGAAACTTCAAACGTTTTTTTTTTTCTTTTTTTTTTCTTTTCTTAGAAGGTGCACTACAGGGTTGAGTTTAGAGTAGTCTTAAATCTAGAGTCCCCTTCAACTTACTTCTGTCAAGAGCACCTGATTAATCTAGAGAGACCCCGTCATCATCAGTCTGGACCTGCCATGTCAGCTTCCAAGTGTCACAAAACTACCCTGTAACAGAATGTCTTTCGCCAAAACAAAGTTCTTTTCCTTCATGCCTTTTTTGGCACTCGCAGATTAAGCAAAGTCTTCTTCGAAGGTCAACTACAATACCATATCTACTGGTAGCGAGTAAGGGGAGTGCTCTTCATTGATTATCACTAGGCACCGAATCTGTAGGGGTTGGCCAATTCCTGACCCAGCCTGTGCGAGAAAAATAACTCGTTCCTAACACAAGCCACGACTAAATGACTGGACTGGCTTAGTTCTGCGCTAGGTTAGTTTTCTTTTATTTGAGTCAGGCCCACGTCCATCAGGCCAGTCCAGCACAAGTACAACCCTACCTGTACAATGCTAGGTCAGACTGGAACGAATTGACACTTCAAACATTCCACCCCACCCCCTCCCCCAAAAGGATTTAACAGCAACACCCATGTTAAACAAAAGTAAAAGGTGCATTTTACTTGGAGTAAAGTTCTGTAAAATAGACAAGAAATCTTGCACATTTGGATTTCCCCTTCCAATGAATCCAGAAATATCACTCGAATTTGCTACCTAAAATGTTTTCCCGTCTTTTTCAGGGGAAATTATATGTTTGTCCAATGGCCAGTTCCGTCAAATCACCCACTGGTTGACAACTCCACACAATACACCAAGGATGGCAAGTTTTGTACAAGATTAAAGTTTCAAAAATGCATCCAATTTTGCACCGATCCAAGTTGCCTCAGCCCATTCTTGAGCCAGAATAGTAAGTCTTCAGTGGTGAGAGTAAGGGTGAAATGGTTCCAATCCGAATGATCTTTCTTTGATGTTGATGGGCCAGCTCACCATCACTTGAACCCTGCACCTTGAAGTTCAGATAATAGAGTTAAATAAACAAAAACAAATATGTAATGGAGTGCAACAATAAAAAAGGCAGAACAGCTAAAAGAAGCCAAGTGCTTGTAAGCAGAACTCAAAGTGGATAAACATGTAGAAGTAACACACAACTTTGCATTCAACTGCAACTTACCTCCTGAACTCAACACATGTCAACACAGTTAACAGTTATATGTTTTTTGAGAGCACCCCAGCAGCAAATAGAAGGTTCCTTCGAGAGAACTGCTCCAAATATAAGAATAAAGGTTAGATAATATATATATCATTAGTCTCTGTGGAACCATTTGGACATTTACCTGCAGAGTATAAACTGGAGTCGACTTGGTTGGTAGAGTCTTCAACGATCTCAGTCTATTCGTACTTCCTGCTTTGCTGATCAAAAGAAGATATAATTGGAAAATATTTCACACAAGATTGTTCAAACATGACAAGCAGATATGTTTTGGTTTCTGTTTGTTGTGAACTTACTTTTCTTCTGTTCTTGGTGCCTTGGTGCTAGTGGTCACATCCCATAATTTTACAGTACAATCTGCGGACCCAGAAGCTAGGAGTGAACCTTCACAACTGGCATGTCAAAGATGATGAATATTAAGTAATGAAGACTACTCAATCATGTAAGAAGATGAAAAGGCTTAATGATAGTATGGTTAATCCGATGAGCATTTTAAGCATCAAGAAATTCCACCTGAAAGCTAGTGTCCATACACAGGATGTGTGCCCCATCAAAGGTGTAACACAACGACCACTTGAGAGATCCCACATCATGATCATGCCATCTTCGTCGCCTGATGCCATATACCGACCGTCAGGTGACATTGCTAAACATAGGATCATACTCCTGTGACCAATGAAAATGCGGACACACTCCCCACTCTGCACGTCCCACAATCTAACGGTCTTGTCACTAGACCCAGTTGCGATGTAGTTACAGTTTGCATGCCATTGCACACACTGAATCATCATGAAATTCACTTTGATTAGAACCAGTTAAAGTAATACAAACACATAGTTGATCCAGTTAAGAATCTCAACTTTCTTACCAATCTCATGCAAATAAAATATGTACATGATAGCAATTATTATCAGAAGTGCATACATGTAGGAGAAAATACTTAAGAACCACTTGTGCATTTCAACAAGTTATAGTACAATGGATCGTGCATTAGATCTTATTAACAAAAGCTTTGATTAAAAAAATAAAATCCCTGTGGCTAATTGCAGGCACTTTGAGAGAATCAACACTTTTTTTCTTCTTTCTTTTCTACCATAGGGGATCTCAGAGGAATTTTCAAAAAGGGCCAGTCCCAACAAGTAGATCAAACAAGAACATGATTTTAATAATTGACTTATTTCAGTTAATTTTGACCAAATAAGTACGTTTCAGTGGCAGTTGAAACAAAGTTCACGTGTGATTAAAATTTTACAATATCCTTGGCCTAAACATCAACTTAATTTGCAACATTTTGTTCATTTCAGCCAAAATGCTATAAACTTTATATAAGTTTTACATTATTTTAATTCACACATTACAGTGTCAACTGAACTTATCTAATCAAGCAGTAGATTCTTCAAACTCACTCAAATCACCTCAAAGTTCAAAATAATGATAAAATACATGATGTGCCATAGGTTACTTCTAGGTTGTATTCTAAGTTCTCCAAGACTATCAATATGCCGCCTAAGCAAAATATGATGTTGGTTGACAACATAGATGGCCATTAGATGGAAACAAATAAAGTTTGAGTGCAACTATTGCTGTAAGAATATTGGCAACGGGGCTGTTTCTCGATTGAAGAAACACCTTGCCGGTGGTTATTCAAATGTAACCTGATACCCAAACTGCCCAAAGGAAGGGAGGCTTGCAATACAAAACATATGAAGGCAACCATTTAAACATACAGGAGAGAAACAAAAATGGGTACAATTCAAAGAAGCGGTGTTGGAGAAGCCCCATTTTCATGAGGGTGGTTCTATTCAGATAAATGATGACAAGGAAGGTATTGCATATCTACTAGACTATGAGACAGTAGTAGCTGCTGTAGCATAGACTTAGCACCTAAGCAAATCAAGAAACTGAACATGAGGAGCAGCTACAAAGGATTAAATATTTCAGACCACATTTTGGTCCCTTAGTACATGGAGGAGATGGCAATTCAAGAAGGATGGCAGGGTGGAAGAAAAGGAAGAATATCAGAGGGTCTTACCAATGGAGGAGGTGAAGGGGAAAAAGAGAAAAAGAGAGAGGGTCCAATGGCTGAAAGAATGTGATAGGAATATGAAGATTTTTCACAATATAGCAAGTTGTAGAATGAGGATTATTGCGATATATCAGTTAAAGATATAAGAAGGGGTGTTTGAAGGGAAAGAAGAGATTAGAGACAAGGTGGTGGACTTCTACAAAGGTTTATATTCAAAACCATGGGAAAGGAGGCCCCATATTGATGGTTTACCGCTGCCCTGTATTTCTGACTATCAGGCTAAGTGGTTGGACCGTTCTCTCGATGAGGTGAGAAAATCAGTGTGGGCTTTGGAAGGAGATAAGACCTCAGGTCCAGATGGTTATCCAATCGTGTTTTTTATGTAACATGTTGGGAAGTTATAAAAGGGGATTTGATGTTGGTGATTAAAAACTTTAAAGAGGGAGTTTCTAGATAAAGGTGGTAACTCTACTTTTATAACATTGATTCCTAAGAAGGAAGTGGTTAGGCATAAAGGGCATTACAGGACGGAGAGTTTAGTGGGAAGTATTTGGCCTCCAAACTAAAGGAGGTATTACATTCATTTGTTTCTATGATGCAAGGGGCCCTTCGAAGGGGAGATCCATTCTTGATGGGATCTTGTGGGCAAATGGATGCATAGTTTCAAGATTGAGAGAATGATGTCATATGCAAGCTAGACATAGAGAAGGCATACTATAACATACAAGTTTTTGGCATATTCATGGGCACGGCAACCTTGAGTGTTGGCACAGTGGTAGTTTCGTAAATAGTGTGCAATGGAAAACCTGTAATTAATACAATACAATTTTTTGAGGGTCCTAATGTTCCTTTCTGGCAACGGGTGAAAATCTTAGCATACAACTTGAGGAGGGGTGGGTGCTTGGAATGACTCAGGCCCTTGACATGGGCAAAACGCATGCCAAGGCATGGGCAGCACGATAGACATTGTGCCATGTCACATGCTCCTAATCCACATGAGCTTGAACTATGAAGCATCCCCAACATGGGTTAGGGGCGGCTCTCGGCTTCTCAAAAGAGTTGCCTAAGGTTCCCTTAGGGGTTGAGTTCCTCCTAAGGGCTAGTGCTTGGGGCCCCAACATGAGTAGCACTGCGCATGTGGTTTAGGCTAGAGGTTGGCTACGTGGGCATTATTAGCATGCACTATGCAATAATGATTGCACATAGTTAGGCAAGTGGGCTATCCCATAGTCATTGTGCTTGGGTGTGCCTTGTCCTGGTACCTATAATGTTTGGCTTAGCACAGGATGCCACATTGGTGGTAAGGCAAGGTAAGGCACAAAGCGACGTTTTGCGTGGAACATCATGGTTCCCTAATAAGGTGCTATTGTCATTGGTGGGTTTAATAACTTAAGCGACAGCTCGAGGATATATTGTAGGTGTGTTGGGCCTTTAATGTTACATGCAAAAATACACTTCAATGGTACGGCGTGCGCACTGAAGTAGATGACTAGTCGTGTGCTTAGGCAATGATGACACGAGGGACCCTATGAGCGAGACGAGCATCATGGCAACGCAGAGTAGCTTGTGGGTTGATCAAATAGGGTTTGACGCAATGGTGCTCCTGGTAAACAGTGTCCTTGCCAGTGCATGTAGAGCATGTTGACGGGTCAAAGAATGCTCAAATGGCAGTAAGGTTAGCCTTAGTTAGGTAATGGTCGGGGCGCCACACGGTAGTGACAAAGAGAGAAATCTGGTTATGATAGTATAACCATATGAATTGGAGTTTTTTGAACTATGTGCTAGAAAGATAGGACTTTGGAGGTCATTGGAGAAGGTGGACGTAGAAATGGTTCGGTTTGGCATCCTTGTGATGGTTAATGGTTCTCCAGTGGGATACTTTGATTGCTCACAAGGATGAAGTCAAAGGGGATTCATTATCCCCTCTTCAATTCCTCCTGATGGCTAAAGTATTGATAGAGATTATTGGAAAGGCACATAATGGGTTAATCAAGGGATTTAGATTTAGTAATGGATAACTAAGGGTGTCTCATCTTCTGTTTATCAATGATACACTTGGAATGTGGAGTGATTCCCAAATGCATATCATAAAATATGATGTGCATTTTGCAATGTTTTAAAACAGTGTCAAGGTTGAAATTGAACTTTGGTAAGACTTGATTGCAGTAGAAGTGAATATAGACATGCTGGCAGCAACTATTAGAGTGGGACAGTTAGCAAGTACATATCTAGCCTACCCTTGAGTGCTTCTTTTAAAAAGAGATTTTAGAATCCAGTGGTAGAAAGGATTTAAAGAAGGCTGACGGGGTAAAAATCTTAATATCCATCCAAAGGGGCTAAGGTGACTAATGCAGAAGCATATGAATCCAAGAAGAAGTTTGAGGACCATGGATAGTCCTCAAGATGTATCTAGTAGTTTAGGGATTTTAGAGTTGTTACCAAAAATTTTAGGATTATTATTTTGGGTTATATTTTATTTTAGGGTTGTTTTTGGATTTAATTTAGCCATATTTTTTATGTAACCAAGCCCCAAAGGTCTTAGAAAGGAAATGTAACTTAATTTAGATTTTATGTAATAAGGCATTAAATGCCAGGGATTTATATGCAAATTAGGAATTTTATTTGGATTTTAAATAGAAGTCCTACTTAAATTAGGAGTCTAGTAGTTTAAGTTTATAAATAGAGTCGATCATTAAGTTGTAATTCAGTTTTGAATAATGAAATAAGGTTCAGTGATTTTATGCGAAAATCCAACGTGTAGATTGTCGTCAAGGGTGGTAGCCATGGCTCCCTTCTCTCTCATCTTTTTTTCTCTTCCTCTACGTGAGGTAAGTTTCACTTCTTTCTCTCTCTTCTCTTTTCTCTCTTCTCTCTCATCATCGTGCATATCCCTTTATTCCCTCTTTCTTTACCTTTTCTTGATTCTTTCCCAAATCTTACTACCACTTTTTTATTTTTTGATTAGTCTTTGATTTCTTGATTCAAAATTCATCAAGAATCATTCTTTATTGATTTCTTGAATCTGAAAATTTGTAGACACTAATTCTTCTTTATCTTTTACTTTATTATCAAGAAATCTTCAAGAATCTCATTCTTGATTCTATTTTTGAATCCTTATCAACTTCTTACTTCTTCTAGGGCCATTTCAATTGGTATTTTACATCAAATTTGGCATCAAAGCTAAATCCTAAAAATTTTGCGGTTTTGAAAGAAATCTTAAAGCCCTTCTTCTTTATGACGTTTCAAGTCTTTTTTGGCCCTAAAACCTTTCTTGGATTATTTAGGGTACCTTTCCATTAATTTTAGGATAGCCCTAAAATCCTTAGGGTCTTTTGGAAGGGTTTCCTAAAACCCTAATTTTTTTCAAGCAAACCCCACAAAATCTTTTAAGCTCCATGTCACACATATACGTTCGTTGGGAATCAAGTGAAGACCATCCTATGGATTTTGATGCGTATCAAGTGATGTTACGAAATTTTGATGAAGAAGAAGCGTAGTTGGAACTTGAACATGTGGCAGAAGTGCTAACAATCTTTGAAGCAAGATATGAGTGCAAATTGAGTGTGGATAAGACGATGTGGTGACTCATTTATAACACCAAGTTCGAGCTTCTTACTCGTAGGCTGTATGAGTTTGAAGAGTAAAAACCAGATAGGAAGTCTTGGAAGTTTTTTTATTATTTCCGTGGCGAGATCGTTGGATGAGCAAAAAAGCATGCAAAACTTGTCAGATCCACCAAGGTTCGTGATATGCTGCAAGAAGATAGTTGAGGATGAGGAAGAACACTTAGAAGATATTAATTTTCAGTCCAAGGAAGCATGGAAGCTTTAAGATGATTACATGTTGACCTCTTTCATGATCCCTTCAATGTTGTTGCCCTCCAATTTGAAGACCCTTCTAATGAAGCATACTTCCTAAAAATTTGAAGCTTCCACTGCAACAAGTTCATGATTGAACTTCTTCAAACCCGGGGAGATTGATGCGGGAGCATATGAAGTCAAGAAGTTTGAGGACCATTGATAGTCCCCAAGACATGTCTAGTAGTTTAAAGATTTTAGGGTTGTTTCAAGAAATTTTAGGATTATTATTTTTGGGTTATGTTTTATTTTTGGATTGTTTCTCGATTTATTTTAGCATTTTTTCTGATGTAACCAGTCCCTAAAGCCCTTAGAAATGAAATGTGACATAATTTAAATTTTATGTAATAAGGCATTAAATATCAGGGATTTAGATGCAAATTAGGAATTTTATTTGGAGTTTAAATAGGAGTCCTACTTAGATTAGGAGTCTAGTGGTTAAAGTTTATAAATAGAGGAGATCATTAGGTTGTAATTCAGTTTTAAATAAAGAAATAAAGTTTGATGATTTGGTGTGAGAATCCAACGTGTGGATTGCCTTCAATGGTGATAGCCGTGGCTCCCCTTCTCTCTCTCCTCTTCTACATGAGGTAAATTTCACTTCTTTCCCTCTTCTCTCTCCTCATCGTGCATATCCCTTTCTTCCCTCTCTCTCTTTTCTTGATTCTTTCCCAAATCTTACTGCCCCTCTATTATTTTCTTTTTAGTCCTTGAATTCTTGATTCAAGATTCATCAAGAATCATTCTTTCTTGACTTCTTGAATCTGAAAATTTGTAGACCGAAAATATTTACCTTCTTCTACTTCCTTATCAAGAAATCTTCAAGAATCTCATTCTTGATTCTATTTTTGAATCCCCATCACCTTCTTACTTCTTGTAGGGCCATTTCAATTGGTATCCTACATCAGTGACTCTCATAAAAGCAGCATTGGCTAGTATCCCAATTTAGTTCATGTATTTGTTTTTCCATCACAGTCCAACTAGCTCAAAACATGGAGAACTTTAAAGAGAATTCTTCTTACTGATCCACTGTCCTTGTGCATGGGAAGTTTGGTTCTGGGTGTTGACAAACTTTGGGATGCATTGGATATCTCCTCCACAATTGGGCCGCTTTCTATCTGGTTGGAGAACATCAGCCCTCAATATCAAAGGTAAGAGTATTTAGCAAATGGTACCAGCAGCAGTATGTTGGTCACTGTTGACGGAAAGAGAGAATTTTTGGGATCTCTAGAAAGCCCGTTTTATGAAATATCGGATAGATCCAAAGAGGTGCTGCTTCTTTGGATATTTTCTGGGTATCTGTTTGCCTTCATATACTAGTTATGGCATGGGTCTGAAGATTGTTTCCTCTGATGCACCTTGAAAGCTATTGAATCATCTTGGACAGAAGAGAGTACGAAGTACAAGTCTATACCCTGTAGATAAGAATCCCGAGTCCACAATAAAGACTGTTGGAGCCACTGCCAATACCTGTATGGCCATAGTTTCCCTGGGAGGGCTGTGAAAGGGTAAAGGTTGTGAAAATGTGGAGAATGGAGTACTTCTGCAGAATTGAATTACTAATATAGGTCTTTAATTTTTTGATACGGTTGAGAAATTCCTTTGTACAGCCCTTGTATTTTTTTTTGTAAAGTGGGGGATATCCTATCCCCCTTTATTTATATTATTAATGAATGCACTTTTTCTCATAAAAAAATTAATAAATCAGCATATGAAGAAGCAAAGAGGAGGAAAGGAAGGAAAATTGTGGGAGTGATTCTGTTTTGCAAAGCATTTCTGGTCTGGAGTAGTATAAGGGCGCTTTCTTCCCTTTTTATTTCCTCTATAGAAATGATCGAAGTGTATCAAGATAATTAGTAATTTAAAAAGGCATTCATTTATTTCAGTTCTTCAGGGATACAAATAGGATCATTCGATCAGTCTAAAATGTTTTTTCTAAACTCAAAACTTAAAGAATATTTTGATGTATCTCTTAAAAAGCTACAGAGATTTCAATGACATGAATAGTAGAGTTCCCAGAACAACCTAACTCTCAATGTAACTATGAACTGTCACTAAATTGTAGTTGACTCCAATTTTCTGTTGAAACCAATCAGTACCATGTCAGTTACAGTCAGATTTGCATAGAATGTGATTGAGATTTCTAAAGATATCCTATAAGTAATCGCATAACCAACAGCAAGCGAGCAAGAGAGAGAAAGAGAGAAAGCTACTCACATCGACATCAGACAAATGCCCTGCCATGATTCTTAAAGGTTGTATTCTGTCCATGGACCAAATCCTAGCAGTCCGATCATGTGAAGAGCTGGCAAAATAATGTCCCACGGGACTAAACTGCTCCAAGAAATGCAATAGAAAAAATGATAAGGTACTAGCATATTCAGAAGCATATTAATGTACAAAATTAGAAAAGTTGAAGCTAAAGAGCACATCAGCCAACAGCAAATCAAAATAAAACAAAGGCTTATACATTACTGTACTTGCATAAAGTCGAGAAAGGGAAAAAGGAGGTTGTTTAAAGAAGCCAAGGCAGCCAAAGCAACACAACACATCCATACAGAAACTATTAAAAATCTACGAGTGCATAGAGTTTATAAACTTAATATAGACAAATAAAATGTTTAGTGCTTTTACATAGTGTCACTTAAGTTTTATGGTTGTATGTTGTTTTTGTAGGATGGCTGAGGCCCTCTTCATCTTAGGATCTTTGTATTATCATTTTCCCCTTTCAATATACAAATCCTTAGTTATTGATCAAAAAATAAAAAATAAAAAAGAGCATATTTCCACCACTATATGAATATAACAAGTCAACTTTCGAGCCATCCAAAGACTAAGTCTTGTTATTAATTGACCAGGAGAAGGGGAAAGAGTGGTTGCAGGAAAAAAAAATCCATTAGTTATTCATCAAAGTTCAATTTGATTTGATGACCATAACTAGATGAGGATATATAGCTCGGAGACATAGAACAAAAAGTCATTTATTTGCAACAACCTTGCAGGGGCCTCATTCAAGACTTGCCAAACCCAGATTACTTAACCCATCCACCCTGGGAGGTGATTAGGAGGGGAGGGAGAGAGAGAGAGAGACTTTCTGCTATTTAGTATGATATTCCCAAACCCCAGCTTAACAACCCACCCACACAAAGAAGAAGAGAGAGGAAAAGCACTATCATTTTATACTATAACACATCATAATGAAAGCATTTGGCAGTTACTAATATTTATTAGTTGTATACAATAAATTTTAAACATGTTAATAGTCAGTTTTACAACAATATGAAGCCCCAAAATCCAGAAGCAATTTCAAATCCCCATCGTGCAATACCAGTAAGATAACTATGAACTAGAAAATATGCGAAATGTTTAAATTTATTGACAGGCAGTAGAATCAGTAACTTTTGAACAGATACCAAGACTTTGCAGAAAAATCAATGGATATAGGCTGAATTGTATGAGTAAATAGATAAAGAGACTAGCATGAATTAGGAGAGAAATATATGCAACAAGAATAATCAATATGGCCAGCTGAATAAGGTCAATCAACACACTACCAATATGTGCAGACTGCAGAGGGTCATTGATGCTGCAGCATTATGGTGGCCTGAGAAGAATTATCCAATGTGGAAGCCAAGACCCAAAATTCCAAGGAAGATTAAAATTGCAGCATGCTGTCCTCATGTTTAGTCCTTTTCTTTTTCTTTATTTTATTTATGTTTTTAGGAGAAAAATGATGTAATAAAGCCACATGTGTAACACCCTGTACACACTTTGTACACATAAGAGGAACATGAGATGGAAAGTGAGGTTGGACCCTTAGCATACAATATAATCAATGAAAATGAACTGGGGGAGGAAGAGCCTCAGAAAATGATCTTCAGCATTGAGGAAGTTCGAGCAATCAACATTAATTGAGCAACTTGCGAGGAAAATGCCATTCGGGTTTGTGAATTTTCACTCGGCAAGAACGATCGAAGAGATTTTCGGGAGCTTGAATTGAAAAAGAATTTTCAAGCAATCAAAAATAGTTTCAAGCGATTGAAACAGGACAGACAAAAATAAAAGTAGGCCCAAAAATTGAGGAAAAGAATCCTCTATAAGGGCATAACTGCCCATTACGTAATAGATACCTTATGTTAACCAAATTTGAGTCTAAAAGTACAAAATAGAAGAGAAGAAGTTGAAAGGGATGAAAGTTTAGGAGAAATGAGGAAGAAGGACCTCAATTGGGTAAGTTAAGCTCGTCCATGGTGTGGATTGAGCAATGTTTTGGGATTTTCTATGAAAATTAATGATTCTCATGATGAACCATTATATATATTGCAGAGATCTGAGAATTGGAGTAGATTTGGAGGAGTAAACGAAAGAAAAGAGAAAGGGATGTTAAGAAGCTAATTATAAGTATATATACAAATTATGCACCTTCCCCTTCTTCATTGATAGATCTACTATTTCTATTGAAATTTCATTGTGAAATCATGAGAGATTTGGATCTCTATTGCTTATCATTTGATAGATCCATCATTTTCTATTGGATCTCTATTGTGAACTATTGTTTATTTGAACCTATGGAAGTTTTTGATCGCATCTTCCATTCTATTGGTAGATTCATGAAGTTCCCTTTGAACTTTCATGTTTGAATATATAATTGA
Source organism: Platanus orientalis (assembly GCA_025762735.1). Lineage (NCBI taxonomy): Eukaryota > Viridiplantae > Streptophyta > Magnoliopsida > Proteales > Platanaceae > Platanus > Platanus orientalis. The sequence continues at coordinate 5,536,159 of JAOXJP010000017.1, forward strand.
CATGGATCTATAATTGATTTGATGTGAATCCCAATAAATCTTCTATTATTGACTGCAACATGAATAATTTATATTGATCTCATTGAAATTCCATAAGACAATGTGAAATCCTTTGAATTAGTATGAAATTGAACATGAAAAAGTGATTATTATTGAATTCAAGTATGCTTGAACGTCCGATTTCACATATGAACTATGATAATATGAGGAATTGATTGAAATTTTCAATTCCTTTGCACTAATTGAAGATCTTAAGTGATGAAAGATCATTTAAACTATGAATTCTGAATTCCTTTTATTTAACTGATCATAAATTATCTAGACATTTGAATTTTGAATCATTGAATTTGTATTTTGAACATATTAATGATTGGAATCTATTGAATCATTTCGTGACTTGAGATTTTGATTATTGATTGACCTATTGACCAAGATCGAGCTAGAATTGCTCAAGTCTATTGAATTTAATGTGAATGCCCTATTTTGATCAATTGATTATAGGCTAATATGATGAAATACGAAAATTATTGAACGTTCATTGAATTGATGTAAAGACCATAGATCGAACCACATGTAATGAAAAGAATTGAATTATTGCCTTATTGACATCATTTGATCCATATTACTGAACCATTGAACCCTTTTAGGCATTATTGTACTATTGACTTTTGAACATGTTAAACTATTTTAGACCTGCCATTGGGTCGCAACAGTGGTAAACTATTTGGGACCTTCCCTTAAGTCACAACAAGGGGATGATGTTGGGACCTTTCATTGGGTCGCAAAATTGGAAAAGCATTTGGGACCTGCCATTAGGTCGCAACAATGATAAGTTATAGAAGACAACATCGGAAATCTATATGAGACCTTTCATTGGATCACAACAATGGAAATTGATGTTCGATTATTGTATGAATTCCTTTGAATACTATTTTGGGACCTCTTATTAAGTCGCTACAATGAGGATTGAACTATTTATTAAATTTAAATCTTTGAACCTCTTTAAATATTGATCGAACATCATTGACTTATTGAACCCTCTTTGAACATCATTTTAGGACCTACCATTAGGTAACAACAATGGAGAAATCAAACTCATTCATTTGGCTTATCGAAACTTTTGTATCATATTGGGACCTTTCATTGGGTCACAAAAATGGTAAAGTGAAATATTATATTTGACTTATTAAATCATTGATTTATATCAAAACAAACAAGTAAAAGAAGTATTGTTATCATTATTAAACCACTGACTCTCTATTGTCTTATAATTCATGGCATTTGACTCTTATTGTTAATATCATTCATAAATGGAATTATCATTGATAGCTTTTATTGACCTTTAAATTATTTGTCATGTTTAGAATAGACAATGCTTACATGCAAGCTATGTTTTTAATTATGTATTTTTATTTGGACTCCTATTTGGTATAGTTTGCATGTATGATTATTGAGCATGTCAAGCTCACCCAAAATTAACAACCATTACCAGATGAAGAAAATTGATTCAAGGGGGAGACCTGACAAAGGAATGACTGGACACACATGCTTTTGATGTTTTGTACTTTATTAAAGAATATTGTAATCACTATTACTTTTGTGGACTGAATGTGTATCATATTCCTTAAATTCGGATTACTTCATTTTTTGGAATGGAATGTATGAGACCTTGAATCTTTCTCCTAATTGATATAGTTGACTATCATTACACGGATGTGGATATGAGATGAATGCATTTGTTAATGTATGTAATGTCAATCCCATGGACAAAACTAGAAGTGTGGTCCTAGTGTCTTGTGTCCTATGAGCTCACAGGATTAAGACTAAAAGACATGACGGACCAAAGGCGTGGAAGAAGACTGGAAACAACCTCAGATTTGCCCATTCCATTCAAGGTATAAAACATGCATTGCATATCATTTATAGACCCAAAAATAGACCTTAGCGTGGTGATAGAACTGCCCAAAAGACCCAAGAAAGGAAAGTCAAATAGATCCCCTACATAGTTCAAGAAAATTGCAAAGAATCAGGGCCTAATCGATCACAGTTCTCGTGATCGATCACAACCCTGAATATAGTTTCAGTCCGAGAGACCTGAGGCCCTTGCCCCTTCTACCGTGATCAATCACGGCCTGGGTGCCTAATTTCGTGACCGATCACGGATCTCGTGATCGATCACAAGTTGAATCAGGCTTAGCCCAGATTCGTGATCGATCAGGAGATTTGTGATCAATCAAGAGTCATGATAGATCATGGAGGCAATTTTGTCAAACTTAAAATTTTATTCGCCCCATTGAATTTTTCGAAATTTGAACCCTGTTTTTCGAAAATCATTTTTTTTTTTTTAAGAAAAAATTTTATTAATGAAAAAAGCCAAAAAAACGAGGGGATGAGAGATCCCCAGACAAAAAGAAGGAAAAGAGTAGAGGACTAAGGCCCCACTCAAAACAAAACTACAAGGCACTCACGGATCGCTGATACCAATAATCCTCCCCCAGTGACGCATCACATTCCCATTCGGAATCACTTCATATCCTTTACAACGCTTAGCCCAGAATAAAATCAAGTCCTTGGCACGCCTATACACTTGCCAAGTTGGTTCAGAGTGGCCATTGAACACACGGTTGTTTCTCTCCCTCCAAATTGCCCAACACACCACTCCCGGAACCAACCTCCACATTTTCTTTCCGAACTCCCGGAATATTGGCTGTCTCCAACTACAAAGGAGGCCCGCTAGGTCCAAAGGCGCAATGAACGTAACCCCAAAGTCCCTAGAAACACCACTCCATATCTCCCAAGAAAACGGGCAATGAATGAGAGTGTGAGAAACCGACTCTACTTCCTGATAGCAAAGCAAACAAACGTTGGGGAGGTAGAACCCTTTTCTCCACAATAAATCCATGGTTGAGATTTTCTCCAATACCACTGTCCACATAAAGAATTGGACCTTCTGGGGAATACCACTATACCAAACTTCATTCCAAGGCCCACAAATTGAACTTGAAGTTGCCACATGTCCATAACAGGATTTGACTGAGAAATTTTCCCCTGCATCCACCTTCCAAATCCTCTTATCTTCCATATCTCGGTTTATATGCAAAGACTGCAACCTTCCCAATAGCTGGGACACCCTAGGAATCTCTCAGTCAAAAAGTGCCCTTCTGAGCTTCAGAGCCCAAATAACCTCATCTCCATGAACTGAGTAGTTGTCTGACACTGTTGATGATGGAGCCATTGCCAAGGTAAATACATCCAGGAAATCTAACCTGAGAGATCTCTCCCCACACCAACTATCCACCCAAAATTTGATCCTCCGATCATCCCCCACCTCGAATCCCAAGCCCTCTTTAAAAAGAGATGTGTACTTTAGGATCCCCTTACACAGGCTACAACCGCATGAACCCTTATCAATCCCGAACTCCCACCTATCCATAATGCCAAATTTAACCGCGACCACTTACCTCCATAAACTATCTTCCTCTTCCCCAAACCTCCACAGCCACTTGCACAAGAGGGCCTTATTCATGGATTTCACACACCGAATACCCGTGCCCCCTTTCTCCTTCGGGGTGCACACCCACATCCAAGACCAAATGTAAACCTCCACCCTCTTCCCCTTTCTTTCACAGAAAGTCTCTTTGAATTTTCTCCAAGATCTAGCCAACCGAATTTGGAAGGACAAGTAAAGATAAAAAATGGATGGAGATGCTCACCAAGGATGCCTTTATTAGGGTGAGTCTTCCTCCTTTGGATAGGTATCGTGCCTTCCAGCCATTCAGACGATTTATCATTCTGTCTACCACCAGATACCAAACCTCCTTTTGCTTATATGTGCTCCCTAACGAAAGCCCCAAATAAGGGCAGCTTACCTTGTCAGCACTCTAAATCGTCTGCAAGCTAATCCAAATTTAGAACATCCCCAATTGGAATCAAAGAGTTTTTTCCCAAATTTAGTTGCAAACCCGATACTACTTCAAAACACCGAAGAATGCATCAAAGCATTCTTATCTGCCTTTGGGAGTTATCACAAAAAATTATGGTATCATCTGCAAACTGTAAGTGAGAAACAATCACCTCCCCACTCCTTATAGAGAACCCTTCCAACATACCCACTTCTGTCACCCTGCCAAGCAATCCCCTAAACACTTCTCTCACCAACAAGAATAAAAGAGGAGATAACAGGTCTCCCTGACTAAGCCCTCTACTCCACCCAAAGTTTCCTTTTGGCTCCATTTATCAAAACCAAAAAGGAAGCCAAGCTTAGGCACTTCTTTATCCACTTCCTTCATTTCAGCCCAAACCCACATCTCCTCATCACATATAATAGGCAGTCCCAGTTTACATGATCATATGCTTTCTCAAGGTCCAGCTTACATATCACCCCAGACCTACCCTCCCGAATACGAGCATCAATGTATTCATTCGCGCATAAGACCCCATCTGTCGTGGATCTGCCTTATAAGAAAGCTCCTTGTTCCCGTGACACTATCCTCAAAAGAACCTCCTTTAGACGAATGGCCAAGCATTTGGCGATAATTTTATAAGTGCTCCCCACTAGACTCACTAGCCTAAACTCCGAGAGATGATCTATACCCTCCTTTTTTGGTATGAGAGCAATAAAAAAGGCATTGCTACTTTTGTCCAAAAAGCATGTCTCGAAGAAGTTTTTAAAAACCAACAACAAATCATTTTTTATCACCTCCCAACATGTTTTGTAAAATGCCAAAGTAAATCCATCCAGTCCAGGAGCTTTATCGCCTTCCAACATCCAAACTGCGTTCTTGATTTCCTCTTCCTCAAACTGCCTTTCAAGCCACTCCGCCTGGCCTTCCCCAAGGTGAGGTCATGCCAACCCGTCCACTTTGGGTCTTAACAATCTCTCCTCCCAAAATAAGTTTTGAAAATAGGCCTCCACATGAGACTTTATCTCCTCTTCATTCTCGGCCCTTCTGTCCCCAACTGTAAGGGTATGGATATAATTTATTGACTGCCTAAATGAAGCCATCCTGTGGAAGAACTTCATGTTTTGATCTCCCTCCTTTAACCACTGCACTCTTGATTTTTGTTTCCACATAATCTCCTCTATTTATAGGATCTGAGAGAACTCCTGTTGAGCTTCCATTCTCCCTACCCTCTCCCTGTCCTCCAATCCTTCCTCCCCTTCTTTAAGATCCCATTTCTAAATTTTTTCCAAGCAAGTTTTTTTCCTAGTGTCAATATCCCCAAAAACCTCCTTGTTCCATACTCACAACTGGTCCCTAATGCCTTTTAGATTCAGTCGAAATCTTTGACTCGGATGGCCTTACGCCTCAATTTCTCCCCACCACCCTTTTATCAACTCAACAAAGCCCAAGTGCAGAAGCCACATATTTTAAAATTTAAACGGAATCGGGCCCGATCTAAGCAAATGCTCCCCTCATTTCAACCAAATGGGAACATGATCCAATCCAATTCTTGGCACGGTATGCATGAAAACCAAAGAAATATAATCATCCCATTCTGGAGAGATAAGAACCTGTCGAGCTTGCTTAGGGAGGGTCGTTGTTGATAGTTGGACCAAGTGTATCTAGCCCCTGATATTGGAACATTGATTAATTCATTAGCATCAACAAAATCCCAGAACTCATCCATTCTTCTGGTTCTACGAGTTGCTCGGCTTCGATCCTCCAAATATAAAATTTCGTTGAAATCCCCCCCTATACACCAAGGTAGCTCCCTTCTCCCTCTTATCCACTACAGTTCTGCTATAATGTTTTCCAAACTAGACCCCCCTGGAGGCCTGTACACTCCCGTTAAGACCCAACGTTGGTTTTCTCCTTTTACTGTCGCTTCTAGAGAGACTGAGAAAGAGTCAACCCATGATTCTACATAATCCACGTTCTCCCTGTTCCACACCATCAGCACTCCGCCCACCACCCCTACAGATGGCAGGCAGATCCAACCAACATTGGGAAAATTGCACAAGCTATTTACCATTGCCCTGCTTGTATTCTCCAATTTGGTTTCTTGGAGGATTACAATATCCGATTTATTCCTTATCACCAAATCGCGAACCAAGCGTTTCTTATTGAAGCTCCCCAGACCCCTCACATTCCATGAAACTATATTGCACTTCATGGAGCACAGTCACGAATTCCCCTTAGTCTTCTCACCGATCCCTGTCCCTCTCCTGCCTGCCCTTTGTTATACATCAGTCCCCACTGAAGATTCCGTAGCTCCCTCTTTTTTGTTTTCTCCCTGCTCGAGTCATTGCTCGGTTTAGTTGGGGCTCTCTTCTCCAATTCCACGAATAGCTCCCATGCCATGTGTTCCAAACCTTCAAAGGATAGCCCCAGCACTTCGCTCACTTGTTCTATTGAGTTGAGAACCCAGTCTGACACCATAGAGATTGGGTCTTCTTCCACCATCTGTTCTGCCTAAGGAATCAACTCCAATTGCCTATTGTTCGATAGCTTCACAGACTCCCCCACTAATCTATGAAAACACTCCTCTTTAGTCTCCAATTCCCAAACCCCCTCCCTTTCTTTCGCACTCAACTCCCTGATGTCTGCTTGATTTTCAACTAGATTAGCCCCCATTCCCTATGTTAACCACATACCTTGCATCTAATCCTACAAAGAAAGGCTCCATTCCCTGTCGTTTCTTCCCATGGCTCATATTCCACTCTCTGCTAGATTCTCCCATCCAGCTCTTATAATTACTGAAGGGATCTCCTCCCTGTACGAAGCACAGCCAGAGATTTGTAGCGGAAGCCCCACTGTCAAAGCCATATTGTTGCCTACCTCCGGCAACGAAAGTTGTCCGCCATTCGATGACCTTTGTCCCAACCCTATCTTCATGCTCTCTATGGGAAGCACAGTCCTAGGGATCGACTGTTGCATCCTCTGTAGAACATTTGTCTTCCCTGGTCCCTCCCGATATAACGAGCCTCCTCCATGACGAACTTGCACATGCAATTGCCCCTCATCATCAATCTGTGTAGCTAGATTACCCAAGCCCTTTTCTTGTTCAACTTGCTTGTAGTTCCGTCCTTCTTCGAGCTGAGGCACTGGTTCTCCCCCACCCTTTTTCGTCAGTTCCCCCATTCCCTTGAGTCTAGGAGTCTTCCTTTCGTGCCCTATGATACTCACTGAAGCCCCTTTACAATTTTCAATTATAGGTTGGACATTTTCTTTATTTACAATTACCTCCTCCCGCATATTTAAATTATCCGTAGCCCCTTTCGCCTCCATGGATTTTTCTTCCGAAACTTCCTGATTTTCATAATTTCTTAAAGGCCCTTCCATATTTGTAACTAACCCCTTCACATTTTCTGAAATGTCTTGTAGGTGCACTGAAGAGGGAAAAGTCTTTTCTACCCATTCTTTTGTGCTTATATTATCTCAATGGGTTGTATGACCTTTATCTTCACTCTTCTCCCTTGCCTTTCCCTCTCCTTCCCGCCACCACGACATAACGAGAAATCGTCCACGGTCACCTACATAAAGTTCACGTTGGTATCTCCGACAACTCCAATTGGTACAACTGTTGTACCTAGACGTGGTGTCACACGACCCTTCATCTGCAGGTAATTTTGAATTTGAAAATTTTTCTTTCATTACAGGTGGTCAACAGCAACTCCGGTAGCCTTCTTGATCACCAGCCATTTCAAATCCCTCTTCTCCGAATCCCCCACACTGATTTCCAATTAGTATTCCTTCCCCCTATCGAACAGTAAAATAACCCTAGGAATTCGTTCCAAGGAAGCTCCTTTTATCCAAATCCATGCAATCCCCCTAGAGTTGCATCGATGAGTTTCCTCTTCCACCCTGATAAAACTTCCACATAAACCCCCAATGGCTCTAAAAAAGCCCATTGACCATAGATGTAACGGTAGTCTTGTAACCCCTATCCTTGTTTCCGGATACATTTGATATCCACAAGCATCTTCATGGGGGTTCCAGATTTCAAACTCCAGCCACCCTGCTCCTTTTAATTGAACCCTTCTCGCGGTTGCCAATTTGGAGGTCGTCTCCCCACTGTTCGGGAAGACGATGCATCTGGTACTATCAAGTTGACACCAAGCCAAAGTTCTAGACAAATGTAGGTAGGTTTCCAATCAACTACAAATTTCCTCCCAAGGTAAACTCCCTACCTTCCTTCTGCACAAAAGTGCCCTTTCCCAGGCTCCTAACTTGACTCTCGGACCATAGCATGACTGAATGCCCAGCTTTCCATTCACTTCGATGATTTCCCCTCCAATAACAGGCATCTCAATATCTTGCATCCATTTATCTCCCCCAATAAACACTTTATCCTTATCTCCGGTAGCACTTCCCCTGGGCGTATCCACACCAAGACCCCCTACCTCCATCATCCCTTTTCTAAGATTCGACCAACCATAACCAGACGACCCCATGGGGATGGCCACAGATTTTCCTTCCCCTATCTCATCCAAGATCGAGATCAAGACAAACCAACCTCTGTGATTTTCCTTGCACTGGAAGAGGATGACCTTTATTCCTTCCTTCTTAGATCGAAGAAGATGGAATTTCACGATCAGATTCACTGCTTCCAATAAGCATTCGCAGATCCAGGTGGCACTTCTTTCCTTGAGACTGATTCAAGATTGGAATCCTGACCCTCTCTCTATCAAGCAAAGAAGCTTCTCCTTCCCTACCCATTCAACCTCTATATCAAATGATTTTGCTTCAATTTGGATGATTTTCTTCCTCCCCACACCCATATCACCCATATCCCTAAAGATCTAAAAAGTTGCCTATTTTAAAATATTTTAATCCTATGGTTGTGAGTGCTTCTTACCCTTATAAAAGGAAACTTTTCCCTTTAGGACAAACACTTCAAGTAAGCTAGAAAGTGTTAGAACGTTTACCGAATTGAGAGCCTCATTCCTTGAGAAAACCTCCCTTTTTCTCACAATTCTAAGCTTGTGTAGCTAGTACCTTCTCAAAAAACACTCTTTCTCTCTCATCTTGAAGACTAAGTTATTACTATTAAGGAGTACTTGTGGTGAGCTCACCTTAAGAGGGAACTCATACTTGGCTAAGCTCAAGAAGCACTAGAGCCAAGAGCTTGAAATTTGTGGGTAGCTAAGGCAAACTAGTTCAACAAAGAGCACCCCACTTTGTGCAAATAGCAACATCAACCAATTTGTGGTAATATTTGCTTTCCTTTTGTATTCATTCTTACTATTGACTTGTTTTGCTTCCGCCGGAGAAACCAAAAGTAATTCACACTCGCCAAAGACATCAAATGTTGTTGTAAAACTTAGCAAGGACAAATAGTGTAGGTTTTATATGTTTTTTACTTAGATTGTATTAGGCAATCTAAATGAAATATACCTGAGCTTGGTGGTGAGCTTCAAAAGAATGGACGTAGGCCATCATGCCGAACCACTATAAATCTCTTGTTGTGGATTGAGTATGTGATTGTTTGTCTCTTTATTTTTATGCATATTACTACTCTTGCACATTACTTGTTTGATAAAATACTTGGGTGACACCTTATAACACACACACACTTGGGCTAAGTTAAAAAGATTAAAATCAATCCCAGCATAATTAAAGACGGGGTAAATTAATTTTTTAATATCTTTTTCATTCCCCTCTAGGATTACTTTCTAAGAATTCCAGTATTATTTCCGTTACGTACATGGTTTGAATGTTAAAAGAAACCATTACGAATGTTTATGCTTTCGCTATTAAATGATTGAATGTTAGATCCAACGTGATCTTAATGAATGTTGAAGAAAACGGAAATAAAGGAAATAGAAAAATAAATAAAAAGTTTATTCATGACATTGATATGAAAATACGAATTATAAGTAATATAGAATTATGTACTATGGAAGATCGAAAAAAAACCTAATGTCATGACCCAAATCAGGTTCATTGGTGAGTCAGTTCACATTGGGCCGAGTTCAGGGCGTGACAACATGAACCTTTAGGAATGTTAAGAATCAAGTTTAGAAGTGTTAGAGATTTTATTTCATGTTTTATTTGTATTTTCTTTTTTTTTTTTTCTTTTTTTTTCTTTTTTTTCTTTTTTCGGAGTTTTCCCTGCTGGCCATACAGACAGAGTATAGGGGTATTTTGGTCCAATTTTTTTTAAGGCTTATAAAAGCCTAAAACTTTCTCTTGTACTATCAGTTTCAGAATAATAAAAATATTTGAGGTTTAGAAGCCCACGGCTAGAGCTTGGATATCTTCCTACACCTCTCACAATCAAGGTGAGTTCTTACCCATCTCTTCTCTTTTTCTCTCCACACGTCTATACTTCTTTTCTCTATTCTTTTTCTTTTAATTCTTGTTGATTTCTTATTCATTTGGTCTCTTACATCCTCTTTCTCTTTTCCCATCATTCTTTTACATCACTACTCTTTTCCACATCATCTTCTTCATTCTTTTCTTTTTCTTGAAATCCTTGTTGCAGAAATTTTTCCAGCAACCTATCTTATTTGATTGCTCTCATCCTTTTCACCAAAATCCTAAGCCCTCCATAACCAACTAAACCCATCTAGACAACTTTCCCTAATTTTTCAACCCTAAAATCCCTTTTAATGAATTTTCCCCAAATTTTCAAGAACCCTAAACCCAAGAAACCCACCCCTTCAGCCGTACCATTGTAGGACCCTTTTCTTTTAAAATATTACTTCATAAAATTATTTCCCCACATAAAATAAAGGGGGAAGCTGGGTGTCCCATTGTAACCCCTATTTTCTAGGGCTTCAATTTTAAAAACTCCTAACTTGGGGATTTTTGGCAACTCTTGAATTCCCTTCTTTCTTTAATTTTATCTTCAATTTCTTTTAACTCTCCATTCCTACTAATTAATTGAAGCATCCTTAAGTTGATTTATTTGATCATGATTTGATTTCTTGAATTGTGTTCTTTAAATTTTCAACATATATTAATTTCAAGAATCAATCTTTATTGAATATACAAATTAATTTTAGACTTTTTTCTCACATCTAAATAGTGTAGGAACCTAATCCCATTGGTATCCTACATCAGTCATGATCAACCATCCAATATGTCTCATCTAGATCCCAATCAATAAAAATGCTGAATGGTTCAGAAAGACCACACAGAGAACTTATAAGTTGATGAGGTTGATATTGACCTAACAGTTCTCTAGAAGGGCCCATTGATTGGTGGACCCTGACCCTGCATGTGCCCCAGGTCTCCTGTTATTGTGCTTATAGACTCATCATAACAAACCAAGATAGTCAATACTATTAACATCCCATACAATGAATATGGTGCATGCGAAAGCAATATAAGCACTGTGGTAATATGGAATTACTGCATTGCCTAATGAAAAATGTTGAGCCTCTCTCTTTCCTAAAAGATGCGTAGAGAACATCATAAAACAAATTCAAGATGAGTTGCAGAAGATTAAATTTTTACCTGGACATCCCACACTGGGTAATTATGACCCTTATAGCAAACAAGATTTGCATTCAGCTGTGTACTCCATAACCTCACTGCAGAAAGGTAATCCAAATTTTCTTAATCACCGAGTGACTTCAGCATTTAGAATGTATATCAGACTGTCACACAAATCAATCAGTTCAGTGGCACAATAAAGGAAAACATACCAGTCGAGTCTGCTGAAGAAGAAAGAATAAAATCCCCAAGAGGACTAAATGCTGCCGAATAAACAGGTCCAGCATGACCCTGAAACAATGTATATGATCTCTTCCCATCCTCTGGCCCCAGCAAACGTTCACTAGGAGTCGATTCATTTTCTCCCTGCCCAGTAGCTGAAACAAACACTTTTCAATACATGAAAGTCTGTACAGTGATCATATTTGTTCTATGGTGTATGAGTGTGTGCGCGCGCGCATGTGTGCCCTGGGGAAAACCATCCAAATACTCAAATATATTATGGCCAGTCAGATGATTGATCCTCCCATTTGCATTGTGTTGAGATGTTGAAATAAAAAAAAAAGAGTGGAGTTCCAAACAAATCAAGAACATCCAATGCTATGTTTGATTGCATCAAGTTCAAGACTTTTCATTGTGGGGCAGTAATGTTGATGCATTTTGAGGCTGCTATCAAGAGCTGATTATGACATCAACTGAAAAATAATTTTGAGATTATAAAACATCGAAAGTATTTAAGTACTTTGAAATGAAGAAAACCAGAGAGAAGTAGATTGAATATCAACTTTGACGGGTGCTCTTTTGGTGACCCAGCCAAGCTGGAGTGGGGTGTTCTTCAGATATGACAATGTGGTGATTTGAGTTTTTTTTTTTTCAAAAACATGAAAATGTATCTATGGAGGATTTACACTTCCATGGAGTTAAAATATATTTTTCAAAAAATAAAATATTTATTTAATTAAAAGAATTAAGGAAATTATAAATTAAAAAAAACACCAAATAGGCATTGTTTGGTCTTAATTTTTAAATGACATACTACAACCAATGATATACATAATAAGTCAATTTGGTACATTTTGATTTTATTTATATAATTATTAAATAAATAAAAAATACTGAAAATGCCAAAAATATTACAAAAGAGAGTAAGAATATTAGAATACATTGAAACATATTATGTTTCTCTTAATTCTACAGTGTTTTTCTGTAATTATTCAAAATTTTAATTTTTTAATTAAAAAAAAGTCGCTCAGAGTGCACAGTGGTGCAAACCACTCACTCCCAAGGGAAGGACCCTTTGAAGTGCCTAAAAAAAAGCAGAGAACTATTAATTAAAGATTACTGAAAAACGAAAAAAATTCGAAAAATTACAGCAAACAGGTATAACATATTAAAAACGTACTATATATGTTTCTCTAAGTTCTATTGTGATCTGTTTTCTTTTTAATTTTATCATATTTTCACTAAGATTTATTTAAAAAATTAATGAAACTGAAAAAAATTAAAAAATAAAGTAATGGTAGAGCTGTTCACTTGCATTTGTAGTACTTTTTTATTCACAGGATATTGAATATGCCTTGCCATTCGAGCCAGGATCAGGGGAACGGGGATATTTTGGGGACATTGGGTGGTAGCATGGGACCATGATTGATGGGGACAGATATAAGACGGAGTGCAGATATTATGGCAAGGAGATGCATGGTGGTGGGATTTCACGACTGAAACAACATCTAATAGGTGGGTTTAGAAATGTACAAAAATGTGGATGTTGCCCAAAGAAAGTCAGAGATACAATGAAGAAGCACTTGGATAGGCAAAAGAATGCAAAGAGAGCTAAGAGTTAGGGAGATGGAGTTTAGGGAAGAGGGAGATGGAGTTTAGGGAGGCTGTATTAGAGAGGCCTGGGGTTGTAGATTTAGCTTTGAAGATGAGGAGATGGCAAAACCCATCAGATTGTGAGAAAGAGCAAGAGAGGCAGCAATATAGGCTTACAGTGAAGGCAAGCATTGTAGATCAATATGAGGGATCAGCTTCATCGTGTTAGCTCCTCTAAGCCATATTTTGGGCCCTCTTATACATGAGGGCGGTAACTCCCGAGGAAGAAGATCTAGTGGTTGTAGGACCTAGATGGGAATTACCCATGCCTATAGTACGAGCAAGGAGAAAATTCCCATGAATCCTAGTCTATACTACTCGCAAGATCAAAGCAGAGAAGATTAAAGGATATTTGGGGGAATGTGAAAGTTAGAATAGGGGCAACATATGCAAAATTCCCATTCTTCAACAGTATTCCAACCAATCCAATTAGGGGCCTTTCTTACAGAATTTGTTTGATGAGGCAGGGAGGGAGAGGGTGGGGGTGGTTTTAAGGCACCCACTACAAATGAAATTATGGGAAAGTATTTGAATCATGAAAAGAATCCATTGGATGAATATATCGTTGTCAACAGTATTCCAACCAATGCAACGAGGGACCTTTCTTACAGAATTTGTTCGTTGAGGCGGGGAGGGGGAGGGTGGGGGTGGTTTTAAGGCACCCACTACAAATAAAATTATGAGAAAGTATTTGAATAATGAAAAGAAACCATTGGATGAATATATGGTTGTATTGAAGACTCGTTGACCAGAGTATGGGATGATCATTATGTGTGATGGTTGGACTGGTCCTACGAGAGTCAATCATCAACTTCATAGTGTATTTGTGATGGTCATACAAAAAAAATTTTTTTTTTTTTTTTTTTTTGGAGATTTGTGGAGGCATCTATTGTTATCAAGGATGCCAAGTACATTTATGGTTCATTGGTGATGAAAGAGGTGAGAAGGGAAAACGTGGTCCAAATGGTGACATATAACGGCAATAATTTCAAGAATGCTAGAGAAAAGCTAATGAAGTCAAGAAAATATTACCTATTTTGGACCCCATGTGCGGCCCATTGCATAGACCTCATGCTTAAGGACATGGGGAAGAAAAAGGTCATGAAGAAAGTAATGGAAGAGGCCAAAGACAGTTGCCACTTTTATATATAATCATGGGTTTGTCTTGGCAATGACGAGGGAAAAGTACGGAGTCAATATAGTACAACCAAGTGTGACGTGCTTTGCCACCAACTATATAGCATTGCAAAGTATTCTACCGAAGAATGTTGGCTCACAAGAGTGGTATGACTATAAGGGAGAGTAATATTGTGGCAGGGAGAAGAGCCAAAGAGATAGTGAATAGTCATACCTTTTGGGATGAGTGTCATATGGTGATAAACATCTTAGAGCCGGTGGTGAAGGTCCTCATGATGATAGATGGGGACAAAGGCCAACCATGGGATACATTTACAAGTCCACCTACTTGATGAAAGAAGAAATAAAGGTGGATGCCTCACACATATACGTTGCCTTTATCATGACCATTAATGACAAATAGACGATGATGCTTCTTCACCCACTTCATAAGGCCGGTAAGTTACTTTATTTTCTTAAAATTAATGAGTTATAATGTTATATTTATTTGATTATTTCTTGAGCAATGCCAATGATTTGCTTAGGTTAAGATTGAAAATGTGTTTATTTGAATGTCAGTGTACCACTTTAATCAAAAATACCAGTATAACCATCAACTTGGCATGCAAGTAGACTTATTGGAGGCGATATATTATGATAAAAAAACTTGAGTCCACTAGGGTAGCACAAGTGGATGCTCTTGGGGAGGTAACTGCAATTACGGACTAAATTTTGTTTCCTACCACAATACAATGAAAGTTACTAATGTTGTGATAATTTTAATTGAAGTTCTTTAGTGATGCTCATGGGTCCTTGATGTAGGATAACTAAGAATTAGGCTCATACAAGAAGTATGATGGGATTTCAGTAATTAAAGAAAGTATCAAGAATTCAAATTAAAAGAAATTAGGAATCTTGAAATCAAGAAACTAGGAAGATTCAACAAGACTAAAGAAAGAATTCAAGAGTACAAATCTTGATTAAAAAAAGGAATAGAAGAGTATAAATTCAAGAAAGAAAAGAAAGAATAAAGAAAAACAAGAAAAAATTGTGAAAAGGGCAATTCTGTAATTTCTGTATAGAATATCAAAATTACGAAAATTCCCCTACTGATACGTCATAATTTTATGAAATTTTACAGGAAGTTAGATGACCCTTAAAGGGATTCCCATACAAACTTTCATCAAATTCTGATCTCTCTAGGCATACAAAATCTTTAAAATTCAGACCTACAGAGATTATTTAATAGAGGATTCAAGAAAATGAAGAAAGATAGATTCTTGATGAATCTTTAATCCAAAAAATCAAACAGTACAGAAAATTTAAAGAATCAACAAGATAAATGTAGGGATTAAAAAAAAGATGCAAGAAAGAGAAAGAAAAAGGAAGAATCAAGAAAGAAGAAAGGGAAAAAAGATTAGAGAATAAAAGAGGAGAAGAAAGATTAAGAAGGAAGAAGAAGACTCACCATAACCGTGAGGGATGGAGGGAGACAACCAGCCAACTGTGGGCTTCAAGACCAAAGTCCAATTCTTTTATTCTTCAAAACTCCATTATAACCTAATGATCTCCTCTATTTATAAACTTAAACCACTAAACTCCTAATTTAAGTAGGACTCCTATATAGAGTCCAAATAAAATTCATAATTTGCATATAAATCCCTAGCATTTAATGTCATATTGCATAAAATTAAAATTAAATTAAAATTTCTTTCTAAGACCTTTAGGACCTGGTTACATTGACATAAAACCCAAAATAAGACCTAAAAACAACCCTAAATTAAATGGACTTAAATAAATAACTCTAAAATAAATTGGCAACAACACTAAAAATCCCTAACTATTAGACACGTCTTAGGGACTATCCATGGCCCTCAAGCTTGTTCTTCTTGACTTCATATGCTCCCGCATCAGTCCTTCAATCGTTCAGCTCGGACAGATTAGGACAATTCTAAGTAATGTCATTTTTATAGTAATTCTAGGTGAATTAAATAAGCGTTGCAACAAGCCAGCAATTACTCATGCACATGCATTTTTTCATGTTGTATTTGAGTGGTAGGTGTTACATGGGACTAATACACCCCACCTAAGGAAGATTTTCATTTGTGTATTATCTCATACCACATCTTCCTTTGGTTGCGAGAGGAACTGCACCACTTTCAACCTAATACACTCCCAAAGAAGAAATAAACTTGGTCATGAAAACCTCCAGAAACTTGTTTTCATCCGTTACAACTTGCGCTTGAGGATGAAGAATGCAGAGGTAAGCCAGAATAGAGATGACTAAATCGACCCCCATTGACCTTACAAATATTTTATGCGAGGGAGAGGAGGACCCACTATACAAGTAGGTTAAGGAGGTCAAGGAGCTAGTATTGGACAAGATAAGTGGACGACTAAGCTCTCATATAGAGAGTGAGATGGGAGTAATGTAGAATGATTTAATAGAGTAGATAACAGTCCCAGTTCGGCAGATTTGATGATGACGAGGATTAGTCGGATTGAAACTCGAGAAGTGATGTCGGGGATGATGATTAAGGTAGCAGTGGCATTGACAAGGGAGATAACAAGGGTGATGATGGGGGCGATGACAGAGGTGATGTTGGTAGAGCTGGCATGGTATAGGGTGGTGGAGAGATAGTCATAAACCCCTTAGCCCATTCACAGTAGAGAAGGGATATGATCATGCCACTCAAGATACAGACCATGGCGCACATCCTCCATTGCCTAGAATCAATTGACAAGGGGGGACGGAGCGGTAGGGTAGACTAGATATCAAGAGGATGAGACTGGTTCCCATCACACCGTTGGCATTGTTGAGAGTTTAAAAGGGTCATTACATGGCATGATGATGCGGACATTCAAGCTAAAGTGGGGCCCACATGACATATGGGTGAGAACTACACGTGTGATCCTTGTGACAGCCAAGTGGGGGATATATAGAGCATCTTGGAACTAATTTAATTAGTTTTTTATTTGATTTATGTTAGGATTATCTTTAGCCTTATCTTTTATTCATGTGTTGAATTTATTCTATAATCCTTATGTAATTAGGAGTCTTTAAATCAAAGTTGTAATCCTATTTTTCTCTTTAGGCCATATTTTTTAGGGTTAAAACTCATCCATTTGGGCTTATTTTTGTGTCATTTGAAAGGTTATTCAGTTACCTTTCCAATGAGACTAAGATCTTGAGAATCCGATGTGATTTGGAAAAATTATGGCCACAATAGTGGCACGGTATCACTTAAAACAGGATTTAGTTATTTTTTAGAGGTTTTTTTTAGGAAGTTTAGTTGGAATGGGATTTGGAAAGATTAGCATGTAACATCTATATATATGCTTGTAACCCACAATGAATGAATGGAAATTGATGAATAAAGAATTTTCTTGTTTTCTAGCTCTTGCTAGCGTGTTCTTCCTCTATCAAGTCTAAAAACCAGGAGTGGTTTTCCCCAAAGGTGGATTCCTTGGGTCTATTCAAGCTTGGTGGAGGCCAAGGTCTCCTATTTTACGTTTAGAAAAGCTTCAAATAAGGTCTTCATCTTTTCTTTTCTTTTTTCTCTTTGTTTTCTTTAAAGTGTGTTATTGCTTCCGCTTCTTTACTTGGCTCTTATTTGAGATTTTTGGCTATCATTCTATATCAACTTTGGTATCATCTCTATTGTGCTACATCACATGAGCACCAGTGGGGATTCTTATGGCCAACACCATAGCGGTATCGCCAACCTCATGGTGTTTGTAGCACACAGAGCCAATCATCGACGTTGGTGATAATTTCTTCAACATTGGTCAGTAGTAGCAGTATGACTCAGCTGCATCGTCGTCGTCATCATATGGGTAGGGGCCAGGCTTATCCTCGGGATTATATAGTGGTGGGGTATCCACGATATCCGATAGAAATGAGTGTAGAGGATCATATATATGAGATACATTCATGATGATTAGGCATGACATAGTTGCACTATATCGTGACAATAGTACTATTGTTACTTAGAGGATCAGTTTCTTTAGCAGATGCATCATCAACATCATGAGGGGGACAGCGATGATGATTCTTAGCCACTCCGAAACTGTGTGTGGTATTAATGTGACATTAAGGCTTGGAGGCTTGGGGTTTAGGACTTGGGAATTAAGTTAGGACTGCTACTATATTTTATTGCATTGTACCTTTCTAGCTTCTATCTTGTACTTTTAATCGTACTTTGTATGGCCATTGGCCAGATGATATTATCTATGTACGACACTATTGTTTGGGTTACGGATTTATGTAATGATTAAATAGATTTGTAGCTTTATTATGCAATATGTAGTGTTTTTTATCAACATCTAACACTTAAAAGTTCCAGACGTGCACAACAGCCTCTGTCACAAGGGTATCAATTTGAAGTTCCCAACGACCGATATGGCGATACCCAAGTGTATAATGAACTGTAATGATTCCTAAGTGTGTATTGATGCTTATTATAACATTTCCTAAAGTTTCATTAAAATTTTCCAAGGTTTATATAGTGTTTCCATAATTTCCATAGGTGACAACATATGTCATGAGGGTGGCGATTCCCCCAAACATCATAGATGATTGTTTTCTATATGTAACGATTCCTAAGTGTGTATTAATGTTTATTCTATCATATCCTGAAGTTTCATTAAAAAAAATCCAATGTTTGGTTAGTGTTTCCCACCGTTTTCCCCTTTTTTTTCAAAGTTTCCCTATGATAAATTCGATACATTGATACATTTTTATATCCAATATCGAACTCAAAACGTTGCCAAGAAAAGGTTTGTTATTTTCCAACCATGGTCTCATGAGAGTTGAAGTGTACACAGATGCAAATTGGGCATGCTCAATTACAAATTACATGTCTACCTAGGGTTCGTTTGTGGGAGGTAAAAAACAATTGGTTGTTGCGAGGTCAAGTGCAGAAGCAGAATACCGATTGACAGCCCATGGAGACAACGAAGTATTGTGGTTATGAATATTACGACAAAAGATTGACTTTATAGTATAGGTTCCTACAAATTTGTATTGCAATGATAAAGCTGCTATTTGTACAGCTCAACCCTATACAACATGACTGAACAAAACATATTACAGGCACTTTATCAGAGAAAAAATACTATTTGGGTTGGTTTGTACTTCTTTTGTGATGACTGAGCAACAGCAACCAGATGTGTTGACCAAGGAATTGAGTAAAGCAAGATTAAGTGATAAAATTGGCAACATGGGTATAAATCACCAACTTGAGGGGGAGTGTGGAAGTGTGTCACAAAAGGGGATAACGTATGTGTTAGGGAAGATAAGTCTTTATCTATTATATGGTTAATATGAAAGTATTATTATACTTGTAAGGGTATGAATGGAATATTACATTCAACTCTACTTACATAATATATATATTGATCGAATGGGTATACTCTACCATATATGTTTCTCTCAAGTTCACAATCCATCTTCTTCTTTCTCTGTTTCATTCTTTCTCTTCTCTTGTCAGAGATCATGTATAATGATCTAGAAATCCTACTTTTAACATCATCTCAAGCAACTTATGACTCCTCTTCTGATGAAAAATATTTTATAAGTCGCCAAACCCCACAAAGCTAGCATTCCAAAAGTGATTATAAAGAAGATTTCTCTTATCTACTTAATGGAGTCAATCCAAAGTGCAAAATCTACAACCTTAGTGGCTAGATGCATGGTTCTAAAACTCGTCCGATCCGGGTTCGGATCGCCCGGATCGGATCGGGATCGGCCGGGACCGATCCCAAGT
>JAOXJP010000017.1:5625077-5642083 GCA_025762735.1 Platanus orientalis
TACAAGGAATTTGAAAAAGTCCTGGGAACTAGTAAAGAAAGAATATCAACAAAAGTAATTGAAGGCCATTATTTTTGCCTCGAAGAATGCATCATCTCCTTGTTGCACTTGCAATGCATTTTCCGAGGGGGCAACTGTAGAAACCCAAAAGTGTGCGCTAATGTAAACATAATATGACACTTGCTACACTCTTGTCAGCGAATGGAAAATCACATTCTCATTCGCCCGAAATTAAAGGATTTTAAGCACTCACTTTCGCCCCAAAAGTGTGCGCAAATGCACTGTTCACATTCGCGCACTGCGAAAACCAGAAATTGAAATTTTGATTCTATCTCTTCTTAGGGTGGTTATTTCGGATGGCCAAGACTCTTATGAGTTCCCTAACTTTCAAGAAGATGGAAGAAGGTGGATTCTCACATAAAAGAATCACCTATATTTTTGGGATAAAGATTTGAAGAATCCCACTCCAACAGAAGGCTATGGAAGAGATATAGTTCTTCCTTAACAAAGACTTTCCTCTAACTCGTTTTTGGTGCCTATAAATACTTAAAAAGATTAGCATACACACACGCACACACACACAGATAGATAGACATAGATAGAGAACAAAGGAGTTTGAGAAGTTGGAAAAGCTTTGAAGATTCACCGTGAAGTAAGATGCACCCATCTCTTGAAGGTCTGTAAGTTACCTCTCTTTTAAAAGAGGAGGGGGTACATCCACTATACCTTTGCAATCTCCCCAAGGAAGATATCATAGGAAATTTAAGGATGAATTAAGTTGTCGATAGGTAAACTTGCTAGTGTATGAACATGTGTGATCATATATATATTTATAAAGGAATATCATCTTTTCTCTTACTTCTTCTTCTTCAAATTTCGTAACTCTATTTTATAATACAAGCCGAGAAACTTAGAGTTAATCAGAGGTTGGCTATGTTAAATAGTTGTAATTCACAAGTCTATCAGACTTGAAGTTTTCGTCCCTACTCATAAAATAATCAACTAGCCTCTAAAAATGGTTAAGTAAATTGTTCAACGAATTTCACCTTATACATTGCTCGAAATTTAGTGTTACAATTGTGTTCAAGAAAAACGGATTACCCACAAGAATATTACTATTAAGGTAACTTACAACAATTTAAACTTAAGTAATGTTACCCTTAAGAAAACTTAACAATGTAGTCCAATGTATTAATTTATCCTTAAGGCAACTTAACATTGTAGTCCAATGCTTTGATTGGATTACTAATATACAATCACAACATAAATCTAATTATATCTTTCTTTTAATATTAATTGACACTCTTACTTTGGCCAAACAACCAATAATAACTAACATTCTTCCTCTTGTCAGACACCATATCATATAACTTTAAAATATTTATCGCATTTAGAATCACAAGATACTTTATCTTTCTTTTAATATTAATTGACACGCTTTTAGTTTGATTCATTTTTATTGTAAGATACTTTAGTTTCACCCACAATTTTCAAAGATAACCCTAAACTAATTATCAGTTGATGAGAGTTATTTTTTTCTCTCATATTTCCTTTATTCAAGTAAATAAAATCTATGGTTTCTTTAAAATTTATACTTAGGTGTTCTTCGTGTTCTTCCAAACTCTTGGAGTACACATGTCATCAATAAGCACCATCACAAAACTATCCAAGTAAGGTTTGAAGACTTG
Organism: Platanus orientalis; assembly: GCA_025762735.1. Taxonomy (NCBI): domain Eukaryota; kingdom Viridiplantae; phylum Streptophyta; class Magnoliopsida; order Proteales; family Platanaceae; genus Platanus; species Platanus orientalis. Next base: position 5,626,766 of record JAOXJP010000017.1, read on the forward strand.
GTTCATCAAATTCATGAACTCGATCTCAAATTGATCTTCGAAAAGACCTTAACCCCTTGCAACTAATCAAACAATCATCTATCCTTGGCAATGGATACTTGTCCTTCATGGTCACCTTGTTCAATTGTTTATAGTCAATACATAACCTTATCAACCCATCATTCTTTTGTAACACCACGCAATGCTCATAAAGGGAAAAAATGTAAATAACCATGTGTACATGTAGAAACATCATTTTACATACTTTAAAAAGTTCATTGTGGTGTTTGGGACTCAATAGAATGACTTAGAGATGAGGAAAACAAAGATAAGTCCCGAACTTATCAAGCTTAAAAGTTATCTCAATAGCGTATTTAGGGTAATTTTATATGAAAACATGTACCAATCTCGAAATAATTAAAGTACAAATCATGTAAGTGAAATGATACTTCCCCTCTGTCTCGGCTCACGAAGTCGCACAAAGGGGGCGTCGCAGAGGATACCCCCCCTGGCTAAATCCATCCCCATAAAATTGGTTCCAGGTTCACTTAGGGCATCTATGGACTGGCTTAATGTGGGTTTGAGGTTATAGGAGAGGTGAAAGGTTGGAAGTCCTGAAGCATTTATAAACTTGTGACTCATTTTAACATTATCTCGACCCATGCAATTGTCATTGTTTAGTGGGAATACCAAAAATAGACACTATAATGCTTTGCATTTGAACAGATACTCGATACAAAAACTGGAAAACAAAGTTGAATTATAGTAAGAAGAATTTGTTGCTTACTGCTACTGACGAGGGGAAGAAACAGACTAGGTTAAAATGCAGATTCGGTGAGCAAATATAGCTGTTTGAGACGTTTGAGTAGTCATAGCATAAGCACAAAGAAGCAGCTAGTTGGAAAAATCTGAGTGCCAATATTCACCCATTAACCTGTTTGTCACACTGGCTTACCAAGAAAATAAAATCTAAACAGCAAGCAGAGAGTAGAGTGGGTAAGAGGTCAATACCGATGGATTGCAATAATGCTATACTGCTACTGAACAGTTACGCCTCAAGGCTTCACATCATCCCTAATGCTATCATAACCATCCAAGCTAAGTTCCTCTGCTCCTGTATTTCATTGTGACATCTAAAACTATTGTGTGAATAAATCTTTCTACTGAAATCAAAGTTTCTTCTTTCTTTTTCTTTTTTCTTTTAATAAAGTCCTGGTTGTTTTTTGTTCGAATATGATAGATGGTTCCATTGGCCCATTTTTAAATGCAGGGTATTGTGTAATTTCAATCCACTTTCATCATAATTCCTTTTATTTTCAGTAATTTGTTGAATGTAAGTATATACTTCAAAACAAAATTAGAAACCAGCATTCAAATATTCAGACCTGCAGTTCCTTCCTACAAATTTGGGATTTTGCAGAAATTATTCTCTCAGTGGGATCTAAGATGAAAGGAGCACTTGGATAGTTGAGTGACTGCTTCAAGAAAACATAACCGAAATTCACAGCTTTATGGAAGGATCAGATGATGTTAGGGCCTATTCATTATACAATCACTTGATAACAGATATTTAAGCGTAGTTGGATCACACAAAGTGATAAATAAATAAATAAATAGAGGTTCAATTGATCATCACCCAAAGTGGTCAATAAATAACTAGAAGTTCAATTGAGCATCACCCAATGTGATAAATACATAAATAGAAGTTCAATTGATCATAATATAGATTTCTTATCACAATAAACTCTTCTCTCAAATTGAACTCTCCAATATAAAAAGAAACAACTATCAAAGCTCCAAACCAAATAAATCACACCACAGGATGCCATTGATCCTGCTGAAAGATATGAAATTCTTTATTACTTGTCACACTCACTCAACCCAACCTTGAAAGAATGGGAAGAACAAACAAATCTAATAAAATTTAATCCCCTCTTTTCTCTTCATTTGACTATTACCCCAAATCTTGAGACTTCATAAATAGCAATACATACATATATTATAGAGGTGTTAACTATAGCTCTTAGGGGAAGCTTTTCTTGGTTTTGTATCGGTACTGGACCCAATTCTTCTTGAATGAACCATTCTCAATCCTAAGGACAACCTTCCCAGGTTCATTGTTCCAGAATGAGTTCCAGACTGGCTCTTCATGTGAACCCATCTTCTTCTCCTTCTGAACAGTGATTTTATAAGATCCCTCATCACTTAGGACAAATTCCTCCTTGCAGTTGATATCCAAACCCAACACAGTCAGGTCCCAAAGGACAGTGGTTCCAACCTCCATTAAATGTAAAGAAACACAGAATTTCAATAACTCCGAATCTGGAAACTAAAAACCGAAACTAAAAACCAAGGATTATTTAATGAAGATTCTTTTTGGGTACCTTTGGTACATTAATTTGAGCAGTCTGCACTGATCCGGCCTTGACAATGATCTCAGAAACATGACAATCTTCAATGGAAAATTCAAAATCATCTTCCCATTTCAGACCACCATATTGGATGGGGATGTTCACAGAAAGAATGTAGCTGTAACAAAGTATTAAATTAGTTTCATTTCCTCCACTGAAGTCCCTATGAGATCCATATGATTACATAAGAACAATTACTTAAGAAGGATTTTAGTAACCTTGGCCGGGTGAGCAAAGACAGACTTGCTCTTGGTTCTTTGGGTTAAAAGGGCAATAAAAGAGCATTGAAGACATAGTACCAGTAAGGAACATTGTTGAAGATCAACAGTAACCCAATCAATAAATTATACTTCAAAAATATGAATAAAAAATGTTCTGTCCCAATTAAATAAACATCTCTTGTGCTCCTTTAGATAATATTCATAAAACCTCAGCATATATCTATTAAAATCAAAGATATGATTAGAAATTTAATTTAAGAATCCAAGGTTCAGTTCTCTCATAGGTCTTATTGGAGATTCCATTGTGGTCAACACACATTTATAAAATTAAAATCAGGATGAGAAAAGAAAATTCTGGGGAAAAAAGAAGAAGAAAGAAAGTAAGAAAACCGCATAAAGAAAGGAGAAGACTTGGTATGAAGTGTGATCAACACCCAACTCACACTCTTATAATGAAGTGTGGCATCTGATCAGCTAATAATTTGGGATTTATATTTTATAAATTATCACATATTGTTACTGTTACATTGTTAATTATTATTTTCAGAATGTTTGATTATATAATTCATTACACCTTTTCTTCCAATTATTTTTGTCAAATGCAATTAAAATTTCAGAACCCAATCTAAAGCAGCCTTTACACATGTACACAAATGTTCACAGATTTTTAGTAGATAAACAAAAATTTGCACTAAGTGGTTAAGTCCACAGTAATGTCATCAGGAACCGAGACCAAAATAATTGTACATAGTCTGACTACCAATCACGATGCTTCTGCAACACTTTTTTACTGTTTAAGCCTTGCAGCAGATGTACACTCTTCAACTACTTCCCAAAATGATCCTATGAAGTTGTTTGGCACAGGTTACCTTGCTTGAAGCTGTTTGATTTGAATCTATTTAATAGCCATTGCTAACCCTTGTATTAGTGTGTTACCTCCTGTCAGATTGGAGAGATATCATGCCATAGCAGTCCAGCATGAAACGCGTTGCCTAGCAAAGGGTATTTTTGTTAAACATAGGGTTACATTTATGAGAAAACTTAGACTAAAATGCAGAGATAGGGAGTAAAAACTTGTGTATCATTGATCAGTATATGGTGGTTTATATACAAGATTACCTTCCATAAGTTACAAGATTGTAGACAATCAAAATAAATACAAAAGGGAAGATATGATATAGACTTCCAAGATTGGAGATTACAACAACTACACAAATCCCCAAGATCATGACAATTGGACAGATTTGAATTTAAATTTGAAATGTGTAAATATAGAAAATATATCCAAGACTCCCCCTCAAGTTGGTGCATAGAGATTGTGAATGCCCAATTTGCAAATCAGATGATGAAATTGGGAAGCTCCAAGGAGCTTGGTGAAAACATCAGCAGGTTGATGTGTCATAGGAATATGTGCCATGCGGATTAGGCCTCGTTGAATCTTCTCACAAACGATATGGCAATCGATTTCAATATGTTTGGTACATTCGTGAAAAATAGGATTAGCAGCAATGTGGAGGGCTGCCTTATTATCACAGTACAAAATGAAAGGTTTGGGGTGTAGAACAAGAAGATCCTTTAGGAGATATGAGAGCCATTAGATTTCGCAACATGTAGATGCCATGGCTCAATATTCGGCCTCTACAAAAGAACGAGAAACTGTGGATTGCTTCTTAGATTTCCATGAGATAGGTGAGATACCAAGCATTATACAATAACCAGTGACAGAGCGATGTGTGTCAGAACAACTTGCCCTGTCAGAATCACAAAAGACACATAATTGTAGTGAGTTGGAAGCCAAGAAAAGTATTCATTGTCCAGGGGTTTCTTTGAGATAACGCAAGACACAATGTGCAGCATTTAGATGGGGCTGATGAGGTTCATCCATGAATTGGCTAAGAACTTGAACAAAATATGTGATGTCAGGCCAGGTAATGGTGAGGTAGAGAAGTCAGCCAATCAACCGACGATAACTTGAAGGATCCGATAGCAACTCTCCATCAGTTGAAGATAATTTTCAGCATTGCTCCATAAGAAAGAAAGTTGGTGGAGAGCCAATGAATCTAACATCATCTAAAATTTCCAACGTGTATTTGCGTTGAGATAGATAAAGCCCATGGGAAGACCAAACAACCTCAATGCCCAAAAAGTATTTGAGTGAGCCAAGATCTTTAATTTTGAAATGCTTATGAAAATGAACCTTGAGAGACTTGAATTTAGATCATTGCCGGCAAGAATGATGTCATCCACATACACTAAAACAACAATAAATGATGTAGCAGTGGATCGAGTAAGAAGTAAGTAATCAACTCTGGATTGAATGTAGCTAACATCAAAAAGAGTAGTAGAGAGCTTGGCAAACCACTATCAAGAGGCCTATTTGAAACTGTATAGCGACTTATTCAACCTGCATACTTGGTTCTCCCCCTATCGAGTGAATCCTAGAGGAAGATCCATATAAGAGGAAGATCCATATAAACCTCTTCCTCTAAGTCACCGTGAGGAAAAGTATTATTAACATCCAGAATCTGATCTACACCTGTTGAACGGATTGATCAACCCACATCAGAGCCTATCCTATCATCATCTATCTCATCACCAGATCCACCTAGATGATCTATAAGAGCTTGACATGCACCTACATATTTGCAAGATTATCATTGTCAGCTACTCACCAGTTCCTTTCCCAATCCTGCAACTTCTTCTTTGGTAGGTCCTTCCTTCAGTACTGATCATCCAATTTCTCATTTTTTGTCATATGGCATGAGAAAACTCAAACTAAAATGCAGAGGTTGGAGTAAAAATTTGTGTATCATTGATCACTATATGGTGGTTTATATACAAGTTTACCTTCTATAAGTTACAAGATTGTAAACAATCAAAATAAATATAAAAGGGAAGATATGATACAGACTTCCAAGATTGGAGATTACAACTACACAAATCCCCAAGATCATGACAACCGGGCAGATTTGAATTTAAATTTGAAATGTGTAAATACTATGATCCAAAACTTTTGATCGTCTGGGAGCGCCAAGATAGGAAGCTTCTGGACCTTAGCCTTGATCCTCTGAACCGCCTTTGTATGCACTTTTGTCCATTGCTTCGGAGTATTCTTTCTCAGGCCAGGCAATTGGACAGTATTTTTCTATCCGCAGCAAGGTTTTGATGGGTACTTTGATAAAATGCCAAGACTATTTCAAAAATAAAAATAAAAATAAACAGTGTTTTTGTGGATATGACAGACCTATTGTTAAAATTTGTCCAAGGTGACCAAAATACTAAAATTTTGGGTCTTTTGAACCTTTATCGACAAAACCCATCAGAGGTTTTGCTATAAATAAACGCATTTGATGATAAATTGATAATGCTTTTGTAAAAAGAAATTTTATATATATATATATATATGAAAATAAACTGGCATGTACACTTACTATGAACTCTACAGAAGTATTAATAGATCAAAACTATATAAATAAAAAAAAGAACGGAATGATGAGCTGAACACACTTGTCACGAAAATTATGGCCACATAGGCAGAATGAGGCGACTTCAAAACCAAGAAAAGGCAAGGCTTGTAGGCGAGTATGTTAGATTCCTCTTGCATAGTGTGCACTTCTTTCCAATTGAATATGGCTTCCAGAGGACCTGCAAACAACAATTTTCTCCAAATCACTTATAAAAAGAATGATGATGGTGATCATGATGTTGGACCTCATAATGCAATTGTAACATCACTTAGATGAATTAGCTCCTACATTACTGAGTGATTTGCTATCCATTTGTCTCATTATCATAGTTTAAAACTTTCCCCACAATTCTGAGTGCACTATTAAGGATGAGCTTGCTCAAGGTGTTAGGCAATGCTTCAGGGCATTAATAACAACTTTCAACCTCTGAAATGTATAATCATCTAACCAGGTGGGCCAGAATTACAAGAAGTATTTAACTCTGTCCTCAATCAGGCTTGCTTGAGAATAGAAAAGATTGGGAGGCTGCCCTTGAGTCGGCCTATATAAAAATCCTTCAAAGCTAGCAATTAACTCAGGTTCAACCTGAAAAACAGTCAGGACTGAAATCTAGATCAATGAGCCTTGTTATAAGCTTCGGGCGAGAGAATCCAAGAGGTGGCCCAACTCTTAGATGATCCAGATTTAAGCCCCCCCTCCCCCCCAAGGTTGATTTTCAGTCCTGAAAACTTTTCGCTTTTGTATTTCACAATGCAAACAATGCAGTGACATTCCGACAATCTTTAAAGAGTTGTCTGAAAGAAGAAGATAAACCTCACAACATACCTTCCCATCTGAAATAGTAGATTGTTGCAGTCCAATATAAGGATGAGGGAGTGAGATCCAACCCACTACAGGTACTCCCCAGGTTCTGAGCCCAAAGACCACACCTCAACTTTCCATTGGTCCATCCTCTTAACTAGCGGTTCATGGAGAGTTTTAGAAATCCGAGCAAGCACACTCTTCTCTGCCACTGAGACTGGTCTAAGTGAAAGCAGCCACAACATGGTTACCATATACTCATAATAAAGATACATTTGATTTGGAAATTAGCAAGAGCTGGGGTGTCTGATACAGGATAACACTAGGAACATCTGGTCCAAGATCTGTAGTAGACTAAGAAAGATGATCTCCTTTGAGCTTAGCCTGGTTTACCTGCAGATGGTATCAGATGGTATAAAAAACCTTTACAAAACTGTTTTGGGATCAATGCAGAACTCATGCACTCTCCTGGTTATAAATAATTTGACACAAGCGAATTGACTCAGTGGATCAGACTAGTCATGATATATTTATATATATATAAATATATATATTGGAAATTTGGTATTTAAGACTTCTTTTTCACAAAAATGTAATATAAAAAAATTAAATATCTAGTCTTCTAGTTAGATACATACATAACTACTATACAACTCTTGTTACTCACCCTGTGATGAAAAATCTCAGTCTAGTGTATGCCATCTTTGAGCCTTTCCTAGTCAGATGGCTTATACGCATATAGGGCACAAGATGACATGACTCAACAAATCCACAAGTTAATGTTGCTGAGATTTTCATCCATCATTGGGACCTGAAAATTAGTGGAATGAGAAACTTTGATTGACATATGCATTCAACATGTGTGACCTGGTGAGGAAAGCAGAGGACGCCTTTACTGGCTGATTGTCCCCATCTCCTCTTATTAGTTAGACCATGATTACCTTTAGCAGCTGGAGAAACACTACTCTCATTACTGTCAAGTGGCTGATCTGAAAGCAAAAGTTCAAAACAGTGTTACTCCTACAATATAGCCTGGCATCTGACTAGTTATTAATTCCAGCTTTATATTTTACATATTATCACATTCTGTTACCTATAAACTGTTAATTATTGTCTTCAGAATATATGGTCTTACGCTCATCACACAATTTCTTAACCTTTGTGTTCTCTAATGAAACTAAAATTTAAAAACCCAAGCTGAAGAAACTTGTCATATATGTTCACATGCCTACAAATGCACATACATGTTAAAGCCAACATAAATTTCATCAAGAAAGCATTGGTAATTTCTTAATAAAAAAGGAATGAGTTTTTAACAGTATAATAAGAATGCTAGATATTACATATACTTTCTCTATAACTAATGCCTGGTTGATTAATAAACTCATTTACGAGATTTGTTCAAACCTATCCTATGACAGACACTTTTATATGCTTAACATACCCATATCAATTTGATAACACCTACTCAAAACCTCAAAATTTGATCAAGCAATCTCCATTATCTAACTTACTGCCTGGAAGTGATGTAGATAAAGACTCTTTAGGATTAAATGGATCATTTCTAGTACACTGGATTGTGTAATTCAAGAGACATTTAGATCAGACAAGAAAGCCCATCTCAGATGCTTAGACACTTTCATTTGACTTAACTGGACTCAGTCATACAAGTTAAAATTAATATCAATCATTTGTTATATAAGTTGAAACACTGACTACTATTCACACTTGAATGTAAGTTTCAAGGGAGACTAGAAGAATGGTTGTCATCAGATTAAGCTTACAATATAATGCTAGTGCTCAATTTGAGCATTGTTTGGTTTTCCATGTACTAGTGGAATAAGAGCATTACTATCCGATATCTTCTGCCTATTTCTCCTTACTGCTTATGTTTCTCTTTTAGTTTACCTAATTTGATTTTTTCCACCCTGCAGTCATCTAACTTAAGAATTTGAAGTTGACAGCTTTGCTTCACTAATGAGAACAATCCTATGATTAACCGTATTGCCAGAAAAATAGTAGGAACCAAGACTGTTGGTTATTTATCTATAATTCAGATAGACAATACCATATTTGGTACTATTTTGCTTCATCAGTTTTTCTTTTCCACAATGACTGAAGTTTTAGTTGATAAACTCATTCCACATTTAAGTTATAGTTGTATATTCCCCCTTTTCTATATTGTATTGTATTTTAGCAGTCCCAAGTCTTCTGTTCTGTATTCTCCTATAATTACTTGTTTAAATTTAATATATCTATAAAATTGGAGAATTTACAGTGTATGCTCAAAATTTTCTTAAATACACAAGGGAGGTAATTACGAATTCTTGAGGCATCTAATGGGCTTGGGTTTGGAGGATGAAGAAGTCGATGTAGTAGATCTTTATGAGGAAACTAAGCGAGTTTCAACCACAATTAATCAAAATTACCCCTAATCAATTAAGGCAATCCGTTGGTTTCAACCAACTAGAGAAAAAAAAAATGAAAGAAGTTAAGCCCCAATTTGATGAACCAGTACCTCAAGTTTTTATCCTTTGGTGACCCCTCATAACCATCAAAGGGAGAGCATATATCCCTACTAACCATTGAAATTCATGTAAGTCCATTTACTGCTGCATCTTCTCATCCATATCTTCACATGTTAGCAGATATGGTTTTCTCATTGTAGATTGCATGCATCATTTAAATATATTTTCTATGCTCTACATCACAATCACCAATCATATCTTGACATAGTCAATCTGGTACATATCAATTGACTGTTGAAAACTCTTCAAACAGGATTCAAGGAGCTAACACAATTGTTAAACCTGGTTAAAGAATGTAATGAATACTACCTGCGTATGTGGAAATGAAAATTAATTTTGCAAATTTCCCTTGCCAATATGGGGAAAAAAGGAAGAAAAAAAGAAAAGAAAAGATCCATCACTAGTTCTTGATCAAGTTACCAACTGAACTGAAATGCTTGTTCTCTTATGAGACAACGAGTTTGTATTTTCTCGCATTCATTGTGGTACTGCAGTTGCTTCAATAGTGTCTTGAATGACAGGTATGTAGCCTTCTTGTTCACAATAATCTCCACTCATGCAGAGAACATCTCAACATAAGCAATCAGAAGGTATTAGGACTAATCCTAGAATAGGAATTGAAATGGGTACAAGAAGAAGAGCAAAGAGTTGGATAATTGATGTTGAGTCAGCTTCTCAAGATTACTTCACTTTATTTCTTTCCTCCCTAAATATAAAAATTGCTCCTCATATTGCAGTTGTGAGGAGCTCAAAATCTATATAGAAGTTCATTTGAGAACTGCATGTTATGAATCATGCCATACTATTGATGAGATAGAAAACATATATGTGCTTTCTGTTTTCTGTTTATGATTATTGAATGTTTTTCCGTATTGAGAAGAGGTAAGGGGAAAAAATGTGCATGTAAACTGCAGCTAGATGTTTGCATTGAAGAATCAGCACAAACAATCCTACGTGGAAGTAGATTGATATGAGGTCTCTAGCTAATGGTACTCACGTGCAGATGTGCAAAAGGCAAGTGCCGAGATGGAATCCAAAAAAAAACAAAACATATGCAACAGCAGTTAGACACAGCAGTTAGACACATTGCTCTGTTGATGAAAACCTGACATGCATTTATATATAAATGACTTAGAGAAGACAATGAAAAAGATAATAGAATAATCTACTATAATACGAAGTAGGTAGCAAAAACTGCAGAGCTGTATAACATTTCATGTATAAAACATTATAGTAATTGTTAAGAGATACATAAGCGCTTACAAAGTTATAGTATCAATAGCTATTCTTATAACTGCAAGAAGAAATTTCAGCGCACCTTCAAACCACAAAGGATGAACACCAAAGCTAAAATTTTGGGTTGTATTGAAGCTCAAGCTTCATGAAGTGGAAAAATGCAGGGTAAAATAGGATTCCAAAGGGCTCCTTTGTATATTTCATTCTACGTATTTTTCTTTTCCCTTATGTATATATCAAATTAATCTGCTGCTGTAAAAATAATAAAAATACTGGCTTTATATTATAAAATTAATAAGAAAATTTTCTTTAAGAAGAAACTAAGTATCACTTCAAAACAAAAGGTAGTACCTATTTGGCTGCCCCATTTCACAGGAATACAGTGAAAAGGAAATACAAGTAAAAGAACCATAGAAGGACATCGCCCTCTTTGGTATTACCCACACCAAAGCAGCCAAATGGTATTCTTAACTTACTTTGAAAGTGGAGGAAGAGCTTCTGAAGGATGTAATGGCTCTTTCTAGTGCCCTCTTTTGTCTTAATGGAAGTGTTTTCTTTACCAAAAGAAAAACAGGTGAGAAAAATAAATTATAGACCTTGAAACAAATAAGAAAAATATAGAGACAGACACTCAACCTCTTACAGGAAATGTCTCTCCCACAAAAAGTGGAAGTACCATCCATTTTCTTTTCTTCTTTTTTCCCCTCTTAGAAAAGTAAAGATAATAAATAGTAAAAGGATGAAATAAATACAAAAGTTTATAGGTTTAAGCAGATGAAGTACATGGAAGAATATAGTGTTGTCTACCTTTGATCTTCCAATGGATGCAGCGAATTCCATCTTCTTCAATAAATATTAATGTTGGAGATGTGGGCAATCTTGGGCCAATCTTTCCCATTTTCCTTTAGGCATGACTTCTTTAGAAGGGGACAATTACTTATCCTTAAATGCTGAAGCGTGGTGGGCAGCCCCTCTTCTGGCAAGGTTAGGAGCATAAAGGATATGTAGTTCTTGAAGGGAGGTGAGGTTGTGTAGCCACTTGGGTTGTAGGAACTCGAGATTCTCAAGATGCTCAAAGTAAAGTTGGACCGCTTCTGGTAAGGACATGAGTTTAGAAGCATGCCTAATTTCCAGGGTATCAAGCTTGGTGAGATTGTGCAGCCACTTAGGTCGAAAGAACTCCAGACTACTAAAATATTTGAAGGAAAGCTTTCTAAGACAAGGGGGCAGATTCCATTCATTCTCTTCCTTCTCCTTTGGAAAGGACACAAGACCGGAACACCGACTGATGGTCAAATGATCAAGAGAAGTAAGTCTTTGCAGCTCAACACACTTAGGCATGCCATCCAAGTTTTTGCCGCATCCACCAATCTCAAGTTTTTTATCTTGGTGGGCAATCCCCCTTTTGGAAAGTTCACCAATCGACGACACTCCACAATACTCAATTTTTCAAGAGATGTGAGATCTTTCATCCGTGCAGGTAGGGACTCAAGATTCTTACATTTCTCAATCCAAATCTCGCTCAAGGTACTGGTGGTCGGACACCCTTTGATCATTAAATCTCCAAGAGATGTAAGGTTGTGATGAACCCACTCACACCGAGACAGCTCCTTCAAAATTTTACAGCTTTCTATGCGAAGACTTCTAAGAGAGGGCGGAAACAACCCGCCTTCTTCGTCTTCTATTGCTGTAAAGGATGTGAGGCCTGGACAACTATCGATTTCCAATTCTTCAAGACAAGTGAGGTTTCTTAGCCCCTTAGGCAAGGACTTGAGTTTTATGCATTCACCAATCTCAAGTCTCTGTAGCTTGGGGGGCAATTCCATTTCCTGAAAGGATGCAATCCTTGGAGCCTTTCTGACTTTCAAATCCACAAGACATCTAAGATTGTGTAATTGGGGTGGGCTCTCAAGCTTTTTGATAAGACTAAGTTCCAAATGTTGAAGCTTGGTAGGAAGTCCCTCTTCCTCCTTTGGAAATGATAAAATAAGTTTCCCACATCCATCAATATCCAATCGTTGGAGAGAAGCCAGGTGATGTAACCCCATGGCGTCGCTCCCCAAGGCCTTGAGATCCATACAAATAGAAATGCTTAACACTTCAAGAGCTGTTAGGTGTTCCAGGAACTCCCCGGTTAGACACTTGAGCCTTGAGATATCAGAAGAGAGGGGAGTGGACCCACCCTCTTAAATAATGACTTCCCATCACATCTTTGCAACTCTAAACATTGGACCAATGGAAGCCTTGGAAGAGCACCCAATTGTCAACAGCCTCCAACATTCAAGCCTTCCAAGGCGGGAAGGAGGTGGGGCAATTTCCTTTAACTTGTGACGAGTTTATGGAAAGCTTACGAAGGGAAGGAAATTCTTCACCATAACCACCAACATTTGCAGGAATTCTAGGCCTTGGTAGAGTAGTCAGTTCCGCACACCCAGATAAATCCAATTCAACGAGGGAAGGTAATCTGTAGAAGGGGAGTTGTGTTAGCTTGGGGCATTTCTTAATTTCAAGGTAAGCAAGGCGGGAGAATTCCTCTTCATCCTCTTGGCCAGCTTCTACTCTAAAAGACCATTCCTTCCACTGAAGCAAGTTATGGAATGCTAGTCTCTCTAGGAAAGGTAGTTGTCCAAGAGGACGAATGACCTGTATTCCTTTACAAAAACTGAGATTCAAGTTTACGAGATTAGAGAGCATTGCTATCCAACTGGGGAAACGCATATCAGGATAGTAGCTGATAAAAAGCTCACTTAGGTTCTTATGAGGTTGGAGGGAGGCACTCAAGTATTTCCCATGCCTCAGCTCTTTTTCCTTCTCCTAAATTGATTACCCCACCACCCCTCCAATCTAATGTCAACTTGCAAAGGTGTTGTTTGTTCATCAGATTTGCCTCCTTGGAATCAATTGCATCCACTACATTCTTTAGCTGTGAAATGCAAAGTTCTACCCTTAGATGCATCAACTTCTTTACCTCTTCCAGTTTAGCAGTCCCATTACTTTCACCCATAGCAAAAGCACTCAATGTTTGAAAACTAGTTAGTGATCCAATTCCACGTGGCACTTTCATTAACAAATTATCAGTTTTAATATGGCAGACAATAATTAGATTGCACAAGCCTTTCTGGTAATGTTGAGATACGAGTGCCCATGAGGTCAAGGTATCGAAGGAGTCTTAAGTTACTAATTGAGTCTGGCAACTCAATGATGGGAAGATAATGCAAGCACAACACATGCAAGCCTCTCAATGCAGAAAATAGATCACGAGAGATCTTTTGAATGCCTGGATCACCTTTCAAAGATGGCGGAGAAAGTAGTAGGAATGTGTGTAGACGCTTAGCACTATAAAAGGCATCGAATCTCACAGGTTGATTTCTTACATAAACCAATGAGAAATAGCGAGCCTAATCAGAAATATTGCACAACTTATCACCAACCAAAGCAAAACATTTCTCCCTTGAAATAGATTGTGCTAAATTGTGAATGAGGTCATGCATTACAAACTGCGACTTACCATTAAAATCACCATCGTATTGAAAAAATGACCTTGAAAACAGATCATCAAAATAGCTAATACCAATATCTCTTCCATTCTTTTCCTTCCCGAGGAGTGCACAAAGCCTTCTGCCATCCACAACCAGACTAACTGCTCCTTATCAAATAAGTACTCCTTAGGGAAGATGGAACAATAAGTAAAGAATTGCTTTAGATGTAAAGGGAGAGATGTTTATAGCTCAGTCTTAAAATTGGCAAAATAATGTTTTTACCTTCAGGTATATCCCATATATCAGTTGTCACTCATCTTTCCACTTGTCCTCATCAACTTTAAACCGTAAGATGCTTCCAAGTGTCTTTGCTGCAAGAGGCAAACCTTTACATTTTTTCACAATTTCCAAACCAATCGCCTTAAGATTTGGATGTGCATTCAAATTTTTGTAGTCTACAGCAAAAACAATGACCAACAATCTTCATTTGTTAAAACCCCAAGAGAAAAAGCAGAAATCATACCGATCATTTTTTAAACTTGTTCACTTGGGGTAGTTACCAAAATCTTGCTTCCTTGCTTCCCAAATTTGAAAGGAATTCGTAATTCTTCCCAGCAAGGGGATTCTCGTTCCAAATGTTGTCTAGAACGATTAAATTTTTTTTCCTCATACAATATATTTATAAGTGTACCTTGAAGTGAATCAAGCTTCACGAGATTACAAGCTTCCTTAGTGACCAACTCTTCTTCTGAAACAGAAACCCATGCTTTGAGGTCAAAATGCCTCACTACCCACTGATCATTGTAAACAAGTTGAGCCAGGGTTGTCTTCCCAAGCCAAGCCCTCCCATTCCAACGATGGGAAGTACCCCAATCTCATCATCTCCGCTTGGCCCATCAGAGAGCAAAAGTTCAACTATCTTCTTCTTGTCACTCTCCCGACCATAAACATGAGATTCATCCACATGGGAACTTGTTTCCCGTCCCCATCCTACAAATTCAGTGATTAACCCCCCCCCCCACAACAACATTTTCTTTAAGAGAACTGCTAGTCGCACCTCAACATTTTTTGAACCCACTTCATTTTTTTTTCTTTTATACCCTCCCGTCATCTCTCTCCTACCAAAAACACCCCTCCCTCCCACACCTCAGGCACCCACTCCGGCGTTCGGCGGTTGCAGCTGCTCTCCGGCACCC
>JAOXJP010000017.1:5642183-5655369 GCA_025762735.1 Platanus orientalis
ACACTAATGGTGAACATAAGTTTGGGCCCCAAGGGGCACCGCTGTTTTGTGGATGGGGGAGGACCTAGCCAACATGGACCGGGCCTATATTTAACACACACGTGCACCGAACCGAATTGAATTGGGTCAGGTCGGGTTGGGTTGGGTCAATAAAATAAATAAATAGTTTTACAACTATGCCCTTTGGAAACATATGTTACGAATAGACACATGGCTATTAAGTGACACCTCTTGACACATGTCCATTCCATACGAACATGTAGGTATCTCTTAAATCATTTCCTTTCACACATGTCTGTTCCGTACAGATGTGTAAGTGGCTACTAAATTACAACTCTTGTGTATTTGTGTCTGTTCGAACATCAAAGGTTGTGTCCATATACCTATTCCAAACAGACATAAACAATCTATAAATAAGTAATTCCTCCATCATTTCATTCATTCAAATTTTGATCAAGTCATTAGTGTCATAGTGCATCCGTGTCAGAGTCAATGTAAGAGAGGTACAAGCACAAGTTGGTTTGCCAGACATGCACATAGATTGTAGTGCTTATTTTGTGTGTGAAAGATCCTTGTATCCTGCAAAACGGATCTTCGAATTGATTGTAAGCACCAGTATGAGAAACGAATTTGTTATAAGGACATAGTGTTAAATACTAGCCTTGATCAAGTCAAGTGAAGTTTTCTATCATCCCAGTCAAGTAGTTTCATTTATTTGTTTCAAGTATTTTCATTTTATATAGTATCATGCACATATATAGAATGTTGAAATAACAATATTAAGCTAACATATGTCACACTCTTTTTATGGGATTGTAATTCTCTAAATCACAAGTATAATTCCATAAATCATAATCCTAAGGGTGAGAGTTTTGACATGGCTGAAATTCCTCCCAAATCTCTTTGCCTCTTCCATTTATGATGCACTATGATGCAAGCTCTAATTCGAGTCCCAAAAAAAATTAAAAAATTATGGCTATCTTTATTTGATCATATTATCATGGACTTAACCTCCTCCAATGATGCCTAAGTCGTCCAATACTCGACTACTCTCAACCTTGTGGATGAGTCATCCTTGCTCAATTCCCATTTAGAATGTCAATTGAATTAAACACTCCCATGGCTTATGTTGGTGGTCTATAATGTTCATATGTGTCATTAATGGCTAGAGTATCCTAAGAGTTTTAAAATACTCTTACTACCTTCTCAAATGAAGAGTTACAAAATCCCCTTAAAAATTCCTACAACTTTTCTTAGAATTCCCTAGTTACTCTTTTACTCTTTAATTTTTGTAGAAACCTTTAAACACCTAAATTATTTTGGACGTCTCTTGAAGCTTTTAGACTACTTTAGTATCTCTTCCTAGGTTCTAGAATTCTCTAGAACCTTTTACACTTATATACATAATATAAGTAGATGAGCTCACAATCTCTAGTTGTCACGCTTATTGTATTTTTTTTAAAATAAGACTTCACCATTTTTTACATTTTCCTTGAACAATTTCCTAGCATTATACTTGCAAATATGAAAATATTGTTAAAACTATCTTGTAAAACATTAAAGTCTCATTTCAACAAAAGAGCCAACAAATACTAATGCAGAGACATATAGCTTAGTAACTTGCTATAGGAAAATTCTCTCTAAATTCTCAATTAGTTTTGTTATATTAGGTTGTGTTTGGTAGCCGCTTGCAATGAAATCATTTTATTTAAGTTTCCCAAGGCTTTTGTAGCCATAACGGGATGGTTTGTAATGAACTACCATAGTTTGAATCTTGAGTAGATATATGATAGTCATCATACTTTGTAAAACCACAAAGTCCATAATTACCACAAACACTAGAAGTACCACCAACACTAAAGTACCACCTACACCAGCAGCACCAACAACACTAGCAACACCACCAGCATCATCATCATCTTCTTCTTCAACAGTAATTCCTATTGTAGTTGCAGAACCAACACCATGTATATCCTCAACACCCTCATTGTTAACTCCTAAAATATAATCAGAATAAAATTTTGCATGCCTCTCACTTGTATATATCATCATAATCTTCATCTCTAATCCTGCTCCTATCCCCTTATTGTGTCCATTCTTCATCTAATGTTCGCTTAAGCCAATTTGTATCCTATCCATCAACCATTGGTTCTTCGGCCTCACGAATCCAAGAGTTTATTGGGTCATTTTCCTCAAAGATATGACTAAGATCAATAAAATTGTAGTATTCCTCATTTGTAGTCCTATCAACTAAATTACAAATCTTTAACCTGATGTTGTAATGTACAAATACAAAGCGATGTAAGTTCTTTATCTTGAGATGGTTTCTTCGCCGAGTGTGAATTAGTGAGAACCTGCTCCAATTCTTCTCTCAACATGAAGATGATGTCATTTGACTAAGGATTATCATGACAATATTTCTCAACTTTGAAAGATTCTCTCTATATAAATACCACCAATCAGCTGTAAAGAAAAAAATATTATACTTATTAGAATCATTAGATCATATTCTATTCTATTCAACTTTCGAAATTAAAAACTAATATTTATATATTAATATTATATATATCCGGTTGACATGTATCTCGAGCACCTGCTCCACAAGACGACTATCTAAGTCTCCTTGGACCCCATGAATGATCTAACCCATAAATAGTTAAAATGAAAAAATCAATTGAAAAGTATAGCATCTAACATAATATGCACATTTCTACTAACTATAAATGCAAATATAGAATATGAAAACTTACTTGTCTTATAGTTGCATCTTGTTTTATGATATCCAGTTCCATTCTCATTATAATCTGCCATATTTCATCATTGTTTGATAAATTGTGTTGATATTGAAAATTTAGATTAAGAAAGTAAGTTTTACAAAATTGATAAAGTTAAAACATGAAAATAAAAAATAAAAAAGTTGAACTATTAAGTATATTGTATATATATATATATATATATAACAATGTTTTAAAAATCTTACTAGTTGCATGCAAGTCATTGTGAAGTGTTTTGTACCACCTTGAGTCAATAATTTTTAGATACTTTGCGAGACTACACAAAGTATCATGAAAAGCCAATTTTACCCTATACATTGCTTTATAAATAATTGACATTGTTGGCTTATTATCTTGGTCTACTACTTTTAAAACCTTCACTAAAGGTTCTATCATCTTGTAAACAATTTCTTCCCTCACCCAAAATTTGTTTGTGAGTACGATGGTGTAGATTTCTTCAAAAACTTTCATTATCTTTTTATCTTTCTCTCTCAATGACTTTCTAAAATCATCATCAAGAAAACAACGTTAAAGAGTTGCCTTATGTCTAATAAGACTCTCCATTGCAATGTGCTCAGTGACAAATCTGGTAATCCCAGAGCATAGGAGATCACGACTTTCCATGTATTCTCGCATTTTATTCACTACTATCATATTGTTATAGATAATGGATGTAATTTTTCTAACCTTTTGTATTATCTCTTTTATTTTATCCATCTTTCCAATATCAAGTCAATACAGTGTGCTACACAAGGGGTCTAATATAAGTGTTGTGTTTATGCCATTAACAACTCCCCTGCAGTCTTAAAGGTAGCCTCATTATCTATCATGATTTGGACAACATTCTCTTCTCCTATCTCATCCACAACTTTGTCCATAAATCTAAAAATATACTCTTTTGTTTTAGATTGGCCTATTGTGTCCACTAACTTATGGATGATCATATGATGATTTGACTACACCATAAAATTAATCAATGATTTTCTGGTTTTCTTCGTCCACCCATTACACATGATGGTGCATTCCCACTTAGGCCAACTCTTTTTTTATTCCTTTGATGTAATCCTTCAATTCATCAACTTCTTGTTGTAGGAACTAACCGCTCATCTGATAAGGGGTAGGAGCTTTAATCCCATATCCAACCTCTACAACGGTATCAACCATCTTCTGAAAAAGGGGTCTTTAGTGTATTAAAAGACAACACCATCCAACATCCATTTACATGTCACTCTCCACCGCATTAAACATCTTCTTACTAAATATATCTTTTAATCGTTTTTACTTAGCACCCTCTTTTCTCAGTGTAGATGGATTTAAATCTTGTCATTTAGATGCAGACTTTTCAAATTATTTTCTTGCCCTATCTCTTTACAAGTCAATGGGATCTCTAACACAAGCAGTTCGCCCAAGATTGGGGCATGAACTATTCTAGGGATGATATTGTATCTATAAACCCCACCCTCCCATATATGGGAGGGCCAGACACTGAATTCATACGCATCTCCTCAAACTCAAATATTCTTTTACTCTCTTGGCATTCCCTTCTAAGACCGTGAATCTCCAAATCATCAATATTCACTTCACGTTCAACAACTCGTGTATATTCATTTTCTTCATCCATTGGCCTTAGCCCCTCATGTATCATAACTCTTTTTTTGACATCAAAATCTTTTAGTTCTTTACTTTTATGTAAATGATCATGCATAAATAATATAATTTCATTTGGGATTTTTGGGAATAATAACACTTGGCCTTTTCAGCCTAAACACATCCCCATTCATCAATTTCCCACGAGATTTACACTGCACATTCTTCTTATCTACAATCAATGCTTCACAAATGTTTCCAACCAACATCTTGTTGTTTACCTATACCACTACCATTTGACGATTTTGAAGCCAGATATAAAATAAATAAATAACAATAACATTTATTACTAGTTTTCTACATTTAAGAAAAAAAATCAAAGTATGTGAATTTGGAATCAAACAATTAATTATGTACTTTAGATCCAAATTCACACATAATTATGTTTCCAAAATAATTAAATTGAATCATTTTTAGTTATCTACATTTAAGAACAAAAACATATATTTTTAGTTTTTTACATTTAATAACAATAAAAGACTTCACAAAAAAATAAATAAAAGAGAATTTTTTAATTATAGTATTTCAATTTAGAGCCAAACAATACATTAAATATCCTAGATCAAATTCACATAACTATTTTTTCATATTAATTAGAAAGAAAACTTATTTTGAATTTTTAAAGAATTTTTACCAATTTTTTATTTTTTTAAAAACTATAAAATAATAAAAAACAATGTTTGCATAAAAAATATTGAGACCACTTGCTTGTATTTATTTTTGAAATCATAAATCTATTACGATTTGTGCAAAATAATATTTTTTTCTCATATAAATATTTTTTAAAAATTTTGGAATATTTAAATAATTAATTAAAAAATATTTTTTTTCCAAAAAATATAATCCATCTTGAAATCAATGGGTTTTGATGCCAAACTCACAAATCTAACATAAGTTAGATCATATTTTCATTACATATTTATTTTCTTTTTTTATATCGTATTTTTCACCAAAATAAGAAAATATCTAAAAAAACACATAGATTTTAGTTTTTTTTTTATTACAAAAAATAAAAACATGAGATCTAAATTCTCTTTATGTTTTTCTACTATATTCATGCAAAGAACAAAAAAAAAAGTGAAAAACCTTAAAATTTCACCCTAGAGTGTTCTTGAGAGAAACCCTCTTCTTTTTGGTTTTGATCTTTCAAAATCTCCAAAAAAATGTAGTTTTTATCTCTGAATCTTGCATTTGGTAGGAAGAAGAGATGATATTAAGCAGATTTTGATTTTTTTTTTTTTTTGAAGAAAAACGATTAAAAAGAAGAAAATAGAAGAAGAATGAAAGAGTTCTTGCGTTTTTGTCTTGGATCGTATGATCTTGGTGCGGATTGCCCGATCCGGGTATGGATTGGATCACATCACCCGATCTGGACTGGATTGGGGATCCCAGTCATGGATCGGTCGATTCAAGCCAATTCACACCCAGATCAACCAATTCCCGACCCGAATCAGCTGCTCCGTTGCAATTCCTTATTTGAAGACATAACTCGGACCAGTCCTAATCGATTCCAATCCAGATCGGCTTGAAACCATGGACTTGATAACATAAGTCATTTCGTTCTATAGAAAAACCTAAGATGACTTCATTTCTTATTGTAGCTGACAAATCAATATAGCCATCAGCTCATGGCTACAAATGCCTTAAAAAACTCGAATGAAATAATTACATTACAGGTGGCTGCCAAACTGGCTATTATTATTTTAAGGCATTACTAGATGAGCTCATTATAATGACCATAACGCAACGGGGAAATACAAATAATACCATTTAAGCATGCTCATAAATAAATGTTTTATTTATTTATTTGCATCAATCTGTATCAAAATATCTTAAACTATACAATGCAAGACAACCCAAGAAAACGGAAGTGACGGAAACATTCTTAATCGCAAAGGGGAAATAAAAAAAATAACAGAATAAGAGCTCAAACAACAAAGCAAACTCTAAAAATTTAATAATAAGAAATATAACTTGGTTTTATTAATATTAATTAAGGCATTAGTAGTCTAACTAAATAACTTTAAAATTTCTATTTTGCTTTTTTAAGTTGTCTCTACCTTTGTTTATGGGTAGCAATGTTTGACATGACATGCGAACTCGACACGAACTTGACATGGAATTAGCGGGTTAGGGTTTGATGTAATCAGGTTCGTGTCATAAATGGGTCAACCCGTTTAGACATTATTAATAAACGAGTTATTTCGGGTTGACCCGCTTAACCAGCAACCAACCCAAATTGACCCGATTAATTATTCGGGTTGTATTGACCTGACACGTTATGACCCAACTCGTTTAACCCATATACTACATTACTTTTTTATCTACCATAAAATTGAATTTTAAGTAATAAAAAAAATATTACAAGGATAGATTAGTAAATATACAAAAAAAAAACCCTAAATGCGTTTATATTTCAATATGAGTCGTATTCAATCGTGTTAACTTGACACGACCCATTTATTACATGGATCGTGTTCGTGTCAACCCAACACGACCCATTTATTAAATAAGTCATGTGGGTCGTATCGTGTTACTTATTTATTAAACAAGTCGTGTTAGGGTTGAAGCTTTTGACACGATTAATAAATATGTCGGATTCAGGTTGACACATATAATTTTATACCCCTATCTCGACCCAACACGAACCCGACCCATCAACACAAATTGCCACCCATACCTTTGTCTAGAGAGAGGATTGTCTGCATTTCGACTCTTGACCGTCCCATTCACAAACCTTCACCCACGAGATTTGAATATCGAACTTTAGTCAAACCAAAACCACGTTTGTAGTGAGTGATAAACCTGTCGGTGACTGTAAAGGATTTCAAACCTAATTCCTGAAGCACTAAACCATGTAGCGCACCTGAAGTGTCAGGTGTTCGCTGACACGTTGCAAAAAAAGCAAAAACCATATTTTGCGCCCAACAGATAAAAGTATCTGAGGTTTTTATTTTTTTATTTTTTTCACAACATGTCGTCGTGCATTACCACTTCAGGGTCGCTACATGTTTTTGCCCTATAGGAAATCCATGTTATTTTGAACCACAGACGATCCACATTTTGTTAGGAATAGTCACTTGGACACACTCAAATTTGGCAAACAGGCATCCATTATTATAAAACTAAATAAATATTGTTAAGGCTATGCCTGTTTACAAAGATTTTGATAGAAAATGAAAGAAAATAAAATTTTTTTTGAAAAAAGTTATGTTTTACAATTGGAAAAAGATCTCTTACACTTATGTGGATGAACAGAAATATTGGGTGTAAGAGATTCTTTTCTAATTGACTTTCAATGAGGAAAAAAATTATTATCTCACACTTTCTCCTAGTTTCTGTCAAAATCTTTGCAAACAGACAAAGCCTAAGGTATTTTTATTGGGAACTGATGTTCTCTCCAGGATTTGGTGTCCAGAACACCAAGGTACATTATATGAAATAAAATGGGTGTGATGCATTTTTTGAATATGAAATTTGCACTTTATTCCATATGACACTCTTCGGTGTCCTGGACACCATCCTAGACATCAAATCCTGGACACAACAAACTTCCCAGTTTTTTCTTATAAAAAAATCAACTGAAACCATCTACTACAGTCCAAAGTGTGGTAAAGCATTGCAATGTGATACATGCCCAAAGAAGTGAAAAAATAATTTTGATGGATTAATTTCTCCTTTTGGTGCCTGATTTACACTTTTTGGGATGCACGTCGCATTGTAGATGATGCCACATTTTACCACATCTTACACTGTTGTAGATGCTTAAAAGAAAATGTCATCCCAGGTGTCCAAGACACTATCTTGGATAACAAATCCTGTAAACAGGGCTTGGATTGTGTGAAAACAAATCTCGTGAGAACTGTACAAACAGTACTAGAGGGGCTGACACATCAATACCAAAAAGTGATTTTACACTTTTTTGGGGTACTTATCACTTTTCAATGCTGATGTGTCAGCACCCTGGTGCCGTTTGGACAGTTCTCATGAGATTTGTTTTCACCTATTTTTTCCCCTATAAACATCTCTCTCTTTCTCTCTCTCTCTCTCTCTCTCACACACATATATATATATATAGAGAGAGAGAGAGAGAGAGTTTTGGTAATAATTTGGTCTCTTTTTTAACACCTAATTTTTCTTCTGAACACTTTTTTTGATAATTTTAACCCCCTAAAACAATACATGTTAGCTTATCATTTACCATACACACTACATAGAACATTTTCTTTCCAAAAAGAATGTTTTGTCCAGGATTTACTTTCTAGGGTGGTGTCCAGAATACTAGGAACGTCATATGGAATAAAATGAGTGGGTGATGTAAGTTTTGAATATGGAATATGCATTTTATTATTTCATATGACGCCTTTGGTGTCCTGCACACCATACTAAACACTAAATGCTGAACAAAATATCTTTTTCCTTTTCTTTCTTTCTCTCCCCATATATATTAATTTTGGGAGCAAATCATGAATAGAATATTTATTTCGATTTATTATTTTATAAATATAAGTATCCATGAACAAGGATACTAGGTTATTAAAAAAACAGGAGAGAAAGAACAAGGATTGTATGTCCATTGTCCAAGTCAAACCACTAAGCCAGTAGCAATTTACGCCGTTAGATAAAATGCCATATCTGCTCTTAAAGCAAACGATAAAAGTAACGGCATCGGTTATATCTAAAACCGCCTGGTCAATATCAGTCAAAAGAAAGGAGCCTTAATCTTCCCTCCCCTTTAAAAACCCTCTCTCCATTTCCATGCACGCAACCCGTTTTTGGGACAAAATTAAAACCGTCCGAAACGAAACCCCTTTCTCTATCTCTGCAATCTGACAGAAGCTCAACTTTCATGGCGGAAAACCAAACCATGAAATATCCTAAAGAAGAAGAGAGAGAATCAGAACAGATGGAAGAAGTAGAAGAAGGGGAACCTCTCCGCAATTTACAGAGCTCTCTCCCTAGAATTGTTGTTCCCGATCCTTCTTCACTCGGGGCGGAGTCCAGAGACCAGAGTTCTCAATCGGAAACCCTAGTGGTACCTCCATCGAACGATCGTGACTCCGATTGCCGTTCTTTCTGTCAGCTACTCGCCGGTGCGATGGCTTCTCCGTCCGCCAATTCGACGGCGGCTTTGTCTGATGGACTGGATGTGAAGCCGATTATTCCTAGTGTTGCCATCGATCAGACAGGGTTTTCAATGGGTTGCTCACCGGCGTCGCTCGACCCTGCTGGATTCAAGGTTGTGAGCTTTTTTCAATTGCGAATTGTCTGTGGAATTATAGATGTATATGTCGTTTTATTTGGGAATGATTTTGTTTCTAATAACTTGCTGGTTTTGTGTGTTCTGAACTTGTGTTCATGAGTTAGTAAAGTTATGTTATTATTCATAGTTGGGACATTTGTTTGGATCGGGTGTGTGTTGTTACATACTTTCATTCTTGCTGAATTTGGACTAATTGATGGGTTATGGCTTGTTGATAAGAAAGGTGTTGCTTACTGGACTGATGTTTACCATAATAAAATTAGTAAAGTGATTTGACTAATTTTGTGTTTCCCTTTTCTTTGTTTTGGTTATATATGTGTCGCGTTCTAGTCATTTAGCTTTGAATTTCCAGAGATATGATATAAATAACTTCTTAATCGCCTTATTAGTATAAGTTATAGAATGGGTTGTTGTCTGCCACTTACGTTTCATAATCATGGTCTGGGAAGGATCATGCACCTGTCTATGTCAGATTTTCCAGAAAATTGTAATATGGCTTGGTGGTTGATTGTATTCTTTGTTATCCATTCATTTTTCATTCTTCTCTGAACTATTGTATGTTTCATCTCAGTCTGAAATCATTGGTTTGAACTTATTTTTTATGAGAGATTTGAAATAAACCTCTAGTAGATATATATTTTTATTTATTAAAGTAAATGGGAAATTCTGATCACAAAGAGAATGGATGGCTTTATTTGCCCTTTCATCTTGGTGTGTCCATCAGGGTGATTGTCTCTCGACTGGTTGTAAGGTTGTCACATGGTTTATGTCTATTTTTTCCAGGAAAAAAAACATGGTTTATATCGACGACCTATTGTGGAATTGGATTTGTTGGTTTTGGATTTTTTTTTTTTTCCCGGAAATGATTAGTATGGTGGTTTGACTGGTTTCTCAGTTCCTGTCTTATTGCTTACATTTAAATCTGTACTTTAGGCATTGATTAATCATAAATTGTTGAGTATCCTGGGAGTTACTGAATCTATTGTAGATTGTTGTATTGAGTTGGGAGTTTAAATCATATAGAGAACTGTTAAGAATTTCTGAATTACCCGTATTAGTTTATTTTTGTGGATTAGTTTCGGCCTTTTAAATTCTTAAATGGTTTAGTCTGTTATGGTTTGTGAAGTATGATGGGACAATTATGCATGCAACTTACTTAAAGTCACAAATCTGGATTCAACAAGAAAAAGAATTCCAAGATCTAGTTATATCTTACCTAACCAATTTGTGATTCTGTACAAGTCTAAAAATTTGTATTCATAGACCCATGCTGATATGCCAACCTCTGGATCCTAATGCATGAAGATAGTTTTGTATTCTTTGTTGTTTAATACTCTTCTCTCTTTTAGGGGAAATTCGGGATGTCCCATCAAGAAGCCTTGGCAAGTGTAACAGCTCAAGCTCAGGCACTGAAGCAGCTTCAGGCTGGGTATCCATCTCCTTCATCGGAGTTATTGCCTGTTTCTCTTAAACAATCCATGTCATCTGCATTGACCCAAACTATGCAACAGCAAGGACTGCCACCAGAACCTCAAGAAAATAATGTGTGTACACCAGAAGTGAACCAGCAGAATTCATCTGACCGGAAAAGTAAACCACCTCATGTCATTATGAAGACACCCTCCAGTGATGGGTACAACTGGCGGAAGTATGGGCAGAAGCAGGTGAAGAGTACTGAGAGGTCTCGAAGCTATTACAAATGCACATGTTCTGATTGTCATGCTAAGAAGAAGGTTGAGTGCTGTGATCACTCTGGCCGTGTGACTGAAATTGTTTATAAAGGTCGGCATAACCACGATCCACCTCGAAATATTAGAAGCACCAAAGTGAGGAGGGTTGTATCATCTGCTTTACCCGTTGGAGGAACTGAAACTATAGATTACCCGGTCAGAAAACTAAACAATTCAGATCCATCTATGTCCAGGAGAGAACTTAAACAATTAAAACTGCCAACACCTGAACAGAAACGACGTAACTCATGTGCTTCTGATGGGGGTGCTGGCCTTAGAGCTGAGGAAGAACATGGTGAGGAGCCAGAACCAAAACGAAGGCAAGTAGTCAGAGATTTGGCTCTCTTGAAATTTTGTTTCTTATATATGTTGTGTTTAACTATTTTTATTGGTTAACAGGCTTAAGGATAGTAGTGTAGCGTACTCAGTCCCTCTATTTAAAACAGTCAAGGAGCCCAAGATTGTGGTGCAAGCAGCTGGTGATGTGGGGATCTCAGGTGATGGCTACAGGTGGCGTAAGTATGGGCAGAAAATGGTGAAGGGAAATCCTTATCCCAGGTGGATACTTCTTTATTGATCTGTTATGGTTTTCTCTTCCTATTTCATGATTATGTGTAGGCCTGAAACTGCCATTCATTAGTGCTATGTAGCTGATATTGCCTCATTATATTTGATTACTATGAATTGTTAGTCAGTTTCTTAAGAAATGATGATTGCATTTCATCTTTCTTATCCTTAGTTTATGCCTAAGGCTAGAAGTCAATATCATTGGTGAAATATGGTTATAGAAAAGAAAGGATGCTTTTAATATCATGCTAGTATGCCATAGTTGATAGTTTTCTTGCCAATTGCAGTTTCTTCACCAAAAAAGATACATAATTTCACAGTACACCAAATTTTTTCAAAAGAACTAATTGTTGTAAGTGTAGGATTTGATTTTTTTTCACCCTTGTACTCAATAGAAGTTGCAGAAAAAGAAGAGAAAGATACATACTTACATAATATTTTTGACTAGTTATCATTGTAAGTATAGCAGTATGTCCAATCAAATACTGGTCATTACTGATAATGCCAATCATAAAGAAAAGGATAACAAAAGAATCTTCCTCATTTTGGAGTATACATATAGTATAACTTGCATATTCTAAGAGCCATGATTGAGGTGTTCATGATTTGATCACTAGGGATGTAAACGGACCAAATACGAAGCGGATATAGGCATATCTGTATTTGAATCCATTTACTTAACCGAACACCAGATATGAATATGGATATGCAGTGGATATTTAAAATGGGATCCGTATTCTTATTTGTTTACTTAACTGAATATTGGATATATCCGGTAAACAGGCTTAGTTGCAAGCCCAAACCAAAATGGTAACTAGATTAGGGAAGGAAAGAAAAACAAAAATAGGAATGAAACCTAGATGAAACATACCAACTATACTTCTTTTTCTTTCTTGTGATAGCATGGGTTTTCAGTTTTCTCTTTTCTCCCTTTTCTTTCCATCTCTTTGTTGAATACCTGAGTCTAGTGCAAAATCCATAAAACTGAAATGATGGATGTAGATGCAGCAGGTTAGGGTTTTCAATTTTTCCTTCTTCTTTTTCACCTTTTTTCCCCTCTTTGTTGAGTTGCTGAGTTTTGTGACTCTTGTGCAAAATGCAAAAGAGTAAAATGATGGATTGGACCTAGATGATGCCCATCTCTCTCTCTCTCTCTCTCTCTCTCTCTCTCTCTCTCTCTCTCTCTCTCTCTATATATAAAGTCT
>JAOXJP010000017.1:5663159-5675627 GCA_025762735.1 Platanus orientalis
TGGCTTCTATAAATCATACAATGTGGACCACAGTCTACTAAATGTATTTGCAATTAGTTGCAAAGATTTATAGGATCTAATAGATTGATTAAAGGAATGCCAATATTTAAGTTTTCCCTTAGAGAAAAAGTAAAACCTAATAATAAAAAGGTTAAGAACCTTAAGAAGTTTTCAAGAGTTACCTATTAGATTCTGTGGTTACAAACGATAGATAGTTAAAAATTAAATAAGATTTAATTTAAAACTACACCTTTAATGTTCAATAGATTATGAATTGGGTGTAGACCCAATCAAGATGGTTAGTATAGGATTGTACTACACAAATATGTTAGGTGTAACATAGGATAGTGAACCTAATAATCAGGTACAATATAGGAGTTAAAGAGTTAGCTTCTATGTTCTTAAATAAGAAAGACCATGTCGTAGATGTGACATTTTAGAAAGATATTAGTATCTTTAATTATACATAAAAATAAGTAGGATTATTTTATAAACTGTCTAGGAACTCAGCACAACCTGAATAATTAGAGAATAAGTTCTCAAAACGTATTTACCTTCTAGTGCATAAGTTCTTTGATGTAGTAGGAGAGTTTCTGAACTCCCTACTTCTCACCTACATGGATGATGATTATTATTTGATTGCTGAAAAATCTGAATAAAATATTCCATTGATTAAGTAATCAAGCCTTATAAAGATTTCAAAGAGCTAGGTGTGCACAATAAAGTAAATGAAAAAGCGATTATTCATTTTGGTCCAATATGTTGGTTTTGTCCTACACATTGGGAATGATGTCAGAATAATCAAGATATACAATTAATATAGTAACCAAGTTTTTAAAGAAGTCTGGGATGAGATCACTAGATAGTTAAAAATCATTTGCTAAAATATAAGATAAGGACCAATAACTACGTTTATGAAAGTATGGATAAG
Source organism: Platanus orientalis (assembly GCA_025762735.1). Classification (NCBI taxonomy): domain Eukaryota; kingdom Viridiplantae; phylum Streptophyta; class Magnoliopsida; order Proteales; family Platanaceae; genus Platanus; species Platanus orientalis. Next base: position 5,664,091 of record JAOXJP010000017.1, read on the forward strand.
TTAAAACATTGGATAGTATCTAGTAATGTTTTTCAGTGGGAGGAAGCTCATTGGTTGTAAGAGTGTGAAGCAGTAATGTACTACAGATTCTACAAAATGGGCAAATTATGATGTAGCTTAAGAAGCCACATATAAAGGGTTTAAGTTACACCGGTTTCACAGAACTTAATGTAATTACCTTAGATTGGTCACTTGTGACTCAATGAGGTGAAATTGGTTTCACCAAGATAAACTTCCCTAGATAATCTTGTAGACCTATGACTAAAGTACTACAAAAGGCATAAGATGTACACATGGACTAGATGTGTATCTAATAATTTAAGTGATTGGCTTTGAGGACAAGTGGGAGATTGTTAGAAATATGTGTCATGACAAATATTTCTAACAAAATCTCCTTGGTACAGGAAGCCAGCCCTTTAGTAGTGCCAAAGTGTTATCCCCTGTAAGCATTCCCCAATCTAGGCTCTTCCTTTTATAAAAAATATCTGAATGGGTTCTGGTGCCTGTCCCAAAACAATACCTCGGTTACTCATGAAGATCTCCGCTTGGAACTGTTAGGGAATCGGGAAATCCCTGACAACTAAAGCACTACGGGCTATGATAAAGTCCAAAAACCCACAAGTTGTTTTTCTTTCTGAAACAAAGTGTCAAGGAGATAAGTGCTATAAAAAATTAGGTGTTTTCAAGGATTGGAATCTGAAATATGTATATTCGATTGGGAGATCGGGTGGTTTGGTGCTCCTTTGGAGAAAAGATGTTGATCTCAAAGTCATTGAATTGGATACACATTTTATAAGTGCTAGGATAAAAGACAAGGACTACAACTCTCTATGGAGAGTTATTTTTGTCTATGGTCAGCCTAATAAAGACATTATAAAGGAGTTCTACAATTTGATAATAAGAAAAATCAAGTTGATCCTGGGTCCCCTTATGTGCTTTGGTGATTGGAATTGTATCTGGGATAGAAAAGATAAGATGGGTGGGAATAGAATCCCCAATAGTTGTCTCAAGAAGGCCCATCGGATTCTAGACAAGGGAAAGTTGATGGACTTGGGTCATTTTGGTCCCCCGTTTACTTGGAGAAACAAAGTGGCGAAAGGAGTATAAAGGAAAGACTGGATCGGGTGGTGAGTAATGAAGCTTGGAATTCTATTTACCCTAAAACTGCTGTTGAAAATATGATTATGAAGGGTTCTAACCATTATTGTATAATTCTGGACCCAACCCCCCTTCTAAGTTTGTGCCAAGACCTTTCAGATTTGAATGGGTCTGGATAACCCATCATAAGTGCAAGGACCATATTGAGTCTGTATGGTCTAGCATTGATTCCCCTGATGGCTTCAATAGGGTTAAAATGGGGTTAGAAGTTCTCCCCTCATCATTGCGTACTTGGAATAAAGGGTCTTTGGAAACATTGATAGCAACATTGATAAAGCTAGGGCAAATATAAAGGCACTACATGATCTTGATCCAAACGAGGAAAACCTGAAAGCTATCAATGATGAGGAAGGGAAACTTGATGACTCGCTAAAGAAAAGTAGAATTAGATGGACCCAAAAATCAAGGATTAACTGGCTGCAATGGGGTGATAGAAATTCAAAATTCTTTCACCTATCCACTCTAACTAGAACGGCCCATAGTAGAATATTAGCTATTAAAAATCAGGAAGATGAATGGATTCAAGGTCATGAGAAGATTCATAAAGTTGCAAAAGACTATTTTTCAAAGTTGTATAGTTCCATCAGGTCTACTCCTAGTCAGATCCATGAAGTTTCTAAGAATTCCTACCTCTTCCTCTCAAAAGATTCCAAATTTCTTCTGAATAAGGAATTCAGTGATGAGGAAATTAAGAAGGCGGCTTTTCAAATGAGAAAATTGAAAGCCTCGGGTCCGGATAGCTTTCAGGTGGGATTTTTCCAAGAATATTGGGATATTGTTGGAAGTGAGGTCATAGGGGCCATTAGAGATTTCTTTAATAACAATTCCTCCCTTAATTCCATTAATCAAACTTTCATTGCCCTAATTCCTAAAATTAAAATTCCCAAAGCTATGTCGAATTTCAGACTGATTAGTCTCTATAACGCGTTTTACAAGATTATTGCAAAAACAATGGCCAATAGAATGAAATAAGTTTTCCCAGAGATCATTTCCCCACATCAGAGTGTTTTTGTGAGGGGTCATCAAATCTCGGACAACATTTTTATAGCCCATGAGGTTTTGCGCTTCCTTAAAAAAGATAAATCCAATAACCATCATATGACCATAAAACTAAATATGAGTAAAGTGTATGACCATGTGGAGTGGACCATGGTCCTTGATATGATAAACATTTGGGTTTTAATAAAAGTTGGAGAGGGTGGATAAAGGAATGTATGGGGTCTGTTACATACAAAACCCTGATCAATGGATCTCTTAGGAAAGTTATATCCTCGTTGCGTGGTCTTAGACAAGGGGATCCCCTTTCCTCGTTTCTCTTCCTATTATGTGCAGAGGGTCTATCTACATCTTTGATCAATCTTGAAAGATCTAAGGCTATCACTAAAATTTAAATTAATAGGTATAGTCCTACAATTTCTCATCCGTTGTTTGCAGATGATTGTTATATCTTTTCGAAAGTCTCCCTTAGTGAAGTGAACCAAATCAATGAGTGTCTCTATCAATTTAGCATTGGCCAAACTATCAATGAAGGAAAATTCGAAGTCATCTTTAGTCAAAACACCCCTAGGCAATTCAAGAGAATTATCTTGGGGACTTTAGGCATTAAACAAGCAAATAATCTTGGGTCTTATCTTGGGTTCCTGTCCTCTATTGGCAGAAACAAAATATCCCTTTTCTCGTACATTAAAGATCGGACAAGGATGAATGTTCAAGGTTAGAAAGGAAAATTGCTCTCTTAGGTTGTCATAGAGGTTTTCCTCAAGTCTGTCGTTGCTGCTATTCCCACTTATGCCGCGTCTTGGTTTTTAACTTTCCAAAACCATTTACAACTCAATAAATTCCATACAACATAAGTTTTGGTGGGGAAGTGAGGATAATGATAAAAAGATTAATTGGATCAGTTGGGATAAACTTTAAAAGAGTAAGAGAGATGGAGGCCTCGGCTTTAGGGATCTTTACAATTTCAATCTAGCTTTATTAGCTAAACAAGCCTGGAGAATTATCCACAATCCAAACAATTTATGGGTTTAGTTCCTGAAAGCTCTTTACTTTCCTAGATCATCTTTTCTATATATTAAACATCGTAACAATTACTCATGGGCTTGGAAAAACATTCTTAGGGGAAGAGACCTTTTTCTCAAAGGTCTGCTTTAGAATGTGGGTGATGGGAGGAACATCAACATATGAAATGACCCTTGGATTCCAAACATTAGCAATTTTAAGCTTTTCCCTATATCTCAGGAACCCCCTAGGACTCATAAAGTCTACTACTTAATCAACAATAAAGATGAAATGTGGGATCTCTTTAGTATTAGAAATTGGCTCTACCTTGAGGAACTAACTCTCATCCAAAGAATCCCTCTCCCCCAAAATTTCATGAGTGACAAGCTGATCTGAAAACCTGACAAAAAAGGTTTCTTCTCTGTCAAGTCTACATATTTTCTATCCACAGCCTAGTCTAACCCCCCTATCACCCCCGCTTTGAATATCCCCTTTCCTCCCTGCCCCATCTCCTAGAAGGCCATTTGGGCTTTAAATATCCCCTCGAAAATTAAACACTTTCTATGATGTGCATGTAAAGAGGCTCTCTTTGTTAAAGAAAATATCATAAAGAGGAAAGTCTTTGTCTATGATCTCTGTCCTTTGTATAAAGAGGCAAAAGAGTCCACCATCCATTGCTTGGTTAGATGTGGGGTTGTAGTCCCAGTTTGGTTTGCTTCGCCCCTAAGTCTTAGAATTGATTAAGATTCACACATTTCTTTCATTAGTTGGATTTCTCAATGGTACAAATATGACATCTCTATCAAAATTTGAATGATTTGATTTTTTTATGCATTATTGCTATCTTTGCTTGGACTATTTGGAAGGCTAGAAACAAAACAGTTTTTGAAAAAATCCCTTTTAACATGCATAATGTTTTTTCTTCTACTTTCAGCTTATTAAATGACTCATTTGGTAGCAATAGATCTTTCTTGTGCTTGGACTTGACGAATGTGTACCTTTGTTAGAGACCTTTGGAGGAAGATGTGTTCAAAGTTAATTTTGATGGTGCTTTTTGTGAGTCCACCCTCTCTTTTGGGGTAGGAGTGGTCATTCGTGATTGGAGGGGGACTTTCATCCATGCCGCCACGGATGGTGGCACTACAGATTCGGCCCTTGCTGCAGAATGTCTTGCAGCCCGTTTGGCTCTATCAACAGCCCACAAGCTGGGCTTTAGTCATATGACTTTAGAGGGTGACTCTTTTGAAGTCATCTCTCTTATTCTGGATCATGCGGGGTCTGTCCCGTGGGCCATCTGTGGCCCTATCCATGATTGTTGGTTGTTATGCAATCTCTTTACCTTTCTTTCATGCACACATACAAGGTGTGCTAATGCTATAGTTGACCGTCTTGCAAAGAGTGGGTTAGGTTCTATGTCCTTAAAGGAATAGGCGATGTCCCCTCCTTTATGTATAGAACCTGAACTTGCTATCGCTATAGCTGCTCTCAAGCAGCTATCTTCTCATTAATAGATCTTTCGGTTTCTTATCAAAAAAAAAAAGAAAAGAATAGACCTAAGACGGTTCAACTCTTATGGACAATAACTGAAGCCATGCCTAGACCAAAATGGGTCAGGTTTGAGCTGAATTATTGTATCACTTATCTAGACCTAAGCCAATTTAACTCTTTGGGCTTATAACTGCAACCTAGCGTGGACCATAATGGATCAAGCATTAGTATACCAAGAGAACCGGCATCCAATTTATCCCACCCTAGAGATTTCTTATGCAAATAGATCAATGTTGTGTTTTATTCTGTTTTACAGTCAATAAAACCTACAAGTATCCAGAACGTAGAAGTCGATAGATTGAATGATTGAGATCAAAGAGTTGCCATGATGTTCTTATCCGACGGTCTCAATTATGGGCCTCATATGCCCAAGGCTGTAATGAATCAGAAAGGAACAAAATGGGTAAATGGGCCCCCCACTAAAACCTCTTTTCTAGTTTTGTATGCAGCAATGAATATCCAATTCAACTGGCAGGCTTCATCTGGGCTGCGTGCACTGTATATCTAGTCATACATACGTAGATGTTCACTTAAAAATATTAGTGCAACTTAACTAAATGTTTGGTTAAAATATACAATTATTATTGGAAAACACCTAATAATGAAGAAAAGGGCTTAGCCTTTTATGACTATAGTGACACATTTCCATTGGCCCATAATGATAAACAAATCCTAGGGATTAGAAGAAACTTTAATAATTTGGACCACGAGTTAACGATTAAAAAAGGAGATTAATGAACAGAAAAAACAAGGGGGCGTTTGGCAACCACACGCACATGTAATTATTTTATTATGGTTTGCACAACATTTGAAAATTATTTTCTTAAGGATTGCTACGAACTGTGCGTATACATAAGGATATGATTTTTTTTTGTGGTAATATATGATTCTATTTTAAACACAAACTTTTTTGGGTTTGGGGTCTTGGGGGAAGATGGTTCTAAGGAGCCCTTAACTTGCATTCTGTCTCAGATTCAAATGGTTGGGACCCACCATAAAACGGATCTCACCTAATAAATTGTCTAGCTCAAAAATTAAGCATGATCAAAGGAAATTTAACCATTTGATCTGCATCTAAGATGAGGTCAATTTAGGATTTCAAGGAGATGAGCCCATTCTTATTCACTTCTTTTTTATTGTCATTCTAGAGATACCTCCATTGTAACTGATGAACTCCCGCATTCGAATCATTGGAATCCAAAGGCATTCATACCTGTATACGGTGGCTATTGGTGTTATTTGGTTTAGAAGCAGATGATTGACAGCATGTAAAAAAGTGTGCATGGGATCATTTTCTTTAGTTATGTGGTATCACAGGATTCATTTCAAAAGTGAAGATGTTAGTACTCTAAGTTGATAAAATTTTGTGGGTTTTTCCTGTCAAGTTCGCCAAATCACTTCTTTGTCTTTTAATAACAATTAACCACTAACCCATTTGATTTGCTCACCTAGAAAATAATGAAACTCGGGACCACTGCTGCATCATACCACACTACTACTGGCAAGGTAGGGGGCAAACGTCAACGCAATCCATTGTAAAATTGCCGCAATCTTTTGCGGAATTGATGCTCAAGAACCCTACCCCCAACCTCTCTCTCTCTCTCTCTCTCTCTCGAAGATGCCATATCTCTTGGAGAAGTACATGCCATTTCATATGTTTATAAAAGAGAAATAATAACTCAATATGAACTAGAAAACAAAGAAACATACATGAAAAGAAAATAAAGATAAAGCAGAGACGATCGTCTACAGTTCAAAATCTTCTATAGTTACATGAATGGGATATATATCCATGCAAAAAGAAAAATAGTGCGAAATGTAAATTTATCAATCGTGACAACCGCATTGGGAGATGCCGATGCTAATGAGGTCAATGCCTCATCATGGCTACCACTTTAATTCTCATTAAATAGAGAGAAACCACGCGCCGGAGGATACGCTTATACGTGTCTCGCTGGTCTCTTCGCTTCGCTCGTTGGTTCCTCCATCCCTCTCCCTATCCTTTGCTTCTCCCTCGCCGCTCCCTACCTCTCTCTTCTCGTCAACGGTTGCGCATGGCACACACACTCTATCGGCCCACTCTGGGCCTCACCCAGCCTGCTTATGTCGAGCTCCCCAAGGTCTGTCTCTTAAAACCCTTTTCCATATACCTTATATGATCACTTTTTGTTAGCTTCAAATGGGTTTAAGACTGAAATACCTGAAAATATCGGTTCAAGTTTAATCTTTAGTGTTTCTCCCTACGTTTTTGTGATTAATTTTTATTAGTTTCAAATGGGTTTAAGACTGAAATGCCTGAAAATATCTGTTCAAGTTTAATCTTTAATGTTTCTTCATACATCTTTATGAGTAATTTTTATTAGTTTCAAATTCAAATGGGTTCAAGACTGAAATATCTCAAAAGATCGGTTCAAGGATTGTTTCTTGATCTGGGTTTTGGATTCTTTTTTTGATCTGGGTTGTGAAATGCGTGTTTACTTGTCTTTGATTTCGGATAGATTGCTTTCACTGCGAAAGATGTGGATTTGGTGGAATGGAAAGGAGACATACTTGCAGTCGGTGTTACAGAGAAAGACATGGCCAAGGATGAGAACTGCAAGTTTGAGAATTCGATCTTGAGAAAGCTAGATACCCATTTGGGTGGTTTGTTGGCTGAAGCATCGTCGGAGGAGGATTTTAATGGGAAAGCAGGGAAGTCCATGGTCTTTAGGCTTCCGGGTCTGGGTTCAAAAAGGATCGGTTTGATTGGGCTCGGGCAGTGCACGCCATCATCTGCTACGATTGCTTATAGGGGTCTTGGTGAGGCTGTTGCGGCTGCCGCGAAAGCTGCTCAAGCATGTAATGTGGCTATTGCGCTTGCTTCTTCTGGGGGGCTCTTGGCGGATTCAAAGCTTAATATTGCTTGGGCAATAGCATCTGGTATGTCTTTGATGCTTCCTGAGATTCAGATTGATATTCTTGTTATAGTTTGTTGGAATTTTTTTTATGTGAAGGTCTTGGTGTGGTTTATTGTTACAGGAACTGTGTTGGGAGGTTTCGATGATAATAGGTTTAAGTCGGTGTCAAAGAAACATTTGCTTAAGTCAGTTGATATTCTGGGTCTGGGGATTGGACCTGAACTAGAGAATAAGCTCAAATATGCAGGTGATGTTTGTTCCGGGATAATCTTTGCAAAAGAGCTTGTAAATGCCCCAGCCAATGTACTTACCCCAGGTTCGTTACAGTTCTCATTTTTCTTATTATGAATCTAAATTCCTCCTCTATGTATTGTGTTTTCTACTCCATCTGCAGCATATGATTAATGCCACCTATCACCATATGAATGTGGACGGTAAGTCATCAATCTGGACCATTCAATTGGTGGGTCAAATTGTTTGATGACTGTAAGAAAATTTTATTTCCACCTTTTGTTGATTTATAAATTGGTGTTTAAAACAGAAATGAGCCGGATTTCTGATTGTGGAATGTATTGTTTGACTCTTGTATCTCAGGTGTACTAGCAGAAGAGGCTTCTAAAATTGCATCCCTGTATAGTGATGTTCTTACTGCAACAATATTGGATGAGGAAAAATGCAAAGAATTGAAAATGGGTTCTTATTTGGGTGTTGCTGCTGCATCTGCTAATCCCCCTTATTTTATTCATTTATGTTATAAGCCTCTAACTGGGCCTGTCAAAGCCAAGTTGGGGTTAGTTGGAAAAGGATTAACTTTTGACAGGTAATTGTTTCTTTCAAAATGTGCATTTCAAAATTTCTTGTTCTGTATTTTGTCAATCAAGAAAAAATAAAATAGGAAACAAGAGTCAAATTCCTTGAGAAGGGATAACAGGAAGGAGTAGTCTCTCTATCTGTATGCATGTGGCACACAAGTAGGTCAATTCAAAAACATATGTTAGATCCAAATTCGATATGATACATGCAAGTCGCAACCATCTAATTTATGGACTGTGTATAGAGGGCATTTTCTTTTTTCCTTTGCAGTTTTCAAAAGTATGAAATAGAATGAATGGTCAATTTTATTGGGATTGTATTTGGCTTAGAATATCTCCTAAGTGTAACAATTGAGTACATATGTGTCATGTGTCTGTCACAGCAATGGAGTACACATGTGAAGATGCCAGCTTGTTAATTTGGGAAAGTCTGGGTGTTTGTACTATCGACCTCGGTTGGAAACATCTTCATGTACTAATAATTAACTAGTAATGTTTACCTATCAAAAAATTGGAGTACACATGTGTCATGTGTCTGGCACTGCAATGGAAGACATTTCTTTCCATCCTAGTGCAACTATTCATCTGTTCCTATCTTCTATTTGTTGCAACATTGATGGATTATCCAGAAAAGAAAAGAAAAGGCATTGCGATTGACGTTTCTATTACTTTTCTAGTTTTTACATGTGATGCCTTGCAGTTTATATGTGTTCTTGAATGTTTGTTCATCCTCTATGTTATCAGTGGTGGTTACAACATCAAGACAGGACCAGGCTGTTCTATTGAGTACATGAAGGGTGACATGGGAGGTTCAGCAGCAGTTCTAGGTGCGGCAAAAGCCATTGGTCAAATCAAACCTCTGGGAGTAGAGGCAAGTTCTCTATTTTTCATCTTTTGGTGATGTATATTGGTTCTGTGGCAAAGTAGCAATTCAAATTCAAATTATGCATGGGTTTGGACATAGTTAAGGGCATTGTATTTCCAGGTCCATTTCATTGTGGCAGCTTGTGAGAACATGATTAGTGGTACGGGAATGAGACCTGGGGACATCCTCACAGCTTCAAATGGGAAAACAATTGAGGTAATTTTTCTGGCCTCTCATAGAGAATTAAAATTAGGGGTTTTGACTTAATGGGTGACTTTATTTATCCTTTTTTTCTTTCTTTCTTGTTGATAATTTATTAACTAAAAGAAACCTGGTCTCTTGACTGAGATATTGCATCAGAAAAAAAGGGTCCTTTCTAACCATAGAGGAGTAGATAGCCATATCATATCTTTGGAATGACACACTACATATCTGCCCAGAAGGTGTGCTACCTGATTGGCAGCTCTTTTAATGTGGTTGACTTCAACTGGTTCTTGATAATGCTTCTTATTTTCTCAGCCGATTTCAGATTCTTCTCTTTTCAGAGAATTTATCACATTCATCACTTTTCTTTCTAGGATGACCTTTTTGAAAACTCTCACTATATCCATCTGGATACCTGTAAGAGCTGCAGTATTTTCTTTCATCATTGGCGAAAATAGAGGTTTCAGGCATGTCTTTGCAATGTCGAATTTTCTTTGTCTTCCCTGGCAATAATTCTTATAGCTGATTTATTTTCATTCACAGCTACAGCCCTGTCAAAGGTTAGTTTTATTCATTCTTTGTTGGGAAGATTCCATGAGATCGACCTAGGCCAATGATTTACTTGAAGCTCCCTTGCATCCTGCTGCTGTAATAGATGAATCCATTCTCTGGATAATCTGAAATATGAAACCGAATTTTGTTTTAATCGATTGATACGTTATGTATGTTGTTGAATTATTCTTCTTCTAGTTCTTCCTGTGAACTGTAAACAGCACTAACTGTTCTCCCCCCCCCCCTCTCTTCTCTGCGTGTATTCTCTTTGGGTTTCTTCATAGAAAATCTTGTGAAACTTTATAAGGTGTTTTTTCTTATCCCTCAGTATTTTTTTTTTTTACTTTGGTTTAATAAATAAAGGTAATTCTTTTTTGCTCATCTATAGAACCCTTGTTGCCTTGGAGTCAGTAAAACATCTAGAATACACCCAATTTTTAATTTGTGGATGGACCATTTGATTGTTTTGGGGGAAAATGGTGAAACGGGTACTACAGTGCCACTTCAGATATGGTTCTATATCGATGGCTGATCAGACAATGATCATAACTTGGGGGAAAGTACATTTTTTGTTGATGAGATGCAACTTGCAAGCACTTGTGAAGGTTCACTATTGTAATGGTGGACGAGTGCTTTGTACCTGAGCTTGCATTGTCAACAATGTTGAACACATTATCTTTAGGAAAACATATTTGTGTTTTAGGGATTTCCTCTGACTTCTTAGCTACTCAATTTCTTATTCAACTTCTACATTAATTTTTTAAAATTATGTTTATGCATGGTTTGTGACTTCATTCTCTATTGCAGGTCAATAATACTGATGCTGAAGGCAGACTTACACTTGCAGATGCTTTGGTATATACTTGCAACCAAGGTGTAGAGAAGGTATGGTTGAAAGAAATGGTCATGATTTTACATTGTTATTCTATCAATCTATCTATCTATTCATTAATATCCATCTATCTAATGGTATGGTCCCAAGACATGGTCATGATTTTGTGTGTTGAGATCTTCAGAAATTTTAGATACATAATAATAAATGCTGAAGCATCTATGCAGAGTCTGTGTTTGAACATTGATTTTGAGAAACTAGATACCTCTTAACATAGGTTTTCTTTCTTTTTTTTTTTTTTTTTTTTGGATAAGCAAGTGGGTCAGTGGTTAGTAATTGATAAGTGAAGACGAGTTTGGAACCCAGGTCTGTCGTATGAACCTCCACAGGCTTTACCAACCTAACAAGCATAGTGTGGAAAAAATATATATATATATTGAGTTCAATGTTTTCTGTTTAACATTTGAAGTGTTTTTTGTTTTGTTTTTGCTTTTTTTTTTGGTAACTTTTTTTTTGAAAAACAAAATTTCATTCAGAGGAAAGGGATGATAAATCCCCGAAGACAACAATGAAACAAGAAGCAGCAAGAAAAAGAAGAAAAACACTACATGAAAAGAGTACACCAAACCCTTTTGGAATTAACCACTGAATAGTCCCCCCCCCAAGGT
>JAOXJP010000017.1:5675727-5711410 GCA_025762735.1 Platanus orientalis
GAATTAGTGATTATTCTATCAAATCTTAAAGTTTCAAATCAAAATTCCTTCATTTGACCCATATCTCACCCGTCTCTTAGTTTCGAACGTTGTATCTCCGTGATAAGTTGCGATACGCAAGACGTACCTGTATGTAGGGTCCGCGATATGAGTCGCAATAACAATATTTTGAACCTTGGTCGTGACTAATCTATGGAGGTTTGGGAGCACTTGTGGATTCCAAATTTTCCAAGCTTTAAACTTACGTCCCCTAATTTGCATAATTGCTCAATCAGGTGGGTATTTAAACTCATAAATCCCCATACATACAAGTGATAGCTGGACCTCATCATCTCTCATATATCCTCTACTGATGATGCTACAATACAAAGTATTCCTCTAAGTGAATATCTCAACTCTGATTCTCTGGTGTGGACTATTGATCCTAGGGTTAAATTTTCTATCCGATCAGTGTACTGTCTTCTTAAGCCATTAACCTTGACTAAGGACCTCTAGAATCCTTAACCCACGACATGGAAAAAAGATACGGCATATGCTTACCACCCTAAAGACTCATCATTTTCTTTGGATGAACTATAAAACTATCCTTCTTATAAAGGATAATATCCATTATCGCATTCAGCTTATCTCTCTCGTTTGTCCCTTGTGTTTGTATGTTGAGAAGAGTGTCGATCATTGTCATCTATACTGCATGGTTGTTGCCTTTCTTTAGAGCACATTTGTTCAAGAGTCCACCTATCATCCATCGTCATATAGAAATTTCCACCAATGGCTTCATAGTTGCTTAACCTGTATAGATTTATTTAAATAGGAGCTTGTAGATTTTCTACAAAAGATATCCCTTGTTTGTTGAAAAATCTAGTAGCAAAGAAACACTTTTACTTTTTATAATATGCAGATTAACCATAATGCTTCAATTTCTTTCAAGGAGCTCTAGGATCTTCAGGTTCTTCTGGTTGAGCCTTCTGACTGAAGCTTTTTTTTTGGCCCTTCATGGGAATTTTTTTTTGTGGATTCCACCCAACGATGGATGGGTTAAGATAAATGTTAATGTAGTTCCCCCTCCCTTGGTGCTTTGACGTGTATTAGTCTTGTTGTTGTAATTCTGAAGGATTTTTCCTTAGTCTTGCTTTGTTGAAATAGATGGTTACTCCTCTGGATGAAACTAAAATCCAAGCAATTATTCTTAGCCTAAAGCTTGGTCGGGAGCTCAAGGTTGCTTGGTTAATTGTGGAATGTGATTCTCTAAATGTTGTGAACATCGTCAATGACTCGGAAGGTTGTTTCCCTTGGTGAATGAAGTCTCTATTTCTGGATATGCCAGTATTGGATGAGTTTGTTTCAAAGTGGTATAATCAAACATATTAGGTGTTCGGCTAACTCGAATGCTCATGATCTTGTCCAATCCATAACATATAATCCTCACTATGCTTGTGATGTACTGTTTGGAACCTTTCTAGTGTTTAATGAAGTATAACTTTAATAATAAAATAATAAAGACTAATAGTTTTATTAATGCCCTTATGTTGACTGTGTAGACCATTGGCTTAATTGCTAATGTATTATCTAAGTGTGTTCTAAATATTCTAGTATCACAAGTTTGCGTGTGTTTTCCATATTATTCAAGATCTCAAGGTGTTCTAATATTACATTTTTGAAACAACAAGAGTTGTATACTATCTTGTTTCAAAGGTTTTGTATACGAATTTACTATCTAGTCTCTCCTTGCATGTGCAAGGTCTTTGGTACCAATGGAAGGATATTGTAATCGGATTAGAAGTATAGAGACGATGTTCCAACATAGAAGTGAACCTTGACTATGGAAGAAAACACTCTAGTGCAATACAAGGGAGATTCAAGTATTTTCCAACCAAGGATTTTAACATTCTATAGGCAGTGAAGGACCTTTCAACCACCGATTTCATGGTAGAAATGGAAGAAATACTAAGGAGTCTAGTATTTAGATTGTTAACAGGGAAACATTTGTGAAGGTCCTTATCAACTCATGAAATTTATAGAAGGAGATAATAATGAGAAAATTTTAGAATAATCTATTTATAGTGAATTCCAGTCACCTCATGGAGGTCTTATTCAGGGAATTGTAAGGATTTGAAAACAACATGGTGTTAATTCAACCCTAGGACTCGTGCGTCCCTTTGTAAGATCCCACATCACTTAGCAAGGATGGGGTTCATGTGCTTATATATAAGCATGATCGCCATTTTGGTATGATGCGTTTTAAAATTAGGGAGGGAAAGTAACCCCTTGTCATGCACAAAACTAGATAATTTCATGCCAAGTGGGCCTGGGGTGTTATAATGGCTATCAAAGCCAGATCCACTTCACGGTGTGTACACGGGGACATGTGGTCCCTAAGGAGATGGATTGTGAGATCCCACATTGCCTAGCAAGGATGGGGATCTTGTGCTTATATGAAAGCACAATCTCTAGTCCCCCATGATTTGGTACGACCTCTTATAAATGACCAAGGTCTGCCCTGTATCAAGGGCAAACACATCAGCACCAAAAAGTGAAAATCATCCCCCAAAAAGTGTAAATCACTTTTTCGGCGCTGATGTATCTACCCTTGATGCAAGGTGGACCTTAGTCGTTCATTAAGGGGATGCACCAAATTCGAGGTGGTCTTTACTTGGTATGACGCATTTTAAAAAAAGGGAGGGAGAGTGGTCCCCTGTTGGGATGCCTAGAACCAAACAATAACATGCTAGGTGGGTCCAAAGTGTTACAATTGGTATTAGAGTTGGATCCGTTTTGTTGTGTGCCCACGAAGACATGTAGCCCCTTAAGGGATGGATAATGAGATCCCACATTGCCTTGTGAGGATTGGGATCTTGTGCTTATATGTAAGGATGGTCTCCACTTGGTTTGATGCATTTTAAAACCAGGGAGGAAGAGTGGCCCCTTGTTGGGATTCCTAGAACCGGACCATATCATGTCAAGTGAGCCCGTAAAATTACACCCTCTCATTGAGATAGACTATAAATAAGTCAAATTTTGGGTGTAGATGTTTGATATACTGTTAGGTTTCCACAATGAATAAATTTCTCAAGTTCTTGCAATCAAGATGGATAGATTCATACTTATGAACACAGTGGAGCATATAATTGAGGCTGGACCCTTTTTGAGGGTGAGAGTTTCGATCAAAGTCACCAATGAACTTAAGCACTACCTGATTTTCTAGCAGAGAGGAAAGAAGAATATTCTAGTTTTTCTTAAATACAAAAGACCTCCATTTTTGCTAATATTATAGCCTGATAGGCCATGAATGGAAGGACTGTGACAGTATGTTTGAGGATGACATTTGTGAAGACAATGATTTAGGTCAATTGCGAAAAAAATGAATTGGAAATCATATAAGAGGAAGCTTTTCGAAGAGACATCCCCAAAATTGTAATCTAAGCAAAATTCTCTTCTCAGCTTTGTAATTGATCTCATTTTCACTCTTTTTTAGACTCATGGACCTCCCTCTTCAAATCACCCGAGTAGGGAATCTCAGTATAAAGGAATCGGACTGATGGGGTGAATTGACTTGTGAACTTGGCCTTATAGACGGGGATAATGGGTGAATCTAACCCAGTAATAATAACTCAATGAGTCAACCGATGGCTCATAATGATGATAGATGGCATGCATCAACTCTCCTACTTGACATGAACACCATGTGATGACAAGAATGCAAGCGCAGTGGCTGGTGTCACTACCAAAGATATCCAAAACATGAGTGCAGTGTATTTGGGCCCATAGGTGGAGGGAACCCAGAGCACATTGCTTATGGTGGATTTCTAGGTACTAGATCAATCAGTAACCTATCAAGCCCTTGAGCGAGTGTTAAATGAGGTCACCCATATCACTGCTTGCAACATGGTGGCATATACTCAAATTCGACCCCAATACTCTTATAAGGGAAAAAATCTCATGGTTATCCTACCTAAATAGAAGAAACAGACTCAATGGGATCCATCTATCTACTAAAAGCGAACCAGTGATATGAGAAAGTATAAACAAACTTGGAAAATGAAAGTGGGACCGCCATCTATAAATAAGAGGGCTATGTTCTTCTCTTTGTTTTGAATTGATTCTATCATCCTAGTCTTTATTGGAATTTCGATTTATGCATTTTCCCTCATATTATTTTTACCTTTTCGTGCATTTTCTCTTTTGTTCTTTGTTCTACATATATGTCTTCATTAAAGAAGGTGACCTTGTTGAGCTCTAACGGTGAGACTTTCGAAGTTGAAGAGGCCATTGCTTTTTAATCTCAAAAAATCAAGTACATGATCGAAGAAGGAAATACTGATTTTATCAATGACAATCAAGATGTCCTTTACGATTTTCTTCTAGCTGCCAACTATCTGGACGCTAAGGGTTTACTGGAGTTGATTGTCCAAAGGGTGGCCAACATGATTAAGGGGAAGACACCAAAGCAAATTCAAGAGACTTTTAATATTAAGAATGAATTTATCCCTGAAGAAGAATAGGAGATCTAGAAAGAAAATGCTTGGGCACTCTAGTGATACAAACAAAAAGAAGGAAATTAACTTTTTGTGGTTTTGGGGATTAAGACATGATGATTCCCTATCTCCTACATATTTTTTTATGTGTGCTTAAGGATTATCTGCTACTTTCCACTCTCTAGAGCTTTAAGGCAAGTTATCAAGTATTCAAATTTGGTGCTCCAATCTTGCAATTTCTCACTTGGTTTTTGCTAATGATTTTTAAATCTTCAATAAAGTTGAAATTTCTATTACCATCTCCATTTAGAGTATCTTTACGAATTTTTAGAATGCTTTAGGAAAACTAGAAAATTTGGAGAAATTAGAAATCATATTTTGCCGAAAACTCTAGATAATGATAAGCAATTAATGAGCAATGGTTTAGGTATTTCTTAGGCCTCGCATCCTGGGAATTATCTGAGACTCCTCTTTGTACTTGGCAAGAACAAGATTGTTTTTTTCTCCTTCATTTAAGATCAAATTGTGTCTAAAGTGCAAGGTTGGAAGTCACTTTTTTTTTTTGTTGTTGGTAAGGAAATTCTTCTTAAATCTATAGTCGTTGCAAACCCAAGATATGCTATGTCATGTTTTTTGCTCCCTAGAAGTCATTGCCTATGCATCGATCAACTTCAAAAGCAATTTTGGTGGGGTTAAATTAAGTCTCAAAAGTGTATTAACTAGGTTAAGTGGGATGACCTTAGAAAGAGTAAAACTGATTGGGGCCTGGGTATGAGTGACCATTACCTTTACAACCTCTCCCTTTAAGCAAAACAAGGTTGGCGCCTGATCTCTGATCCTCACTCCTCATGAGCCAAGCTAGTTCAATCTATTTTTTTTTATGGATATTATCTTAATGATAAGGTCTCTGGATCTTGGGCTTAGTTGTAAAATTCTGTTAAAAGGGGTTCATTGGGAAGTTGGTTGTGGCCAGTCTATAAAGGTTTGGATGTATTCGTGGATTCTAGATTTTCTAACCTTCATACTTATGTCCCCCAAACCATACAATTGTCTAATCAAGTGGGTATTTAACCTCACAAATCCCCATATAAATCAGTGGCAGCTGGATCCCACAATCTCTCATATGTCCTCTATTAAAGTTTCTGCAATACAATGTGTTCCTCTAAGTGTATCTCGACTCGGATTCTCCGGTATGGAATATTGATCCTAAGGGTAAATTTTGTATTCGATCACCGTACTATCTTCTTGCATAATAAACCTTGACTAGGGGCCCCTAGAATCCTCAACCCACAACATGAAAAAAAAATATGACATGTTCTAACCACCCCAAAGATTAGGCATTTTTTTTGGATGAGCTATAAAAATATCCTTTCAATGAAGGAAAATCTCCATCATTGCATTCTATCTCTCTTTTTTGTCCTCTGTGTTCGTATGCTGAGGAGAGGGTTAATCATTACCTTTTATTCAACATGGCTTTTGTTCCTTTTTTTAGAACATTTGTTTAGGAGTCTACCTATCTTGCTCCTGTGCTTTAATGTGTGTTGGTTTTGCTATTGTAATTCTAGGGTTTTCGTTGGCTTTGCTCTGTTGGAGGAAAATGGTTACTCATCCAGGTGATGCTAAAATCCGAGCAATTATTCTTGACCTAAAGCTCAGTCAGGAGCTCAAGGTGGCTTAGTTGATTGTAGTATGTGATTCTCTAAATGTTGTGAACATTATCAATAACCCAGAAGGCTATTTCCCTTGCTGAGTGAAGTCTCTGTTTTGAACATGGTGTTATTGCATGAATTTGTTTCAAAGTTGTATAATCAAACATATCAGGTATGCTTCCAACTTGAATGTTCGTGATTTTACCCAATCCACAATGTTTAATCCTCACTATGCTTGGGATGTACTGTTTTGAAACTTTTTAAAGTTTAATAAAGCACAACAATAAATAAAAACTCTAATAGCTTTACTAATTCCCTTATGTTGCCGATGCTGACCACTGGCTCAATTGCTATGGTATTATCTAAGTGCATTCTAAGTATTCTACTATCAGAAGCTTGTGTGTGCCTCCCACGTTATTTATGACCTCTTAGTGTTCTAATATCACATGTTTGGGACAATAAGAGTTGTGTACTATCTCATTTTAGAGGTTCTATATACGAGTCTACTATCCAGTTTATCCTTGTGTATATAAGGTATTTGGTACTAACAAAAGGATATTGTAATCAGATTGGAAGTCTAGGAACAGTGTTCCAACACAGAAGTGAGCCTTGATTATGGAACACCAATGCAATACAAGGGAGATGCATGTATTTTATCAATTGAGGACTTTGACATTCTACAAGTGGTGGATGACCTTTCAATTACTAATTGTATGGTAGAAATGGAGGAAGCATTGGAAAAAAAAAAAGATCCAGTAAAGTTGAATATGAGTTTAGTGTTTAGGTTGTTACCCAGAAAACACTTTAATGCTTTGTGAAGGTACTTATCAACTCATGAAAGTTATAAAACAAGAGAACAGTGATAAAACCTTAGAATAATTTATTTATAGTGAACTTCAGCGACCGCATGGAGGCCTTATTCAAGAGACCATGGGGCTTTGAAAACAACCTAGTGCTAATTCAACCCTAGGACCTATGCATCCCTCTTATTGGGATAGACTATAAATAAGTCGAATTCTGGGTACAAATGTTTAACGTACTGTTGAGCTTCCACAATGACCAAATTGTTCGGGTTCTTACAACCAAATCCATAGATTCATACATATGGGCATAGTGGAGCATATAACCAAGGTTGGACCCTTTCTAAGGGTGAGAGTTTCGATCAACGCTACCAGCGAGCTTAAGCATTACCTGATTTTCTAACAATAAGGTAAGAGGGATATTCCAATTTTATCTTGTGATCTTTTGCCACTATTGTGGCCTAATATGCCATAAAGGAAATGACTACCATAGTATGTTTGAAGATGGCATCTATGAAGATGACGATTTAGACCGATTGTAGCAGAGAGGAATTGGAAATCATATAAGAGAAAGCTTTCCAAAGTGATGTTCCTAAAATATGCAAATCATGTAAGAGAAAGCTTTTCAAAGTGATGTTCCCAAATTATGCAAATCATATAAGACTACCATAGCGGAGTGGAGTGCAGTGTATTTGGGTCCACATGTGGAGGAAACCTAGGGCATCTAACTTATGGTGGATTTTTGGGCAGCAAATCAATCAGCAACCTGTCAAGCTATTGAGCGTATACTGAATGAGATCACCCATATCACTGCTAGTGACATGGTGGCCTATACTCAAGTTCCACCCCAACACCCTCATAAGGGGAAAAAACCCATGATCATCCCACCTAAACAGAAGAAATAGGCTAAATGGGATCTGTCTATCTACTAAAAGCAAACCAAGGATCCAGTTATCTGAGAATTACCACAAATTCTACCCAAATTGCAACAAGGTCACCATCCACACAATACTCTCTCCCAACCACTAATTGACACAGGATTGGGAACTAAGTCCAGTGTGGTAGGTGGTCTACAAACCAATCAAAATCTTGACAGGATTCCAGAGATTCACAAAAAGACGACTAAATAGGTCAGTTGGGGGAATTCAAACAACCCCAAACGGATAGCAAGGGAATCTAAACAGAAGATATATATATGTATTAAGAAGGGCATGGAGATGGAAGTGGATGCAATTTTAGCTAACCAAAAATGGAAGATATCAGCGTTAATGGACAATGATGAACTAGCGAAATCTTTTCAGTTTGAGTGGATGTGAACTTCACATCCCTCTTGTAAGGATGCCATCACTGAAAAGTGGAGGAAAGTCAATGCCAATCCCCTTAGGGCCACTCTCTCTAATAAGTTATCTCGGTTGATCCATATCCTTTGTAAGTGGAATAATAATGCATTTGAAGATATCCAAATCAAGATTAAGAAAGTTCAGCTGGCCATGAACAGACATAATTCTTCATTCCCCAAACCTGAGGTGAATGAGGCCAGATCAGCCCACTCTAAAGATTTTGAGAATCTAGAAGATGGAGGAACTACTATGGGTCCAAAAATAGAATATAAATTGGTTGAATTGGGTTGATCAAAACACCCAGTTCTTTCATTTGTTAACTATGGGTCGACACTTAAGAAATTATATCAATTCCATCAGAACAACCAAGGAAATTGGGTCCAATCTAAGGAGGACATTAGTAATTCTTTTTTTAGTTCTATACTAACCTCTTTACATCCTCCTAGTCATCTCCTACTGACATTCTTACTTCAACATCCCATATCTATCATACCTTCTTAAAGAAAGCCATTAGTCTTTTGGATAGGAATATCAGTGGAGGAAATTAAAACGCGGAATTTAGTTTGGGAAAATTGAAAGCTCCAGGGCAGATGGCTTTCAGTTAAGGTTCTACAAACAATACATAAACATCATTGGGGATGAGGTAACCAGCTTTGTGCTTAAATTCTTCTTAGGGGAAATGCCTTTAGATGTGGTTAATTCTTGTTCTTATTTCCATGGTCCAATCTCTTGAAACTATTAATCAATATAGACTTATTACCCTTTGCTACTCTACCTACAAAATCATCGTGAAGATTCTTACTAACCTCTCAAGCAAGTTATCAGTGAGGTAATTTCACCTTCTCAAGGAGCTTTCATTCAAGGTCACCATATTGTGGATAATATATATGGTGGCTCACGAGCCATTCCAATACATGAAGAGGCATCAGGTCCACTTTCAGTACATGACAATCAAAAGTGGATATGAACAAAGCTTTTGACCAAAATCGAATGGAATTGCCTTCTACAAGTCATGAAAGCTATGGGATTTAGCAACAAATGGCAGAGTTGGGTGAGCCAATGTATATTGACAATGTCCTATAGAATATTTTTGAATGGAGTCCTAGGGCAACAGTTCAAAGCATCTCAGGGTAATAGGCAAGGAAACCACTATCTCCATACTTAAGAGGGATATTTGGTGGTTCAACACTTTTTGCGAAACCACATGCATCCAGCTGCACTGTAGCAAGGGGATACTCGATCTCTTTTAGGGCATGAGTGCAAAGGATTAATAGATGAGGAGATTACGGCTGCGTTTGGTAACACTCCTCGAATTTAGCTCTCAATTCCTGATACTAGATTCGACCAAGAATGCATTCTCTGGAGTCAATTCTAGAATGTGTTTGGTTATATATATATATATATTGAAGAAAAAAAAAACCCTGAAATCTTGATAACGATAACGTAGAATCAACCAAAAATACATCAGAACTGTGAATCGGAGAAATTACTTTTTCTAGATTCCAAAAAGTAACTCCAAAACAGATTTTGGGAGTGGAATATGTAGAAAGAATCTGAAGTAACCACTAACCAAACGATATTTTTGATAGAATCCAATAATCACACTTTTAGAGTGTCACCAAACACGGCCACGTCTCTCTTGAGAGGTTTAAAATCACTCTATTGATCTAAGAATCACACTTTGAGTGTTACCAAACGCGGCCACATCTTTCTTGAAAGGTTTAGATGCCCTCTATCTTGCTTTGCTGAGACCTTGTGTGTCAAAAGCAAAATTTTCAACCATAAACTTAATGGGTACAAATAAGAATATTATGCTACTCTCCTGAGTTGCCTTCCCACTTGCTCTTACAAGAGCAGATAAGATTGCTGATTTACAGGTTAAGACAAAGTTCTCCAAGCCCTGCACACATGGAATCATTTCTATTATTGATTTGACAGCCATTTGCCATGTGGTTTGATATAAATTTAAGCTCTGATCCATCCAGAAAAGCTGGCCAAAGGCAAAGTTTAATAGGCTTGTACAACAGATTTTTTTCTTAAAGAAATATAATATATTTATAATCCTTGAAACGGCATAAACCCTGCCCAATGACCGCCAAAAATGGCACAACCCGAGCACCCAACAAACTACCACCAAAAAGGGGAAAATGGAAATTCTGGAAAATCTGCATCAGCCAAAAGGTTCGCGCAATGCCGTTGGTAGCTCGAGTTCAGGCTCAAATTCGCCAAGTGGCAAACAGTAGCAGTCCACCATGTCTTTTGATACTTGTTCCAAACTTGGAGGATCCCACTGTATATTTCGGAAATATTAGTTGCAGCAAGACAGTTCGTTAACTCAAACAGCATATCAAGCAAAAGCAGAAGAGATACCTTTGGAGCATAGTCCTTGTCCACTAATCGTGCTCGAACACCCTATAGAAGTCCAGGAACAAAGCAATGTAAGAGGCAACATAAACCATATTCTCCATATGTTAGATCAGACGATCCTATACCTCACAGAAGTCATTAGAAACCCGTTTGGAGATCCCATTAAGGGACATGCGATACTCGCGGGCCAGGCACTGATCAAGAGACTGAAATCTACCTTCCCTTATCTAAATGCAGCAAATCATACCGAGTCAATCCATCAAGTATGCAAGCTATGCAAAACAAATAAAGAAATGAGAGAATTGTAACTCACGGATCTCAAGGAAACCTTCAAGCTCAATGGAGAGGCCTCTTTCAGTTTCTTGAGTGCTGAAGTATACCAGTCATCATAAGAACCAGCTGCCTCATCTTCCTGAGAAAGAGGGTTATTAGAAATCAGGTGTCTGTAAGTTAACCAGTAAAACCAGAGCTTGACTCAGGTGTTTGTAAAAGGAAAAATATTTTGTCTGTCTTGATATTATAATGGAAGACTAGCCAAGTAGAGAATGAAGTCAAGCCCAACTTGGGCATTTGTATGTATCTTTTGGCTTAATTGATCAAAATGGAAGACTAATCAAGTATATAAAAAATAAGAAATAAGTAATCTCCATAAGAAACTCATGGGAAAGATCATCAGTTTTTTACTTATAATTTTTCTTCTAATTTTGAATCCGATACAATATGTTTCTAAGGGCCACTATTCTTGAGTTAATAGGTCTTGGTCAACAAAAAAAATTCTAGAAGAACTCAGTTTTGCTAAGTAGGTTAAGTCTTGAGTGTTGATACCACAGATATGGGTTCAAAACCTGTCTTCAAGAGTGCTAGCCGACTTGCTACCCAACACACACATACACTTGCCAATTATAATCTTTATCTGCCTTCCTAGTGTGGTGGCAACACACACACACACACTATTATTTGAAGATGCCATCTTGTTAAGTTGGTGATGTGGGGGGTTTGTACTAAAGACCTAGATTCAAAACCTTGTTTTCACATGCGAACAACTCACCACTAACCCATTTTTCTAATGACTGTTGGTGAGAATTTAGCAATGATGAAACAAATGAACTGCTTCACTATCCACACACACACACACCAAAAAAAGAAGAGAGAGAGAGAGAGAGAGTTTCAGCAATTTGTCTCCACTAGATCATGAACCAGTCTTGTAAATTACAAATTATTGTTCCTAATAGCCAATAGCCTATAGGCTATAGATAGCCCAATCAAGTACTAGGGAAACTTCTTTCAAGCTTGTGGATGCAACAAGATACATGATTGACCAGTTTTTTACTCTATCAGTAAAATGACAGGAAAAGAAATTCAGCATTATCTTCTGCAAAAAGATCGACTCAAGCAAATGAGTCTGGGGTTTCTCATGCAAGGGAAGGAATAATAAAGTCTCCTTTGTCAATCAGGGGTTCTTTTCACCTCTAGTAATTAAGTTCAAAACTTTGCCATATCTTCTCTCTTCATAAATTAAAATTCCAAGTTTCACTCAAAAGATTTCCCTCACTATAGCCAATCATTCTCCTAGAAAGGAAAAAAAAAGTTTGTAAAAAGAAAAGGGGGGAAAATCAACTCATACTTACCAAAGCGGCGATAATTTCCTCAACTGTGTCATGGCAAAAACATTTGTCGATTGTTTCAATCCTGAACAATGACCCAACAAAAAGTTGATTGTTCATAAACTCAATTACAATCCAAAGCACAATAAGGAGGGTAATAGTCTCTTTTATACAGAAAGGATAAGAAGCAAGTGAGAAAAAGTCCACTCTCATTGTTGGACAAGATATCTAGACATTCAATAATAGTTAAGTACATGTGCAAAAAATGCAAGAGACATAAACAGATAATTCAGAACACAAAGCATCTGACATAATAACTACAAGTGGGTAACGATTAAGATAGCATCCAGTGATCTAGACTTTATGTCATTCCAAGAAGACTCTAGCCTCTGCCTTACTAATATATGGTCACAACAGGAAAATCAAGGAAACAAAGAGTCTCAATTATATCATTGATGGCCCAACCCGCCCAACCTGGATTTCCCATAAACGTAAGATTGATATTTTTATTTTTTGATAAATAAATTTTAGAAAACAGGGTATGGGTGATTCAACCTTTCAGCTTCTACTACTAATGTCCAAGTAGACAAACATATTCATCACCAACAATATTTAATCATGCCGAACATATCACCTCTTTTTAGATAAAATAAGCTAATGTTCCTCGTGTGCACACAGAGAGGAATGTGGATATAGTCATCCCAATAAATTAACCTAATGAAACAGCTACTCTCAAGAATATATATATATATATTGGATAATTAACAAAATTTTATTGAAGACAGAAACAAATTACAAGATATTAATACAACAACAAAAAGAAAAACCAACAGCTAAAGTCCGGAAGATCGCTACCAACAAAACAAGAAGACATCCCTACCCCCAAATTGGCCAACAATATCAGCCAAAGAGTTTTGATCCCTTGAAACATGCACAAAAGAAACCCCCAAGAAAGAAGACAAATCTCTAATCTCGTAGATTGAAGGGGCCAAGTCCCAAGAACCTAAGCCCTTCCCAATACCCCAGCTGATTGCTGTAGAAGAGTCCTCTTCCACTAAACATCCCTGCACATCCATCTTTTTAAGTTCTCGAAGACCCATTAAGAGAGCCGACACCTCAGCCTTTACGGAGTTGCAATATCGAAACGGACCACACATGGCACCAATAACCTTGCTGCCACTATCCCTTAGCACTCAGTTTGTAGTAAAACCATTAGGCCCTCTAATAACTAATATTAACAACAGCAACAACAAACAGCCTTATCCCAACTATTTGGGGTTGGCTACACAAATCCTGTTCCGCCATTCTGCTCTGTTTAGGGCCATATCTCTCTAATAACTAATATTCCAATGTGAAAATATTTAATTAATAGTTAGAGATACTAACTATGAGTAATTGCTACAAAGTATTTCTTTACCTAACTTTTAAAATAAAAAAGGATACATATTGATCTACTCTCAGAAAAGAAAATGCTAGGATATTACTTTGGCTCAGAAGACACAAAAGAGTCTCAAATAGCCTAGCTCGAGGTTTGGTTCAATCATAAACAACCACAACACACATTTAAATAAAAATTACCACCCAAACTAACTTTCAAAAATACAACGGGCAAATAATTTATAAAAATAACAGACATTTTAAAAACATTATTAGATACTCAACTCAACAAAGCCTTATCACAACTACTTAGGTTGGCTACACAAATCCTATTCCCCCATTCCACGGTATCTTGGCCATATCATCTGTTAAATTATAAGCATTCATATGATTCTGACGGTGTGGCAACAGTAAGCAGGAAGAAAATTACCTATGAAGAACACTCCTTTTATCTGGGTAGACAAGGTCGCCATACTGCTCTAGAGAAGATTCTATAACAGAAGGTTCATCTGTAATCAATTTACCAAGCCGTTCTTCAATCCAAGGAAGTCTCTGTTAAGGAAAGGCAATCATTATATAGTTGATAATGAACGATACTGAAACATAGGAGAGAAAAAGCACTGAAACTAGGAAAAATATATGGGAAGAAAGAAGTGAAGAAAACAAACCGCGTTGAGAAAATAGTGTGTAGCAAGGCCACAAGCAATCATTTCTACTCCATTTAGTTTTTCCCCTGTTAAAGCCAAGTATTCCCCTGGAAGATGGTAAACAAGTACCGCATTTGTAAATTAATACTAGGTTATAGAAATCATGAATCAATTCTATGCTATACATACATGGAAACCATCAACCTTATATGGTATATATACACATACCAGAAATATGTTCTAGAGTTTTCTTTGAAAAGGATAAGGTAATATATTGATCAGGCAATCAAGGAATGAAATACAATAGCATGAGAAATGCTAGAAAACAACAAAGAAGACTAGACAATATGGAAGATTGCCCGATCCCATTCAAACACCCACAAGTCAAGAGGGAAGCAATCCCTATTAGAGGAGGCGAAGAGCCAAGCGTGGATCTTAGAAAAGGTATCATCCAACACCCTCTGAGACTGATCCTGGGTGCCATCAAACAGCCTCCTATCAAACTCCTCCCAAACTGACCATGAAAGGGCTGTTAGAATTAAACACCAAATCTACCTGCCTATCAGACTCCAATCTCTGCAACGCTGAGAAGGCCAACACTCAATCAAGCCTCCGATAAAATCGGGCTGAACCCACACTACACCAAAACGATCAAGAAAATAATTCCATAAATGAGACACCCATGGGCAGTGGAGGAAAAGGTGGCTTGAAGATTCCCTCGCTAAAATGCACAAACAACACTAGTTGGTAATCCACAATCCTCAACGAATAAGATTGTCAATAGTTGGAGCACGATTCCACCATAATCTCCACATAAAGAATGATACTTTAAGTTGTATTTGAGGATTCCAAACACAAATCCCATGAGAGAATTCCGACTTTTGAGGATGGAGCACATCATACATTGATGAGACAGAGAACCCTCTATCCTCATCACACACCCAAATCATTTCATCCTCCAGCTCCTGATCCCCAACCCGATACTTCTCCAAAATATCCATAAGCGGCCCCATTTCCCCGATCTCTCCCACGAGCAAAAGAGAACGAATCAAATGGTCTTGCACCAACCCATGCTTAGAGGTGGCCAACCCAAAACAAGAGGGAAAAAGAATGTTGAGAGGCTCCCTAGAGCACCACACATCCTGCCAAAAGCGGACCCTGTTACCCTTGTTAACTTTGAACTTCACAAGCCTGAAAAACTCTTTCATAACAGACATGATGCTCTTCCAGACATGATGTTCTAGAGTTTGTAACTCAATTATAAAATATTACCATAAGCATGCAACATCACATCAGCAGGCAGGTACATGGTGGCTATAAAGTATAAATATGTTGCTACAAAGAAAATATATTTGAAAAAAGAATTAATTGCTTTTGTCAACCAAATAAACAAGGGTTTGAGGTAAAATCCGAAACATCTTGGCATGAGTTGCATTTAAAATCAGTAAGAGATAAACTAGAGAGGTTCTGGGATAATTGCTAAAGCGATAGAGATAATTTGTACAATTTGTTCAGTCAAGTTCACATGTTACAATGCATATATAATCCTTTAAAATGCCCATCTCTTCTATGTCGATAAAGCACAGTCCTCTAAAATCCTGATTGAGGATTATTTCAAATATCGATCCAAATGAATGCCTGTTGTATATATGTTCCTTATGGATGCCCCTCCACACTCTATCTCCTAGGTGAGCATGATATCCAACAGAAAGAAAGGACATGAGAATCAAAGATCAGGAAGTTAAGAAATTTTCTAGAGAGGTGCTATTCTATACTCTTTGCATGTCTTCCACGCCCTATTTATTTTCCATACTGCATTAGACTAGCCTTTCCCCACATGAAAGAAATCTCTCGTCTTATTTTAAGATGTAAGGGAAGTTTTGTCTGATGCTAACAGAAAAAACAAATAGTGTGGAAGACAAAAAAAGGGTGTGAAAATAGAAAGCCCATTTTCCAAACAATACCCCACCCACACCAAATGATCTAGTAAGATGAAACCAAGCAATCAAATTTCTATCAAAAAGTAGATGAGAGAGTATTTCACTTGTAACAGTTTAAAAAGATTACCCACCAATGTCAAGCTTGTATACTGACTGCAGATGTAGCTGACCAATTTTTCTCTAACCACATGCGTCAAGATTCCATCACCATATATTCCCAATATGAGAAATCCCCATCCAGAAAAGGTATCAAAAAAGTATTGTCCATGATGCCCTTTTCGTGTGAAGAGTGAACTTTGAGGATCAAGACTACACTTAAAGAAGATTAACAAGAAATTTATGTGGGGAGGAGAGGGGGGAGGAAAAGTGAGAAGTGAAGATTTTGGGGCTCTAGCATGACTCAAATGGTATCTACCGCATCGCAATCATGACTTCATGGGGTCAAAGGCTCAACTCCAGCTTACACCCAAAGAGAGGGAGTGTGGGGATCTTATACTAAATCATTGGATAGGCATATGGATCAATGAAGAATAGCTTGGAATGGCAAAACTAGATTCTTATAGCCAACCCCAAATATTTGTGACATGCATTGCTAAATGATGAGATTATTTAAACTGTTGGATCAAACTAGGGATACAGTCACAAATAATGTAAAGAATAAAGGAAATTAACAAATACTAAATTTGAGGGCAATGGAAATCATAAACTGCTTGTGATCTAACTTACCATCCCACTATCAACCAATCAGGGAAGCAACCTTAATAACTAGACAACTACAGTGCATGGAGGAAAAAAAAAGTTTAAATAGTCGATAATTAAATTAATAAAGATTCCAGAGCAAAGTCCCAACCCATAGCATGCAATCACGACACAAATTGAAAAATTGATATTCATTGGCCACGGTGGAATCTCAGTGCTAAATTGTGGAAATCAATGTCTAAAAGTGATAATCAGTAATCTCCTCCTCAACTTGGGAGATATACAATTTATCTGGATAACATTGAGAATGTCTCCAGCTCAAAGCTAATCCATTGTGAAATTTTAAGGTGCCTCAAACTACCTTAAGCATTCACAGAGAACTGCTACCAAAAAAAGTGATAAAAAAAAATTAATAAATTAAAAAAAAAAAACGAGAAGAAGCAAACTCTAACTGTCATTCCCTTCCTAAACCCATCAATCTGAGGTATAATCGTACCATGTATAAAGCCTCCTCAAGAGTATCTTTCAACCTCCTATAAGCTTAACAGAAACAGAGAATTATTTGGTCAGAGGGTTTGTTCAATTCAACTTAACTAAACAAAGCCTTATCCCAACTACTTGGGATTGGCTGCATGAATCCTGTTTAGCCATTCCACTCAATCTAGGGCCATTCGTTCTGTTTAATCAAAACCGTAATGTCTGTTCTCAGTTTTTCACAAATTCAACAGAAGTCCTTTTTGGCCTGCCCCTTGTCCTTTTAATGCCTTCAACATGCACCATCCATCTTTGTTGCACAACTAAACTATATCAGTCAATGTGCCATTCCTAACTTCCCATGAGTGCATTCAATTGTGATTCTATCCTTTCTAGTCTTGCCACTGCCTCATCTCATCTACACTCATTCTATCTGTGTCGTTTCTTGTTGCCCGATATTCTGCTATACAAAGCATGGCTGGACTTATGGGCGTCATATATAATTTCCCTTTCAATTTAATGGTATGAGTTGATCACACAAAACTCCCGAAACACTTCTACACTTCATTCACCCTACTCTAGTTCCACTGGCAGCACCTCTACACTTCTATCTCTCCTGCCTTATAGATGATTGACCCAAGATAACAAGAATGGTTGCTCTAGGAGTTTTTCCTGGTCAACAATCTTAACTACCCCCTTATTTCTACTCCTATTTTTTACTAAAATTGAACTCAATATATTATGTTTTAGTCTGAATTATATTAAAACCTTTTGACTCTAAAACATTCCTCAGTCTCATCAATCAATATTATATCATCAATAAACAAGGTACACCCATGGAACCTCCTGTATATACTCAGTCAACTCAACCATACCCAACGCAAAGAGATGTGGGCTCAATGTTGACCCCAGGTGTACAAAAAGTGGAAACTGCTTGTCTCTCCCCTAGATGTTCTAACACTAACAACCACTCCATCATACATATCCTTAACCATGTCAATCCATCTACTCAAGACACCTTTCTTTTTAATAACCCACTAGATGATCATACTACAGACCCTATCATATGCTTTCTGTGAGCCAATTAAAACCATGTGAATACCCTTCTTTTTCTCTCTAAACTTTCCTATCAATCACCTACATAAGAAAATAGTTTCAGTCATTGATCTCCTAGCATAAATGCAACTGATTTTCTGATACTCTGGTTTCATGCCTTAGTCTGAGCTCAATCAATCTCTCCTAAAATTTCATTGTATGGCTCATAATCTTGATGCTCCAATACTTGGTGCAACACTACATATCTCCCTTGTTTTATTGAATAGGCACCACAATGATTTTCCTTCATTCAACCAATATTTTCAAAGTAAGATTATATTATTAAACAACTTTGATAACCAAGATAAGACATCATCTCCTATGCATTTTCACACCTTTATTAGGATACCATCTGATCCTAAAGGATAAGGCATCATCTCACATGCATTTCCACACCTTTATTAGGATACCATCTGATCCTAAAGGCTTCCCTATCTTCACCTTTTCAAAGCATCTCTAACTTCAGAAATCCTAATTCTACAGATGTATCTATGATATCCAATCTCATAAATGGTACTAATTCCTCCTAAACCAATGTACCCGATGTGGTACTCATTTATTTCTGAAAACAAGTCTGCCACTTTCTTTAATCTCCTCATCCTTCACAAAGACTCTTTGATCCTCACAGTTAACGCATCTAACATGATCTGAGCCCTACGTTCCATTTCTCTCATTTTAGCAAGTTTGTAAACATCTATCTTACCATGACAATTGTTTGCAAGAAGCTTAAACCTTTTAAATGATTCTATAATTTTCTATCCAATGATCTTAGATAACAAACCCTCACCTCCCCCCTACCCAAAAAGAAGTAAATGAAAATAGAGCTAAATCTTGAACCCAACTAAACTGTTGCTTTCACCTGCTCATTTTATATTCATTATCACAGAACCTTGGGAAGAACTCTGGTAATACAGTTGAAATCTGGATGTTCTACATGCTAAAACAGGAAAACACACACACCCTATCTGGAGATAGTCTTTTTCACTGAAAAGTGGAATGGATAGAGTATCTAATCCGGAGAAAAAATGTTTTTTCACTGAAACGAATTAATGCTGTCCAACATTAAGCAAGTGACAAGTCAATATAAACTTGCCTTCAAATATATCACAACTGTAGCAAATCATAAAAGTTAACAGTTCAAGGGAAACTGTGGTAAATTGCACAGGATACTAAAACCCACCTAAATAGCCAGGTAGACGAGAAAGGTAAAAGGAAGCCCCAGCATCAGGATGAAAACCAATTTGAGTTTCCGGAGTAGCAAATACCTGTCATTAGTCTCCATAGATGTGAGCAAAATTTAAAATTGGGGTGCATTCATTATATAAAAACCAGATGAGCGAACACCAAGAGATTGGATGTAGCTGAAACAAAGACATGTGAACATATTTATTGTTAAGCACAGCATGTGAATATTAGCAACAAAAAATAATGATTCAACTACTACTGATAATGGTACTTTTTGTAGTTCAGTTAACAGCCAGTCATTACAAGGACCAGGACTCCGCTATCCAATATCTGATTGTGTGAACTTTCTATCATTTCGAACAGCACAGAAAGATCCACAATGTCAAGATGCTATTTGCTCATCTAGAAAAATGAAGCTCATGCTTTAAAGGGTCAAGAAATATGATCAACATGTTTCGACATTTCCGTTTACCACTATGAGCCCAAAGCTTCCTTCGTAACTCTCAAAACTTTAAAGTGGCTCTGTTACATCCCTTGTTTCAAAGGGAACCTCAAAATGACTATTTTATTATATTCCATCCATGTCCCAATTTCATTCATTTAATATTCCTTTGATGTCACTGACATAAGAGATGTCGTGATGCAGACATTAGAGTCAAGTGGGGCCCACACATGGCCTTGGTGGGGTCCACACAAGAGGGCACATGAGACATATCAAAGACAAGTGCTTGGATCACAAGAGAAGAGTTTATGTTGCTGATTTCAGTCTATTAGAGTAGTTTTATTGTCTTAGTTAATAGTTTATGAAGTATTAGAGATTAGGACATGAAGGGGAATAGTATTAATGTTTTAGGGATTATTTGACAGCCCAAATTATACTTAAATAAGTGCTGGTAGAAATCCTCTAGAAGGGCATATTTTGGCTGTTTTTGTTTTTAAAAATTCAAGGTTTTAGTACTTTTGAGTTCAGGAAAGTCTTAGGTAGCAAGTAAGCTAGTAGTTTAGGAGTTTCTAATTTGGTTTTTGTTATTTCCTTGAATTTGTGAGCCTATATATGTTAGATATATTATGTATTGTCAATCCCATTCCAAACCAATGTATGTACATGTAATGTTGTGGAAGGTTTGTTAGTCTTACATGTATGCTTTAAATTGTAAAATGTACAAAAGTCATGTAAGTCAAAGTTTAGTCCAAGAGGTGCTTCAAGAAGAACTTATGCTGGATGACCAAAAGCACAAGAAACCTAAGCCAAATGTGAAGAACTCAAGATGTCTTAAGCTCCAATGACATGTGGCCTCAAGGAGCCAACAGTGACCTCCAAAATCAAATCCAAAGGTAAATTGGTAAATGTTGGTAAGTGCTTGTTTGGTAAGGAGCTAACCTTAGGTGGACTTAGAATGGCTTAGAAATCGGTCACCCAAACCTAGAGAAAGTCCCACAAGATTGGACCAATGATGGACCAAGTTGACAAAATTTAAGTAAAACAAAAATGTGCTAAAAAGTAAAAATAGCCTTAAACTTAAAATGGTCATAACTTTTGATCCTAACGTTCGCTCGGGACCCATAAGTACTTAAAACGATTGACTCAATAAGCTCTTTTTGAAAATGGCAATTGGCAATTTTCGAACGCTTGAAAAAAATTCTCAAGCAATAGAAAGAGTTCAAGCACTCAAAAAAAAAAGTTGGAGCACTCGAAGTGCACAAAAATGGAATATATATATATATATAATGACTCATTTCGAACCGCTAGTTTTCTTACCGTTGGAAAAGAGACAAAAAAGGGTCCTTGAGCATGGTTTTCTCACTCTATAAATAGGGGACAAAACCCCAAAGGCTTAACAAGAAGTGTGCACTAATTCTAAGTCAAATCCTTGATGAAAACAAGCCTTGTGAACCAACAAGTCAAATTCCTCTTGTAGTCTACCTTGTGTTGTTTCTATAGGCAAATTCATCCCAAGGTAGAGAGTGTTAGCTTCCTGAATCTATAGGAAGCATTGGAGAGCTAAACCCATAATCATATCATTGACGAAAGAAGTTATTCAACTTCAACACACCTTGCGACCTTTGTTGGAGTCACCGGAGGCGAATTCTTGCAGCACTTGCCGGAGCCAAAAGTGCAAATAGTCCATCAGAGCCACTAGACAGAATGTGCTCATCGAAGTCACTGTGAGCATACTTACAAAGGAGTGAATTATCTGGAACTTGTAAATGGATGTTTCAGGTTTAGTTAATTTTTATTGCAATAGTTAGTGAGAACTATTAATAAAAAATTAAAGAGGCCCGAGGGTGAGCCAGCTTGAAAGTGGACGTAGGCCCGAAATGCTGAACCACTATAAATTCCTGTGTTGTGGGTGACCTTACCTTAGCCCACAGGAACCATGAAAATATTCAGCTAGCACGCCATTGATGAGGACTGAATACAAAACCGTTCCATAGCATTTGGACATTCACTCCCTTAAACGGATACCAAAACCTAGTCTTTGGAGCATATAATCTAAGAATTCTCAGTTCACCTGATCGTAGCCCTTTCTCCATAACAAGCTTACAAAAAAATCTGAACTCCTATCTTTTCATAACTGCATCTATACATTCATTTGCCACTAAGACACCATCCACACATTGTCATCCCCCAATAAATGCACTGAGTTACCGATATTATAGTATCTAATACAGCCTTCAATCGGTTAGCCAAGGTTTTGGACAAAATTTTATACATGCTGCCCACCAAGCTCATCGATCTAAAATCCTTGATCAATGCGGCTCCTTCTTACTTCGGGATACGGGATATAAATGTGACATTGCATTGCTCCCTTTGTCTAAGAACCCATCTTTATAGAAATCAAACATCGTTTTCATCACATCTTCCTTGATCACATCCCAGCAAGCTTTGAAAAATGCCATTAAGAAGCCATTTGGACCCGGTGATTTCTCATCTTCTATGCTCCAAACTACATCCTTCACTTCCTCCTCTGTAAATGGTCTCTCCAACCAAGTCCTTTGCTCCTCCGAAATCCTTTTAAAATCCATCCAATCAAGCTTTGGTCTTCGAACCCTCGGGTCGTCCCTGTAGAGGCCCATAAAGAAGTTGACCACATGACGTTTAATTGTCTATTTCTCTTCAACCCAAACATTGTCAATAAAGAGGTTGGAGATAAAATTCACTTTCTTCTTGCAGATGTAATTCTATGGAAAAAATTAGTATTATTATCACCCTCCTTGAGCCATTGCATTTTAGCCTTTTGTTTCCATTTCAGTTCTTCCATAATCACCACATTTCTAAAATCTTGTTTGGCCTTATCCCTATAGACTCTCTCCCTACTCAAGCCCCTCTACTTCTCTAGACTGTCCCAATGACCCAATACAGTCAGAAGGTTTCGTTTCTTTTCCTCGACAAGACCAAAGAATGTTCTATTCCAAGATTTCAAGGCCTCCCTAAGCTTTTTAAGCTTCGCCCGAAATCGTTACCAAGGCCTACCTATAGATTGGAATTGCTGCCAACATTCTTTGATTAAATCCACAAACCCCGACGATAATAACCACATGTTCTCAAAGGGCCTTGGGTCAAAGGAGGGTTGGTTACCTTTCAAGAGTAGCGGAACATAATCAGATATTGGTCTCAACATGGATTCACGTTTTGAAAACGAAAACAAGAAATCCCACTCCGATTATAGGAAGAACCTATCCAGTTTGCTCATATTAAGGGTGCCCTAAAGATTCGACCAGGTGTATCTAGCTCCCATTACTAGGACTTCCCGAAGAACATAGCTGTCTATAAACTTTGCAAACAACTCCATATTTCTTGTTCTTCTAACCCCTCCTCCTCTATCACCAGGGTCCTTGACCTCATTAACCTCCCCCCCCAAAAAAAAAAAAACCAACATGGGCTTTCCCAACCCTCCCCGATTCACCCCAACTCCTTGAAGAAACATTGAGAGAGGCTACCATCACATGGACCATAAACTCCCATAATAACCTAGTTTGAACTTGCTCCCCTCAACTTCCCTCTGATCAAAACAGAGAAGGATCCAAAAAAGGAATCCTCAATTTTCACCCTAACGACATCCCAAAACATCCAAATTCCCCCAAAAGCTCCTCTTGATGAGAGACAAACACCATTCACCATATTATAGCAACAAATCTGCCTCAAAATAGTCATGTTGAACCTCTTGAGCTTGGTCTCTTGGGAGTAAAATAACACCATCTTTACTCTTCCTCACCACTTCTTTCACAACAGCCCTTTTCTCCTGATTACCCAAACCCTTGACATTCCAAGAGAACATTGAGATAGACATTGAAAACTCTGAAAGCCCTAAGAGAACCATAATCATAGTCAAACTCCTTTCAGGGAGTATGACCCTTTTCTCCCAATGTTGCTGACACTCCTATTGTAGTTAACATCGCATTGGAGATTTCTAACTTCCCTGTGAACCCTTGTGTGCCTCCTTTTTGAACCCTACAGAGCCATTTCCCTTTCAAGAGCCACAAACAAGTCAAGCGCTTGTTGTTCCACCCCTTCAAAAGACATCCCTAGGAATTAGTTCACAGCTACGATCTGATTGAGGACCCATCTAGAGATGTCAGAGCAGTTTAGCATCCTCATCACGAACTATAGCCAGCGATCCTTCACGCCTACTTGATAGCTTCACACCCTCCCCAAATGACGAAGAGAAGATCGGGCAATGCACAAACCTACTCTCCTTTGCCAAAACTAAAGCTCCCTCCAGCAGAATTTCTTGCAGCAGAATATCATCTTCACACCTAACCTCATCTCCCCTCTCTAATCCCTGCCTGCCTTCAACCCCCAAGCTCTGCCTAGGAGAGTCTCCCTTATCCTGGTTCAGATTTATCAAGCTGCCCTGCTGAATCTCCTCCATAAAGTGTGAGTTGAAAGAGGTGTAGTCCTCCATGTCCTTCGCCAGGGAAACTAACTGACCCTTTCCCAGCCCCTCCCAGAACCCAATCTGAGCAGCAATCCACTTCGAACAGAAGATCCCTACCTGTACAAGAATCTCCAGCTTCTCAAACCTTCCTTGAGCTAGGTTCTTTTCTTCCTTTTTGAGAGTCCTATTTTCTAGCTACCTTTCGATCAATAATAAACCCTGATTCTGATCTCTTATCTGTAGGGTTTGGGCCCTTGCCAAAGTGGACTAAAACTGATGTGGACATGGAAGATCAAGTGAGGCCCACATGTGCCATGGTGGGGCCCACATGGCACAATATTGGCTGGGGTTGTGACAGGATACTTGGAGAGTGATCAGTGTTTTTTTTATTTAATATTTTCTGTTATTTTTTTGTCTTTAGTTTATGTTTTTTGTAGTTGGGACATAATAGGTATTGTCATAATTGTTTAAGAGGGGTATTATAGTCTTTTTGGGTTTTTTATGTTTGTTTAAAATGGGGAATTGTGAATTGCTATTTTGAGAAGGGAAAGTCAACATTGGGGCTTCTTTTTGGAAGAAGAAGAGTTTATTTAAGAGGTGGCCTTCTCTTGTAACAAAACCATTGATCAATTTGAATAAAATTTGAATTGTCTTCTAGCTATCGGCTGTGAAGAAGAAACATGAGACTGGCTTCAACTACCTTGGTAAGGGATGAAGTGAGACTCCTCAATCCAGATTAGTTATTCTTCTCCGTATCCCTCCTCTCCTTCTCTTCTCTGATTTTTGTGGATACTCTTGAAACCCAAGACCTGCCCTCATTAACCTATACTCTTTTTCCTTGGCTGTTCCACCATTAAACCTGTCCATATACTTCTCAGCCCTTATCGTGAATACCATTCAAAATCCCATACACACCACCAGTTCCCCATTAACCCTGTTCCTAATTCTCCAAACCTTGGTTGTGGACATCTACCCACACTCCATCCAAACAACCCAGACCTTCAACATCCTTGTTGTTTACATATTCTCAACCAATTCATGTTTGCTGGTCTGTCAAAGTGGAAACCCACCATTGCTGCCTTAAATTTTAAATACAAAGCCTCTACACTAAACTGCGCTAAGACAGCAGTCCTGAACATGGCTCTAAAGACTGGCTGATCTGTCAGTGGATCGGATTGGGACCAGCCGAGTCCGACCCCAATCTTGGCCTAGGATTGGGTTTAGCAATGGATCGGCCGATCCTTTCAAAGGATCGCCCAATTCTTTGGATGGATCACCCAATTCTTTGGATGGATCACCCAATCCTTGCAAGGATCGACCGATCCAATCCATGCGATCCTGGATTGGGCGATCTGCAATGGATCGGCCGATCCATCAAAGGATTGCCCGATCCATACGTGGATTGGATCAGGATCGGCAGTGTCTGATCCTGAGCCCGATCCCAATTTTTTGATCCATGGATCTGAACCTCCCATCTTTTCTGTTATGTCAGACTTGATTTCATTAGTCAATAGCCCTGTTTTAAAGCCCTTACATCACCCTCACCTTGCTGCCTTAAACCCAGAAACCACTGATCCGTCATCCCTGGATGTAATTTTATTTCATACCGTGTTGTTCCCAATTTAATCAGCCCCTGTTAACCCCTATTAAGTCCCCTGTTTTCCCATTTAATTTAAACCTACCCATGCAGCCTGGGTTGACCTGGTTAATCCCTGTTATACAAACTTATTCTGTTAACTCCACTTCCAGCCCATTATCCCCTGCTATCTACTCCTGATCTGTCCCTAGTTAGTTCTCTGTTTAAACCAGCTTAAGTCCTAAACCTACAGCCCATAGTCCTAGCCTTGACTTTGACATACAAGTGTAAAATCTGATCCACAGAAAAGTGGCCTTCTATTATCTATAACTCAGTAGCTTATTGGGGATATCACTAACTCTCGGGTGGTTATTCAGTTGGCCTTTATTTAAGCCTTATTTCAGCCCTTTCGATACCATATTATCTCTGTTCTAAATCTGTAATCAGAACCCAACTTGTAATTCTCAGGTGGAGTGCTTTCAAGCTAGTTCTTGAATTATTTTACTTGCTAAAATTTCTTACATTATTGAATACATCTGCTGGTTGTTTAATTGAGTCTTTTAAGGCTTCTACTTTGGGCTGTTGGCTGTTTCTTGATCCTGAGTGTGAAGATACTTGTGACTTGTTGGATAAATTCGGAGTTGAAGTCTATCCTAGTATCCTTGTGGGCCCATAACCCGCATGTTAGCAGCCATCACTAGACTGTCCTGCATCAAAAACCCACTTTTTAGTTCTGCAGCCCAGCCCCCTAGAGTGCTCAACTAACAACCATTAGATAATCGGGCTTTAGAAAGCCCCCTGGTCTAACCCCTCAAACTTACGGGTAACTTCAGGAGGTAAAAATTTGGTCAACCCAAGCAGCCCAATGATGAAGAATAACCCTGATCCACATTCACCTGTTCCTTCTGAGCCACTAGAGCTTGGGTATCCTCGTCAATTCCATGTCCCAACCGGGGTATTATTTCACCCCCAGAAAATACAAATCCCTCCCTACCCTTCTTTGTCAGTTTCCCAACTCCACAGGGTCAGAATGGCCCAACCTACGCGTAACCACCTGCCCTAAGCAGATTTGTATGCACAAGATTCAAAATTCAAATCGTCCTGATGCAAACCATCCTCCGAATACCGAAAACCAGAGTTCCTGAAGCTTCCTTACTGGAAAACCGGGGTTTAATCCCATCAGCTATTTCCCAACAACACCCTTGAGCTCAATCGAAGCAACAATCTAGGTCATCTTCAAGAATGATCAGAACCACGTAAGTTGCTTCCACATCACTCATTTTTCTAGGATTCTTCCTATTTGTGGATCTTTTCTGGAATGGCAGAAGGGCCTGTGCAGCTGCAACAGGATTTAAAAAAGAAATTGATCATGATTTTGAACCTATTCTTTCCATGACTCTTCTTAACCGAGACAACAGATCATACACCTGAAGTAGGAATCAAAATACTTTTAAGAGTGCTGATAATTTTACTAAAGCAGAGAGCAATTTCTTCTAGCACTTTCCATAATGACAATTTATCAGGGTTTCGTTTGGCCTCAGTTCCTTCGGGGTTAAGAACATAGTATTTTCCAAATTAAGGATTTTAACAGTAGCTATAAAGATGGGGTGACATTTAAGGGCCTTTAAGTTGTGTTCAAATTTCAAAAAAATCTTCCTTTTTTTCACTGCAATTATTTCCTAGAGAATAACCCTGGTTATTCCTAGTCCACATCATTATGTTGCAGAATTATGTAACAATCCTACATGGGAACATATCTAGTTAACAACTTTTATGTAATAATGAAGACATAACTGATAGTATAACAAATAGATTAATCTAGCATTTAAATGCTTTTTTTTATCGCATTTAATAGAGAGCTCAAATCTTTAAGGATGATGGATCTATGAAAATAATACAATCAGGCTTGTGCGAATGATAATCTAGCCAAATTAAGTACTTATTATGTCATAAATGCAATATAGAGGCTAATGTAAGATGCACAGGGAATGTATATAAGTAGTCTGAGTCATTTCAAACAAAACAATTTTATAATAAATCCATTAAGCATCTTGATATTCATAAAGAAAAGGAAGGACTACACAATTTGAACAGATTTCAAATCAACAATTTCTGGAATAATAATTTGCAACTAATCACATATGTTAAAAGTTACACACGGTTTTATCAGTGGCCACACGAAATGACCCGAGAAGTGAAACTCCGGCTCCCCCTCCCATGGCAATCCCATCCAAGATAGCCACCTATATGAAAGCCATCACATAAACAACAATAAATACCTGGCCTGATTAATGATACCTTACCATGACACAGATAAAGTAAAATCCATTTGAACAACAACATAGTTAATTTCTAGGAAAAGGATTTAGACTGAAGAACATCGACAGTAAACAAAGAGCAAACAATAACTTAAAAGTAAGTGATAGATGAAAAAACTATCAGTATAAAGATCAAGTTTAATTACACAAACTCAACATGATTGAATAATGATTGCTAATTATTAAGGCCCTCTATGAACAAAAAATGGAAAAAGAAAGTTAATCATGGAACAGGAACAAAAAAAGCTAAGGAAAATGAAAGGTTGAAGAAGGGTAAGAATTGGCACAGAAAATATATGATTCACCCCTATATCCTACAATTCAAAAGAGATATTTATCAAAACAGAGAAATAAACACAGGATCTATATATATTGAATGATAAAGGTTCGAGCCATAATCATGTGTTTCTGTTGATTAAGTTAAGCCGTGTCTCAAAACCTTCAAAATGCTCCCTAATGTTTGAATTGCTCCTGTTCGTCTTAGAAACTTCATTATGGTAATTAAAACAAAAAAGCCTTTACAATTGTACACTAGGGAACCTGATGAGTTATTCACAGACCTTGACCATTTTGAATATTAAGTCCTATTAGGTGAAGGTACTATTACTAAAAATAAATCGCATTTTCGCATTTCTTAGATATGGTTTTTAAAGATATGCTTGAATGGATTAGAGGTTGAAGTGTAGATTAATGCAGAACTGAAACCTCTTCAATGAAAAAAAAGGTAGTTGTTTTAGTTCAAGATTATTCATATCATAATTCCTAAGGAACTACAAAATGAGAGGCTTTCTGCTTCTTGGGGGGGCGGGGAATCCTCCTCCCTCTCCCTCACTCTGGTCCTGCAACTCCTTAGTTGGTGTATGACTATTACCCATCTTACTAAGGTTTTTTTAGAACATAATTATCATGTTGGAAGTGTAGATTGGTGCAGAACCAAAGTTTGTTTCATAAAATAGGGGGAAAAAAAATGAAGAGAGATGATAGTGTAAGTACAAGATATTTGTATCCTATATAGGCACCAAAGTGAGAGGTTTTGTTAAGAAACAAAATGCTTGATATATGATGATGTTCCCAAGAAAACATTGTAGGTGTTAGATGAAAGAACCCAAAGCTTCAGAACTGACTGCACAGTCCAATGTTAGATGCTTGAGAAATATCCAATACTCACATGAGGCTTCAGATATGTCCCTAGAAGGTATATGAACTTATACAATGTCCCGAAAAATTGCTTACAGTCTTCAACTTTTCCTGTGCACAGTGAATACAGTTCAGGAGATCATTAACAAGAACATGTTTCAAATATTCAAACCAAAAGTAGAGACAAAAAGCATGGGACTTGGAACCACAAACCTAGAAAGCACAAATCTAAATGGAGTTAGTGATCCAGAAAAAATAAATAAATAAAATAAAATAAAGAAGAAGCTAAATATGAAAGTGACAAGAGTTCAAGAGACGAAATAATAGTTCTCCAAACAATGAACCACTTCGAAGTTGTAATATTATTAGGCACCCACAGAGTTTTTTAAGGGTGCTAAAGAAAGACATGAAACAAGCTAATGAACAAATTGTCAAGTCAAAGAACAAGCCACAAGGTTTGAAAAACTTAATTTTATTCCAAAAAAAAGAAGGAGATCTAACTGACCTAATTATATTTAGACCTAACCCAAGACCCCAACAATCAATACAAAAAAGAACTTATCCATAGAATGCCCCTGTGGATGAGGTTCCCACACTCACAAAAGAACCCCAAATCACATTCTACAAACAAATCAATATGTATACTACACCTCCATGATGAAGATTAGATTGAATTTCTGCTGCGGAAAGAACTCAAGTGTCCTTATCCATTATGTTATCATGGAATTATACAAATGGCATTTAAAAACAAAACCATATGGGCTATGCCCATTGTTGATTAAAATCAACATAGTAACCAACAACAGTAAGTCCTTTCATTTTGGGTTGATATGTCAGATAAAAATTCTACAAATGCTTTATTCTCAAATACTGACATCATGCTAGAAGGTTATGTACCCACCTTCATGGAGCAACTGATAGAGAGTAACAACATCTCCACCAGCACAGAAAGCCCTGCCACTGCCCTTCAAAAATTCAAAATACTAGCTGAGTGTAGCCTCTAAAAAAGCATAGAAACCAAATCATCCCAATCTGAAATAGACACAGAAAAAAAAAAAGAGGAGACAAGAAAAAACAGAAAAAAAATCAATAGAAGTCCAAAGAAGACAAAAACGAGGACTGACCTTCATGAGGACAAACCCAATATCTGGATTTTCTTCCCAGGATTCATACAGTTTCTTCAAGCGAGCTGCCTGAAAAACAACCAAAATTCACAACTTACATGGGTTATAGCCCAAAAGCCAGAATTACCAAAACCCACCAAAAAAAAAAAAAAGAAACAACAACAATATTGAAGTGCAAGAACATTCGGAGCAGAGGGTCTGTTTCTACAAGAGCATTAACCAAACATGAATACAATCAAAACCAACAAAAAAAAAAAAAAAAATGGATTAAGAAGAACCATTGAAGTAGTGAGAGCATTTAGAGCAATGGGTCTGTTGAGAATCGCAGCTCGTGCATTAGCTTTCCCTTCTACTAAGACCTGAAACGGTCAAAAAGAAACATTTAAAGAGAAACCAAGCCAAAACGGACAGAGAAAATGTGAGTTTTGAGAAACCCACCTGGTTTTGGAGATCATCGGTTTGGGCGTAGCTAGGAAGAGCAGAGAAGGTCCTGTAGGGAGAGAGAAAGCGAAGTCTTTGAAGAGAACGCTTCGTTGTAAGTAAAGCTTTGAAGCTCTGCATCTTCGTCCTCTCTAAATGGTGAAGGAGCCCTCAATCGAACCGTGAAGTTGGCTAATTGTAGTGGTGGGTCGTGGTAGGGTGGAAACAGTGTTTAGGCTGCTTTATTACTAAAATATCCTTCAATATACTATTAGTTTACCGAAATGCCATTACATGGTAGCCCCGCCTGGCCCAACCCAAAAAGTGGCCCAAGAAGCCAGGCTGAGCTTAGGCCAGACGGGCCCCGGATCCCATTTTTTATCTGGGCTTGTCTTTGATCTTACCTCAGCCCGTGACCCGACGCTGTA
The DNA here is from genome assembly GCA_025762735.1 of Platanus orientalis. NCBI lineage: Eukaryota > Viridiplantae > Streptophyta > Magnoliopsida > Proteales > Platanaceae > Platanus > Platanus orientalis. Next base: position 5,707,260 of record JAOXJP010000017.1, read on the forward strand.
GAAGATAGATATATGGTTTTTTTTTTAACCATATTAACTTCATATATGATGAATTTAAGTGCATTGGTTTGGCCCTAATGCCCATAAAATAAGTTGGGTCATCGTTGGGCCTAGTGGATAGGAATGTCAAACTCAGGCACAGTCCAAGCCCGTAATATGAAACAGTGAATCCTGCCCTAAGGCCTACCAAACCCCGGTCCCAGGCCCAGTCCATGCACACCCCTACCTGCCACAAGTAGAGAATCAGTGTTCAAGTTAATTCAGAGCTCATTTGGCAGCTTCCCTTCTTATTAAGGTCGCGGCACATAGTGGCATAGATGATTTTAAGGGTTCAGAACGAAAGCTGCACTCACACATCTCATAAGCCTTCTATCAATACCCCCAGGGATTGAAGGCCAATTGAAGACAACTCTAATTGTAGACAAATTGAAGAAAAGTGAAGTGAAATGAAATGACACAAGTAAAGTGAAAGAATGTGAGGTTTCCATTAGCCAATTGGTTGCCAAAGAAATAGTGAAAGGAAAGTGATTGCTTTTAATTTTTTGGGACTATTGTTGATTTTTCTCAGAAAAGTCTACAATTCCCATTGGTTTTAGGTAGAAAGTACAATGATCAAATATGAGAAAATTTGAAACTCTACTTACTTTTTGAGACAATTTTCTGATTGATAACCAAACGCCACTGAACTACTTTTTGAGAGAAAAAGCTACATTTTATAGATTTGAATTTTTTTGGTAACCAAACTAGGCTGAAATTAGGGATGGCAAAGAGCAGAGCCTAAGCTTCAATTTGAGCTTGTTTTCTAAGTGAGCCTGAGCTGAGCTTGAGCTCACTAAAAGATCGGTTTTGTTAATTTTTTTTAATATATATTTGTGTGTGTGTGAAAATAGTAATGTTCAAAAAAGACAAATTGGGTTAATGTGTCAGTAGGCAGTTGTGCCTTTTTTTTTCTTCTTGGCTTGCAAGCCAAACCTACTTTTATGAGCCTGAGCCAAGCCTTAGCTCGGCAACTAGCTTTGCCTTCATGTGGCAAGCCCAAGCTAAGCTATGTAAAGCTTGGTTCAGCTCGGCTTGTTGCCACTCCTAGCTGAAACCAAATTCGATAACATTTTTCTTATGATAACATGCAACAATTATTAGTGTTCATGTAATACCTCGCATCCATTTTTGATAATTTCTTATGTATAGACTTGGTATTGATTTGCAAAATTAATGATTCATTGTGTGGATGGAACCAAGTGGATTCATTCAAATCCTTTTAGACTTGGCATTGATTTGGAACATCATGAAGCTTGTTGAGTTGGTCATTTTGAGTACTTATGGATCATAATTGGACATAGGGAATAAAAGTTATGGTCATCCCAACTTTATGTAACATCCTGCATATATTTTGCAGACCTAACCTAGGATGTTTATGATCCCATACGGAACAAGTACTAAAATGTGAATAAAAGGGGAAGAAAAATTAACAAAATTACAAATCTGGAGAATTAAATCTAATCTGACTTCCCTTGAATAGATTTGGAATAAGTTGTACTGATCCGAGGAAAAATTGAACTAATCCAATAGGTCTCGGGAGCTCAAAAAAATGTTCCAAAGAAAACCTAGATCAATCCGACTATGTAAAAAGGGAAAATAAAATTCTTATTTGTGATTTTATACCCCAATTCGAGTATAACTCTATTCTAAGCATGTAAAAACTTCTAGGGTTTTAATCTAAACCTATCTAACTTGAAATAAGGATGAAAATGTAAATGAACAAAGGGGAACAAGAGAAAGAACTAGGGTTTTAAAGAACTTGGAATATAAAGAGGTTAAAGAGGATTTTGGTTTTTGCTTGGAGAAAGGTAAATGATTATGCATCATATTCATGTTTTTTATTCCTTTGTTAGGATCCTAGATCTCTTTTGTTGAAAGATATGATTTTATAAGTGATTAGACATGAGTCTACAAGTGTATGTTTCTTAAGATCTTAAAACCTCTGTAGTTTATAAAGTTTTATGATTAAGAGATTTCATAAGTATTTGCATATGTTTTGTTTTTTAGATATCCATTGTTCGATTTAACCCACAATTTTTTATGGACTTTAGAAGAATTGTACGTTTAATTGTTTTAATCGTATCTTCAACATTACATGGTTTTCTCTACCCAAAATATGTGTGTTTAAAGAGAAATTCTAACTAAGTTTTGTTTATTAACAAATTCAGATAACCCATTTGTTTTACGAGAATTTTATGAATGAAAAAGGGGTTTTATCATAATTGTGAAAGTGCTATTTTTTTTATAAAACAATATTCTCAGTTCTGTAACTCCTTAACTGGTGTACCTTAGATGGATCAAGCATTTGGGATTTGTTTTGTTAAGTTGAATACTTGTTTTAGTAAAACTATTTTGTGCAAGAAAACCTTTGCATATGTTTAAAAGTGTAAAAAGTGTTATACAAAGAGATTTTTTGTTACAAAATAATACATGAACAAAAAACATCGCTTGTTTTCAAAATTTGATATAATGCATGTTAAGTCATGTTTTGGATTCCCAATTAATATAGGAGATTTGTTATATGTATAAGAAGTGATTGTATCGTATATGGTTATGTAATGTAAATTTAGATCAGAGATCTTAGGTAAATTCGGAGACCTTTGGTGGTTAGAAAAACAAAGACCTTTGTGGTTTACGTTCGGAGACCTATTGTGGTTTGTGTTTGGAGACCCGACATGGGTTATATATATTGGAGACCTATTATTGTTTATATGCATCAAAGACCCGTTGTGGTTTACAAGTATTGGAGATCCATTATGAATGGAAATTGAAAATTTTAACGGAATGTATTCGAAGATCCTAAATGGGTTAATTGTGATTGAACATTACATGTTTTGTTCTAATAGATTAGTTGTTTATGCTCCACTCTAACATGTACATCAGTTGTTTGCATCTACTTAGATAAATAAATTGTATAAGTCATGTTTAGGCAATGAATCAAATAGTGCTCTATTTTGACAATGGATTGTAACATGTATGTTGGCATGTTTAGTTTTGAAAGTGATTGCATAAGTTAGTTTGAAAATGTGTGTTTTGAACCATGTCATTATTTATTACATTTGATTTGTCCGACATTCTATTGTATGTCATGTATAATTATTTACGAGTCATGGATTCATCCATCCATAATATTGTTTTTCAGATTAAAGTTAGTGACTGCATCTACGGAAGGGTACATAGAGAGGTGTGATGTTAGAGTCACATGGGAATTTATTTGAATTAATACTTATGCCTTAGAAGACTTCAGTTTTATGATTTTTATCAAAATGGTTTAATATTTTGTTTTAAGTATTTTCAGACTGAGGAAGTTGTAAGGAATTTAGTGTATAGGTCAGGGATTTATGATAAAATTGTCAAGTATAAAATTATTTGGATTGCAATTTAATATCATTTGAGGTTTTATGCTTAGTTCCTTCCATTATCATGTTGAATAGTTAAGAAATTTTATTTTTCACAAAGTATGGATCCTAACAATCATTCCGCTGCAATGGATCATGAAGTATGAATGAGTGTCAGATTCAAAGCTAAGGGTTATGGTTTTGGGTCATGACAATTCTTTCGAGTAGACTTGACGTTGGGAACATGAGATGAAGATCCAAGGAACTAAAGAGAAGGGTGGTTTGGATAAAAGATATATATATTGTAGTTGTGTTGTTTCTCAGCTATATAATTTAAATTTTGAGATTTTTCCTAAATCATTCATCAAGTTTGGCAAAATTACCAAATAATAAGGTATTTTAAAATATTTGAAAAAAGGGCATCAAATTTTAAAATAATTCCAAAAAGGGTATGTAAAGGGTAAAATAGTAAATAAAAATATTCAGTTATCCATTTACAAATATTTTGGTTTTTTTTTAGGGATTTTTCCCAAATCATCCATCAAGTTTGGCAAAATTGCCAAATAATAGGGTATTTTAAAATATTTGAAAAAAGGTATAAAATTTTAAAATAATTCAAAAAGGGTATTTTAATGGCAAAACAGTAATAAAATAATTCAGTTGTCAGTTAATAATCTTTTAAATTTCCTTTTATAACCTTTGGATTTGGGTCCACAACAGAAATTCTCTCTCCTCTACTCTCCTTCTCCCACTCCAACTCCATCCTCCATATTC
>JAOXJP010000017.1:5711510-5725315 GCA_025762735.1 Platanus orientalis
TGTAACTAATATGTGCATAATTGTTTCATCATGTTCATTACAAATGGGGCATATTGGATCAATATTTATGTTTCTTTTTATTAAGTTATCCTTTGTTGGTAACACGTTATTACATGTTTTTCATATAAAATGTTTTATTTTTGGTGGGATATTTAGCTGCCATAACTTTCCCCATGAAAAATTCCTATTCTGATTATTTATTTGATTATGGATATTTGTATTTTCTGTCTCATTTCTTTATTTAAAGATTCTATATCTTCTTATGCTCCATTGATTATTATTCGGGTTATCTTCATCCTCTTGAATTATGTTACATATTTCTCTATTCTCATTTCGATTATTATTTTAATTTTGTTGTTGTTGTTCTTCCTTAGATATTTTCACATAATATCATGATTTTACTGTGTAATTTCCTTTTTTGTTGTAAGGTCATATATATCTATCCTCCTAGTTGTTTTGGCTAATAAATATTTTTTTAATTTCCAAAATTTCTTCTTCTGTTATGTATTCTCTTAGCAGACCTTCATTCCATGTTCTTTTTGGGTAGTTTATTATATCACTAATTTTTTCTATTTGACAGTTGATAGATTTGTTTGTTTTAATTTGCATTCTTTCTATTGTTGGTATCCATTTATCTTTCCAGAATTTAATATTTTGCCCATTACCTACTTCCCACCTTAAGCCTTTTTTAAGTAGATCTCTACCTTTTATTATAATTTTTCATAACTAGGAGCTATTATTATAGCATTTTGCTTCGAGAAAATTTTGTTTGACAAATATAGATTTTTTAAAATTTTTACCCAGAGTTTATTTGGTTTGTTCAGTATTTACCACGCTTGTGTTTTATTGTATTTATGGAAATCCTTAAATCCACGTCCTCCATCATTTTTATTTTTCCTTAAAATTTTCCATTTTATCCCCATTCCTTTGACTTCAACAAAAACCTCTTTGCCTTCTATCTATATTTTTTAAGATATATTTTGATATTAGAAAACATGACATAACATATGCTAGTAGGGCTATTATTACAGATTTTAATTGTATATCTTTTCCAATTTGATTTAGTAATTTTTTTTTTCCAACCCTGAATTTTCTTTTCTACCTTTTCTATTATATTTGAAAATATGTTGATTTTATTATTTCCTATGTTTGAAGTTAATCCTAGATATTTGCCTGATTATTTACTTGTTCAGCTCCCATTTCATTTGTAGTTATCTTCCTCACTAAGTTGGATGTGTTTTTACAAAAGATTAATTTTGATTTTTCATAATTTATGGACATACGTTTACTAAATTCTTCTAGGAATATTTTTATATTTTTTACACATTTTACTGTAGTTTTAGTAAAGATACAACAATCAGGTGGGCCTTTGGCATAGGAATTTCAGTTTGGATCTTACAAAACAGGGAGTCCAACAAGCATTCTACAAACGCCAATGCCCCCTTGCCATGTATAAAAAACCAAGCATTTTATAAACTCGTCCAAAAAATAAATAACTAAAACAAAGAAAGGGGGAGAGAGATGGTTTCTATTGAATCAAGTGGAATTATGTGGAAGACATTGGTACAAGGACAACCAGCATTAGTATCCCAAGTAAGGCACCAAGAAACTAATCACATCTCTCTGCCACAAAACCCTTTTCATATTATTTGGCAGAAAGAGAGACATACATCAGCCTCAACAAAATACTACAATTCTTTACACTTTGGTCGTAGGATCTTCTTTCTTCACTTCTCATATACACCCCAATAAGTTCTTCAAGATACAGAATACCTCCTGTGTCTTGAGGAGGAACCAGAAGACTTGGTCTCCCCAGGATTCACTGAAGTTGGGCTCTGAGAACTCCCAGATGTCTCAGAACTCCTGTTTTCACCATGTTTCTTACCCCCAACCCACAGCTTATCGAAGATTCTCCTTGACCGTGATGGCAGCAACAACACACCACCGCCTCTGGTTTTGCTGCTCTTCCGGTTTTTCTTCTCCCCGTCGCCATCTCGGATCTTCATGTGGCTCATCTGTTTCTTCAGTGATTTGCAGTCCTCCGGCATTGTCTTCTCCCAGTCTTCTTCTGTGTTTGTTGTGGAATGTGAACTGTCACGAGAAACATTTTGTGGGGCATTCAAGCCCCCAGCTGCCGCGGCCCTGACCTGCTCAAAGAAAAGGACCTGGACTACCACACGGAGTGGGAGACGTTCATTCTGTGCAGCATGCATGCATGCATGCATTGTCAGCTTCTTGACATCCATCACCCCACAAATTATTTTTCTCTCGAGTTTTGTCAAATTTGGGTGCTCCTGAACACAGTAAAATTTCAGATCTACCATCATCATCATGACTCATCCCATCCATTAAGGGGTAATTAGGAGTTGGCATTGTAGGCCTTTACATACTAGTAAAAACATTATTCATCAAATATATAGATATATTGTAGAAGTCATTTTCTAGTAAGGTCATTCTGGGAAAGAAAATCATCCAAAAAATGAAAAGAAAGATAGAAGAGAGGCAATGGAGAAGGAACTGGGAAAGGAGAAAGTTCTACAAAGACTTACTTCCATGGCTCCATCACATGGTACTAATATCAAACCACAAGACAGGTATAAAATATTTCTTAATCAGGATGTTCAGTCTGATTACATCTATTCAAAGTTTCAAACTTGTGGAGCAGATGCAGAACACCTCAAACCAATCATTTAATGGATCCCACTAGAAGATTTCCTAAGGACAAATAACTCAGTAGGATGATGTCCAAAATCTAATATGGCATCGCTTTTTCTTTCAGGAGCCTTCGCCATGGTTGTGGGCTAGGGTGAAAATTATCTAATGATGTTAAAATTACAATAGAGGTCAGATGTGGGAACCCTGACATAATGGATGTGGCCATGTCCTGACATTGCCTTGAGAACAATGAAAATGAAAAATACTACAGTACATTATGTGAAAAGCTTACCTTCAGGTAGATGTCAATAGCCTTGTACAATCCATCATGAATTGGTCTAGCTGATTCAGGAATTGACTTCGAAAGGTCAATGAAGCTGGAGAGGGAAAGATTTGGATCACAGGCAATTTCAGCAAGATACCCATCAATCAGTTTGCCAACTTTCAGCCAGGACCCTTGCCCTAAAACTAAATCATCTGTATTCTTCTCATTTCTCTCAACATAATCCAAGTCCTGAGTAAATTGCTCTTGTGTCATATATCGACTCACAATGCTCTGCACCAGCTTGACATCAAAAACAGTAGTGTCTGGTGATTGTGCCGGAATCAGTAGATCATTTACAGAAGCTTCATCCAACTGAAGACTGATTCTCTTCACAAGCTCTTCCTTTGGTGCATCACCAGCTCCAACCAAGATAGCAACTTTTAATAATTTTAGTAGGAAACTACACAAACAGCCAGAACCCTTATCAGATGGCAATAACCAGATGATTGTTTCAACTAAAGACTTGTTTCTCCAGGTATAGTCATTGGAAACCAAGGCATCAATGGAATCCGGCAACCATCTGACAGCATAAGCCTTGAGCGCCTCCCCTATTATGTCGCCAGACATTCTCCCCTTTGATTTGATGGCAATCATAACTCGCTTGTAGAGGTCAATATCAAGCTCGCATATATCTTCAACCCACCAGTCTTTGGGAACAGATAGAATTTTTTGTTGCAATCTTGCTTCATTCTCAATAATCTGATCTACCACTGCTAACTTCCTGTTATAAGTGTATGACCAGTTTACATTCGCCGGGTCCACAGAGGTTTTTGATGCTATAGAATCTATGCATCTCCCGATCACCTTCAGATCCTCTGACCATGGCAGAAGAGATTTGGTGGTCTGAAGGACAATAATAGAATCTTTCCAACTGCGGAAGACACTTGAGTTTAAGAAAACTTCAATTTTAAAAATTAGGTTTCCTCGATCAACATCCTCCGTCATCTGAAGGTACTCTGCTGCGCATCGTGTGGCAACAACATTGTACGGATTGAGTGTGACGGTCATTCCATAGCAGAATTTGGCACAGATCTCAAAGGCTTTTGGTCCACCTGGGAAATCAACCATGTGAACTTCATTGGTGTTCTCCTCATTGGCTTTCTGTACCAGCTTTTGCAATCGATTGCTCTTGGACAAGAGTGGAAACTGCAAGGACGGATCATGCTTCATAGTTAAGACACAAAATTCCAGAGATTACTACAAGTAATGGATTGAACCAAACTTCCAGCAGGCCATTAGATCTAGGTATTCCAGTTGATCAGCAGTGTTTTATTATTGGTTGTCCACTCAACAAACATGGAAAATTTGTGTGCTTTAAGTAGCAGTATGATAGGCATGCAAAATTAATCTTACTTGGGTTCCCAGAGAATGAAACTTGAAAAATGATGAAATTAGGAAAAAAATGATAAATTAATGAAATCTCTAAGCTCGTTTCTTCCATTTTCCCAGAGAAGCACATAAAAAACAATTCTTTGTTCTCCTCATGAATCCATAGCAATACAATCAGGACAAAACTTATATGGTGTAGAAAGAGAGCGAGATTTTGAAGGCCAATTCGAAAGGCCATAAAATATAAGCACAAAACACAATGAGTTGGGGAAAAAGGGGGGACAGCCATTCATAAATAAAACCACATTTTGAACATGTTATCACACATCGAATTGGGTTATTTTGTGATGGCACAATTATGAGGTATGAAGTGGGTTACATCCTAACATATGGTACAGAAAATGCAGTTGGTACTAACTGGAAAGAACAGCAATTAGGGTGGAACTTTTACAGTTAAAAGAAACATATTTCATTTTCCAAGGATGTCCATTGGTCAACTGAAACTGAGAAAATTTTGCATTTTTTTCGTGTAGCGATATCAAAAAATATTATCGCTCCAGGATAGCATAACAAACAGAAACTAACCTTGTGTAGATAAAATTTCACTTCCGCAACATTTATAACAACATCTGTTGCCAGCTCAGATGCTACATACCTGCATGAGTGGATAAAACTATAATGAGCCCGATAGAGGAGCCATAGCAACTTATTAAGAACAAGAAAAGCTTCAGATATATAACAGAACAGATGGATCAATATTGCATGATGTATAAAGAAAGAATGAGACAGTGAGGACATACAGATCTGTTTTCAGTGTCAGACAATACACCAGTGCATGGTTAGACCCCATAATTCAGATTCTTTATTTCAATTGAAAAAATGATTGCTACTACCAATTTCTCCCATTCCCTATGTGTCAAGTGTTGATTTGCTCCAAAAGAAGCCATCACTAATCTCTCCCCCACTGTAGGGGCAAATTCAAATTGAAGGAGTGATTGCAACTACCAATTTCCCCTCTTCTCTAGGCAGATGCTGGGTTGAATAGTTCCACAAGAGGCATGGTATCAATTATTGATACTCTTGTACCAATTCAAAAAAAAATTATAGCTACTATATATAACCTACACTCTCAAAACTTTAAGGTATTAGGAGAGACAAATTAATATACTTTAACACCCCCTTCAGGAGGAACACTATTCTCTCCTGGGAACACAGACTTAGGGAGCCAGGTGCTAGTCCGAACAACGCGTATACACATACACACACACACACCACTACATCCGGAAAAATACTTCCACTGGGATTCAAACTTGAGAACTGGCTTAGCTCTGATACCGTCTTATGGTGTTAAAAGAGACACAAATTAATATAATTCAACATAATGAGCCATCTGATAAAAATTGCAATTACAAGGAGAAATTTAAGCTCCTTGTCTGCAATCCTCAAAATGTTCAGCTTCCATTACTATATTGCACATGCAGGTGACAAGATTTACCATGCATTGTGTCCCAACTAAAAATATCTATGCTAAAAGACAACCCAATCTATTATCAAAGTTGAGAAATTTGAGAAAAATTTTGATCTTCCTTTAACAAATTCCAAAATCTCTTTCAACCAATTCTATCTCACATCTAAACAACGCTCACAAACAATTTCATTTTCTAAACACCTGAATTATGAATTTGTTTCAATCAGATCCTACTGTAATCATTAATTAAAACAACACGTGAAATTGGTGAGGCACCGCCAACACCAACTGCTGGATCAACAAAGAAAATTGAGATTTTAATAAGGGATCCATGGAAATTCATGATATTAGTATTGCATTTTGCAACCAGTCAGTCCAGTCCATAATGCCCTTTTGGTGTAAAAAGGTTGGTAGTATTTTTGGACTATTAACATCCAGAGTTCTAAAACTGACACTTCATACTATATGATGCAAAAAAAAACGTACCTAAATTGCCCAATTTCAAAGGAAATATCACCAAACCAGAAATTTTCTTTCTTTATTTAAAAACTACAGAATTCATCATTTAGATTTCACACTCCAACCTGTCATAATCCTAACTCACTACAATACTTGGGTATTACATGAGAGTTTCTTCGATGTTCCGATATAATACTCTTTCATGTATGTTAAGAGTGAGAATTGACAAAGCAATTGATTCTATTAATTAAAGCATAATTTATAACAAATCAGAACTGAGCACAAAAGCTATAAAACCCTTTAATTGATACTAACGAGAGGCTAACTTCCTAAACCTGCCAACTGATATGTAGATTTGAGAGATAACAGCACCTGCGGGACTATAAAGGTCATGTCTCATGCACACTATCCATTTTTTTTTGAAGAGTGAAAAAACCAAAGGTACTTGAAATGAAAAAGATATTGCTGGACTGAGTAATTTTCAGGTCACTCTAATTCAAACGTCATCAAACATTTTTCCATCCTCATCCAAATTCTCATGATGGAAATACTGACTAAATGGAATCTTAGTTAGGAGCCAGTGACCCCATGCAAGAATGCAAGTATAGTTCCTCAGTCATACTAGGTTTTCCAATATTACTTCATCTTGAACCAACAAGGGGCAATCTAAAGTAAAATAGAAGAACCCAACCAAAACAAAGGTAATATTTGATTCCATAACAACTTTATACTTCTCAAGGACATGTATGGCTTTGTTGTCTTCATTAACATACATGTCAGTCAAGTAGTCTATATGCTATTGCTTTGGCACGAGATAGACCATGAGACCTGATTCCTTTATTAGGCAATAAAAATATTTTTCAAGGTTCTTTTGAGATGAGTTCACAATATAGCCAACCACTCAGCTAGTCTTCTTTTTGATGGTGTTGAATAAATGCAAGAACGATAAGGCAGTCTCTTGAGGATCCAGAACTTAGTTGGAATGGAACAAGATCTCTTACAATTAATCTCATTTTTTATGGATTTTTATATTTCATTTCATTACCAGTAAAATTTTACAACATTACATATTGATTGAGCAAGAAAGATGAATGAAATAAACTCTTCACATTTTGGTTCTAGAAAAAGGACAAGCAGAGAGCAAAAAATAACTTGGGTCGTAGTGGGGAAGACACGAGTGCCTGTGATAATGGACCCCAAACAGAGCGCAATGACCAAACAAGATCCTTGTAGTCAATCCCAAAGTAGTTGGGCGAAGGATTTGTTGATTTTTTTGTTTTTTGTTTTGAGAGGTCAAGAGATCATTTTTGACCTGGGTGGGTAGTAAGGTTGACCTGGGTGGAGGTAGTAAGGAGGGACATGGCAGCTTGTAATTTAATAGCAGATATGGCCCTAAACAGAGTGGAATGGTGGAACAGGATTCGTGTAGCCGATCCCAAATAGTTGGGATAAGGCTGTTTGTTGTTGTTGTTGTTGTAATTGATCAATACTAATTACAATAGAATTGATGTCTTTAAATAACTAACACCTTATCCTAAAATTACAGTCTTGACAAAAATACCACAATAATAATTTAAGAGACTCCTATGTCCTATTTTCGTCACTTGTTGACATTCCCTTAATATTTTGCTCATTACTTTTGCAAATCACATCGGATTTGCAAAATCTTGGTCTTGTTAGAAAGGGAACTGAATAACTTTTCTGATGACACCAAAACCAAGCTAGAAAGACAAATTTTAACCTTAGAAAATGTGGGCTAAAAGTAAGTGTCGGGATTACAACTCACAATAAAATAAAAACCTTAAAATAGAAACTAAAGTTCAAAAAAGAAAAAAAAAAGACAAAAAAGGAATCACAAATAAAGCTTCACAGTGTTCCGTAAGTCTCCTTGAAGGTTGCAAGCGTCCACTTAGGCTCCCATGTTGGCCCCACATGGACTTCAGCATCGATGTCTGCATCAAACTCACTTGGTTACGAAGAACTCGTCCTTGAGTTTATAATGATGGAGGATTAGCAACATCGTGAAGCTTTGTCTACGTAACCATTGACCATAATCTCCATAAGGCATACCTTGACATAGTCCTTTCGTCTTGCAAGTGATATGTCTTTGGAAAATCTCATAATAACCCCCTTCAGGTACTTCATCTGAAGTCACATCACGATAATAGGGCACTGGTTCAAGAAGTTGTGTGGATACCACAAGGGGTTGTGGTTCTGCATAGGATTGGACCTTGTCTTCAGCTTCTGGCTCTTTGAAATCTGGGGCAACAATGACACATGTACCCACAATCACAGCTAGTTCATCTAGAAGGAACGGAGGATTTGCATTGTCTGGTTGATTGTCCCCCATATTATCAACTTCAACCCCAACTTCGTCTGTAGTATGGTCTTCCTCGTTGAACCTCTTTGACTCAAATTGGGCCTCAGAATGAGGTGCCTAACATCTGCCTTGGGTTCATGCTCAACTTCGTTCATAAACTCTTCAGTAGTCAATGGGACAATATCTTCTTGCTTATTGCTGTTTAAGACTGACTGCACCATAAAAGGAGGCTCTTGTGGCTTCATTTGAAGGCGATAACGTGTACCATTGATAGAAACTCACAATATATGAGTTTCCTCATCCAAGGTAGCTTTCCTCTCAACAATCCATCTCTTTCCCAGCACCACTCTAGTATCTTTCAAAGGGACAGCTTTGCACACAACACCATCAAAGTATCCTCCTTGTTTGAACTGAATGATAAAATCTTTACTTGAATAATGACAAAATGCACAGGCTACAAGATCTTGTGAAAGCCTCTCAGCAAAACGGAGAGAAATCAGATTGTCTTCATATGTGTCACTAATTAGAACCCTGATGGCCTTTTCGGGAGGGAAAGTAAATCTATTCCTAATCTCAAGAGCCATTGTAGCCCTTCCAGGGTTTCCAGAACGTGGCTCTAATACCAAATTTGATGCAGGTTAGCCTACAGGGGTGGCTGCAAACCTGCGGGTTATGGGCCCATAAAATACTAGGATGGATTCTGACTTGGAATTTTATCAAACAGGTGGTAGGCATAAGCAAGACTGATGCAGGATGCATGTACATGTAAATGCAAAGTAGAGATCTTTAGGACTTACACAAAGCAATAATCAGTAGAAACTAGATTCCTACTCTTCAGTTATGTTCTCTTAAGTTCAATTAAGAAATAAAGTAAAAATCCTACTCTAATTATGCCTAAGGTAAGACCAATAAATTACCAAACTGGAATGAGAACCAAACCACAAATTACCAAGCCTAAATTCAGAATTAAGAATCAGCCAATCACACAGTAATGAAACCTTAATAACAAAGAACAAGTAACAAGGTGGTTGAAGATGAAGTAATATTAGGCTACCAAAGGCTGTAACAGTAATAAAAGGGGATAGTTTTCTGTTTAGTTATAGGGATAACTAAAACAGAAGCTAAAGGTTCCAAACACCCACCCGAGAGCTAATGTTACCCCAATAAGCTACTAACTTATTGATTACAGAAGGCCTCTTTTCTGAGGATCAGTTTTCACACTTGTATGTAGGGCTGTAGACAAGCGAGTATTGATGCATCCATATGTGTATTTATTTACTTAATTGAATATTGGATATGAATTTGAATATCTGCGGATATTGAAAAATAAGATTCATATTTGTATTAGTTTTACTAAAACGAATATCGGATACGAATCTGGATATATCCGATTACACTTTCTGTCATAAAATTAAGGTTTTGAGTGGTGACACATATAAATGGAGCTTGAAAACATGGGGTGAGGTAGAGAAGTGGGGAGGAATGGGACTGTTGTTAACAACAATAAGAAGGGTAGAGACTAGTACACCCTAAAGAAGAAGATGTTAGAAATTTTTTTGTTGCTAACTCAAAAATGTAGGTGAAGATGATGGCGATTATTATAAAATTACAAAGATAATAAGGACCTAGTAACTATAAAGTTGAAAGATGATTGGTGGAATTCAACCACATAAGGGGAGCTGGCTATTGGGGAGGTTTCAGCCAAGGGTATATATATATCCGTATTCAGTTCGTTTATAAACGAATATTTGTTATAAAAAAGTGAATATTTCAACGAATTGGATATAGATGCATCCGTATTCGCTTTAAGCGAATCGAATACAAACCGAATACGGATACTTAGGCAGATAGTTGACAGCCATACTTGTATGTAAGCTTCAAAGGTTAGGAGTGTGGGTTGTTGATTCAAGAATAAAGGTGGGACAAGCAGGGGATAACAAGGGACTGATCAGGTTTAAATAACTGTGGGTAATAGGCTGAAATTAGGGATTAACAGGGAATTAACTGGGACTGAATATAGGTTAATAGGACTGATAAGAAAGGGGTGAACAGAAGCATTAGAATAGGGTCTGAAACAGGCTATGGGTGACTGTTAAGGAAAGGTTTATGAAGCTACCACAAGAGTTAAAAAATATGTGGTTTTAATCAGCAGGCTTTTGGAAAGGTATTAGGTTATGGAAAGACTGCTGCAGGGTGTATATAATTGGGTTTAATGGTTCAGACCTCCAAACAGAGAATATTTTCTGTTCTAGTACAGCCGAAATTCCCAAACAATTGGGTTGTATGATTAGAACTGGAAAACAGACAGGGTTTTGTAATAACCTAGGGCTGCCGCAAGGTTCCAGGTGAGGTTTACTACGGTTTCAAAAAGGAAAACAGCAGGGAAGAGTTTAGAGTATTGATTACAGGGTTGTGGGTTGCAAGAAATACCTAACGAAAGGTTTCTTATTAAAGTTTCAGGTCATTTAATGGGGACAGCAGATTGTAGAAGGGTTGAAACACTCAAATCTCCACCAAGAACTAGTTTCTTGGATCACTAGCACCACTAAACAAGTAAAAGAGAAGAAGAAGAAAATTAAGACCTGAATTTGCAGGAGCTTACCTCACAAGTGAAGGGATCTTGGATTCCACCAAGCTAGACAAACCCAAGGAATTCTCCTATGGGAAACCACTCCTGGTTTTCTGCACACTCACAAGAAAGCACACTCCAAAATATGGAAAAGAACTTTCAGCTAATGAGAAGAGAAGACAATCTTTAATTCAATGTAGCATAAAAAACATAACACAATGTTGGGTTTTTTAACCCATGATTTAACCTAATCCTTATTTGACTTGGACATAAAAAAACCATAAATAAAATCCTATTCTATTACAATTTTGACTTAAACCAAACTTGGACTCTTATCCTAATCTGACTCCAACTTGATTAAAAGATAATGTAGACATTATCTGAAGGACTTAAAGACTCCTAGTTACTTTAGGAAACTAAATAAAATCCAGCAATTAAACTAAAGATAATGTTTTATATAAACCTTACATAAAAATCGTAAATAAAACAAAATAAAGTTGCTCCATATTTGCTCCACACGATCCCAACAGTGCTGAATACATGTGGGTCCGACCCAGCTCATGTGTGGGCCCCACATTAGCCTTGATGTCTGCATCAAAGATTAGCAGTTCCACAAACAATATAAGAGCCTCAGAACCATAGAAAGATAACCCAACAGTGTCAAATTTGTTATGATAGTGTTCACAGGGTTTAAAAGAGAACCAGCAGTAATGAAAGTAGGACAAAACAGTGGTTTCAGGAGGTACCCAGCAGCACCCAAACTTAAGAATACTCAGGGTTTTGTTGCAGATCACTGATGCAGCAGATACAGACTGGAAAACAGTCCATCAATCAAATAGAATTGAAGAGAAAATTGTCTTGGACTGGCTGCAGGGATTTACCAAGGAAGGAGGACCAGTTTGGGACTGTTAAAGAGAGCTAAAGATCAGGGTTTTAACAAGGAACAGATCTGAGATCAGATCAGAGGCTCACAAGGTCTGGGTCTTTATAAAAAAAAGGTGCAGCAGAAAATTGCTAGGTTGTGGTGTATCCGAAGCTGCTGGGTCTTAATAAATCAGATCTTCAGATATCACTATAACAGTTTTTGGTATGGCTCATTGGGGTAGAACATGTATAAGGGCCTGCAGATCAGTTTAGGCTTGGGTTTATTGGGTTTTGTAATAAGGTCTGCTGCAAGCTTAGAATGGGTTTTGGAGTAGCCATAGACTGTGATACAGGTCTAAAACTGTGCAGACACAGTTCTTTTAATGAGGCAGCGATAGGTTTAATAAAAAATCATGGTTTGGGTATAGGGAAACTCACGAATGGGTATAGATTACCCAGAAAACTTCCAGGAGATTAAAAAAAAAAAACAGCAAGAGCAGGGTTTAGGGATTCAAGATTCAGGAAAGAAACAGCAAAATATTTATTTTCTTGGGTTTAAAAAACTGAAGTTTCAAAAAAGAAAATCAAGAAAAGAAGAAAAAAGGAAGAAGATTACCTGATGTTGCAGCCTCTCACTACAAGAATTAGGGTCCTTGGTCTCTCACCAAGGTGAATAAAGTCAATAAACCCTATGAATCTCTCCAAAAGGGATACCAATCTTTGGTTTTTGGAAGAAAGCCCAGCCATAAGCTAAGAAACCTTTTTTCTTTGTTAATCAATCTATACTAATTACAATCGAGTTTAGGTCTTTAAATAACCGACACCCTATTCTAAAATTACATAGTCTCGACAAAAATACCCCAAAACAATAAATTAGAAAATTCTCATGTCCTGTTTTCGTCACTTGCTGATATCCTTTTAGTATTTTGATCATAACTTTTGCAAATCACATAGGTTTGCGAAATCTTGGTCTTGTTAGAAAGGTAACTGAATAACCTTTCTAATGCCACCGAAATTAAGCTAGAAAGGCAACTTTTGACCTTAGAAAACTTGGGCTAAAAGTAATTGATGGGATTACAACTCACAATAAAATAAAAACCTAAAAACAAAAACTAAAGTCCTAAAAACATAAATAAAGATCCATGGTATCTTGGAAGTTCTCTCGAAGGTTGCACGCTTTTGGGCCCTATATAGGCTCTCATGTAGGCTTCACATGGACTTTGGCATCGATGTTTGCATTAATGATAACACTTGTACCCTTTTTGAGTTTTGAGAATATTCAATAAAGACAATTGTACACTTAGGGAGGCAATTTATCCTGCCTCGGATCTAGGACATGGACAAAATATGTAAAACCAAAAATATGAGGAAGAGAAAACAAAGGAAGGCGGGAAACAAAAAGGATGGAGATTAATTATTCAACACAAATGATGGCATACGGTTAACCAAGAAACATGTAGTTAAGATGGCGTTACCCCAAAAAGCTTTAGGTACGTGCATATGAAACATCAAGGTTCGAGCAAAATCTAGAAGGTGTTAATTTTTACGTTTTGCAACACCATTTAGTTATGGAGTATGAGCACAAGAAGCTTGATGTATAATACCATTCAAAGCACAAAAGTCTTGTGAATCTTTTTGAACAGACCCACGAGCATTATCAGAGCAAAGTGCACTAATAAGATGGCTATAAGGGGGATATTCAAAATTGCACCAATTATCGTGGAATCAAGCTTATGAGCGAGAGAGTGATTGAACATCGACTAAGACGTGAAACTAGAGTGTCTGAAAATCAATTTGGATTTATGCCTGGGAGATC
>JAOXJP010000017.1:5740757-5752209 GCA_025762735.1 Platanus orientalis
ACACTCAGGAGGGGGAATCAAAAACCTCCAAAAAGTGAATTGATTCCGCCCCCGAGTGTCCCATCAGGAGGCATGGCACATACGATTTCAAGCTATTGCTTTGCTACCCCACAACATGGTAAAGTCTACATCTAAGCAAAAAGTTCCTAACAGAAACTCTAGCAAAGGAAGTCCAGACCCTAAACCAAAAATAAAATAAAATAAAAAATCGGATTTGAGTGAACATTTTAAATTTTTGTTTACGTGTCGAATCGTAGACATTCACAGCACATTTAATTTATTTTCTTATTATAAATAATAGTAATTCGGTCCGAAATCTATGGTTGCAGTTGGTCGTTACGGTAAAGGGTCGAAATCAAAACAAGATTCATATTCTCTCATTTGGTGCAGCTCTCGTCTCGTTCTTCCCGTGTTATTATTATAAAGAGAACAAGAACAAGGAAGGCGAAGGGGGAGAGAAGAAGACCTTCTCGGATTCAGATCTCTCTCTACCTGCAAACCCTCTCGAAATCATAGATTTCCCTTTCTCTACTTCTCTGTAATGCTATGGAGAGTCCTCGATCTGTTTCATTTCGTTTCTGGATCTCTACGCTTCTTCTTCTCTTCATCCATGGAGATTGCTTCTATCTCCCTGGCGTCGCGCCGGAGGATTTCGTGAAGGTTAGTTTCAGCTGGTTATCGATTTCTAGCTTCGTTCTTTGGAATCGGTTTGTCTGTTTCTGTTTTTTGTTTTGTTGATCGTTTGGTTTGACCAAGGGGCTAGGGTTAATCTTCTAATTTGGTAATTGGTTTGCTGGTCTACGTTTATTTTTTCTCAGATCTGTATTGTTTTCTAGCTATGTTATAGAGAATTCTGTTTATTTTATTTTAGCTTAATTTGTGGATTTTGTTTGCTATGGTATAATTCATTGAGAGACAAGCTGTGCCTGTTGTGTTTCTGGATTAAAAGATGCGTTCTGTGTTATTTTTTGAGTTTTAGAAGGAATAATGAGCGGGGTTTATATTTTCGGGGTGCAATTTGTTATGGAGATTGAGCTGGAAGAAATTTAGAATTTGATGGAGGATAGTTGGTGGTTTATGGAAAGTTGATTCTTTTTTCTTTCATGTACTTTAAATGAAGGAGTTCTCCTGTAATTTGTGGGACTATGATTGTTTATTTATATATTTTCTTCAGCTTCTTTTAGTGGTCATTAGACATTCCTTATTGATTTTTAAGTTATTAACAAACGGCCAAGAAAATAGATTATGGAAGTGATTAGCTGAGCTGGATAAGGATAACAATCTGGCAGAAGCGGCTTTCTCAGAATTGGCCAATTTGTCTACTGAACTATGAGCTTCTGTGATAACCTTTCCCGTGGGAAGGAACCAATGTTGGATCTTTCAGATTTGGTAAGATTTTTCTTGGGAAGGCCTGGTGATCCTCTTATGGCTTGTCTGTTGTTCTTAGGATCACACTCAGCCTTCAACATTGCGTAATTGCATTGGGACATTGGTTGAGAGTCCAATCACAATCCTAACCACAACACTTTTCTCTGTTAGTGTTTGTGATCTGGGACGTCTCAGTAATCACAAAAATGATGATGCCTTCTATGTTGTACGATCTTGCCAAAATTAGTTTCAAGCAACCTTTATGAGGCAATTATTTTTACATTTCTTTTATGATGAATGAAGAAAATTATATAATTGGGACCAAGAAAGTGTCATAGAAATTAGAATTCTTGGAAAATGGTCCATCGCGGAAGTGTAAATTATAATTCTTTGAGGGCATCTTGTGAGATTTTACCTGAACCCGCTGATGCACAAGTTCCAAAGAAAGAAATAGATCAAATAAAATGAAAGCAAGCACAACTGATATGGTAGATCTGATGTTGGATAGTTTTCTATGTATGCATGAATGTCAACTAAAAACATAGAAGCAAATTGAAAAATGAAAAAGAAGGGAGAAAGAAGATTTGCACAGCATATTGCACTTAATCATATAGAACTCGGCAACTCCAAGCCCCGGTGACCTAAACACTAGAGATGAATTCCTAATGATTTCTTATTCAATTCAATATAAACAAAAACCCCACTAATATGATATTTTCAACTTTATATATAAAATAGATAACTCCTTAGGTAACTTCAACTCAAGAAACTGATTTCTACCAAATATGTAAGCATATACAAAAATTTGTGATGTTCTTACATAACTCTACTAATTATAGCAATCAACTCAACCTACTGATAAGACTACTAAAAGTCATTTTCAAATGTTACAGGAATTGCAAACTAAAATAAACATTCCATCATGAATTTTTATTGTCATAACTCACTCAAATCATGTCCAACTCTTGTATTTGTTGTCTCGTTGGTTGGCTTATTGATCTAGCTATCTATTGGTACCAAGAATTGAGACATTTGTGTATTATTTGAGGTAAAAAAATATGACCATGTATGAACTGATGTGGTTATTCAGTTTGATTTTTATTTACTTTTCTGTGTCTTGTATGAGCTTTTCTCATATAGAGCATGCAATATGATGCTCTTTGGGTGCACTAATATGGTGCTCCAAACAGTATTCTTGGTTGCATTGAACTACCTGGTTTGAAAGATCTTGGGGCAAATTTAAGTCTATGCCATTCTGCATATTCTACTTCGTGTGTGCACTTTTCCTATGGCAAGGAGCTGGACATTGGTGTTCTTCAAGAAACGTGCATCAATAGTAGTAGGCTTGTTTAACCCTTTCTTCATAGACATAGTCATGCCGGGCATTTCATTAATTAGGATTTAGGACTCATATAAGTTTTTTGTTTCAATTTGACTCAATATTGGTCTCAACTCTGGGCTGGATTTAATAATATAGTAGTTATTTTATTTTATCGCAAAGTTAGCTTAATTGTCTAGTGAAGTTGATGAGTTCAACATTGGTTTCTACATTTTTCACTTGCACATTGTTGATTGGTCTTTGACACTTTCTGGGTTGGGTCATCGTATTAATTCTTACTCTATGTCTGTCCTTCAAAAAATTGGGAAAGATATTAAAAATCACAGCATTTGGAACCCAGTAGAAGCAATAATGGGGAACAAATTATCATGTTGGAGGGGATATACTTGTCCTTGGGGGCAGGGTCATATCAGCAAAAGTACCTCGGCAAGATTTCATCACATTTTCTACCATTACTAATGATGTCTGCAGAAATATCCAAAAGGTTGGAAAAGAGAGTTCATTTAGCTCAATGGAAGACGGTTTGTGGTCCTAAGAAGTAAGTTTAGGGTTTTGAGATTCCGCAATCAAAAAACTATAAAGCTCTTTTGGGGAACTGACTTTGGATATTTGGAACAAGAATATGACATTGTGGAGAAAGGTAATTATCACAAAATATGGAGAGGCTGGAGGTGGGACCCGACCCAAGAGGGTTTCCCATATGGTGTTAGGGTATGGAAAGCAATTATGTAGGGGCATAATGATTTTAAAAGAACTGATTTCAAGGTTGAAATTGATGAGAGAGAATTTGGGAAAATTATTGGCATGAAATTGGAAGACTCCAAGATCTTTGCCGTGACTATACATGTTGGCTATGGTGAAGAATGCACCAATCAACTGGTTCTTTGAGCATCATGGTGAGGAGATATTGTGGTGCCCTACCTTTAGAAGACTTGCATGGTAGGGAGGCCATTGAATTTTTGCAGCTTATTAAGATGCTGGCTGAGTGCAATCCATCTAGGTGATTTTAATTCTTGGATTTGGAAAGAGAGCCATAAAGGAAGGTCATACTACAATGCTCTCCTTCGGGGTAATGTTGAGCTAGCTGATGTTTGGGGCAAGCCAAGGAGGAGTTCAGTATGGTGCAAGAAAGGAGGAGGAGATACATGGGAGTCCTTCCCTGTTTGGCCGGTGATAGAGGGTGTGGCCTTTGAGAGGTTGGGATCTGATCAACAGGAGTGGCTTGAATGCCCTTTTTTAGAGGAAGAAACAGTGGCTGCTCTTGATAGCTTGGTGGAAGACAAAGCTCCCGAACCTAGCGGTTTTCCTATTAAATTTCTTAAAGATTGTTGTGGTGTGGTTGGGAAGATGGATTTTCAGAAGAAGGATCAATGGTGTAGAAGTTTTAATGCCACGTTTATCTCCCCGGCCTGAAGAAGGTAAGAGCTTCAAAGATGAAGACTTTCACCCTATCAATCTAGTGGGTTGCTTGTATAAGCTTCTCTAAAAAGTTCTGGCTCTTAGGTTTGAAGTAGTTCTTTCGGGGTTGATTTCGGAATCCCAGAACGCCTTTGTGTTTGGTAGGCAGATAATGGATTGTTCCTTTTTGGCCAATGAATGTATTGATGCGAGATTAAAAGAGGAAAAGGGTGGTGGGGTGGTGTGCAAAATAGATATGGAGAAAGCTTATGACCATGTTAGTTGGACGTTTCTTGATTTTATTCTCTAGTAGATGGGCTGTGGTCAAAGGTGGTGGATTTGGATTGATGAAGTATATAACAACAACAACAAACAACCTTATCCCAATATTCCTACACTAATAAATTAAGATCAAAGCCTAAAAATTGATTCCCAAGCAATAAAGATAAGTTTTTGAATAAAGAAAGCTGAAAAATTTAAAAAAGGATTCAAGAAAGTTAATTCTTTCAAGAAAGTGGTCAAATAATAAGCAATCAACACAATAAAAGTTGATAGAATGAAAAGAAATAAGAAATGAAAGACAAATTAAAAGAAATGAAAAGGGTTGAACAGGGTTGGGTTTAGGGTTCAATAAATGAGATTTTTCAAGAAACCTATATTCTAGGGTTAGGAATTGGGGAAACCTATGTAGATAGGTGTGTTAGGTTATAAGAAGGTTAGGTTTGAAAGGAATTGAATTTTTATGAAACTAGGAGAAAGTAATTAGAAAATGTGTACTTGCTGGAAAAATTTTCAGATTGCAAAAACTTAGCAAAAATAAGAAGAGCAAGAGGAAAAAATTGAAAGAATTGAAGGATGATGTGTAAGAACAAAGGAGGATGTTAAAGAGGAGAAGAGATGGAGATTAAAAGAGAGAAAAATTACTTTTCTGCAGAAAAACTTAAAGAAGAAGAGAGAAGAAGTTGAATAGAAGATATGCTAGATTATAGAAGAGAAGAAAAGGAGAAAAAACAATAAATATAAGAAAACTCACCAACCGTGAGAGATTTGGGGAAGAAACCAAGCTTCAATGTGAGCAACAACAAAACTTTAATTCATCAATCTTCAACTGTCTTACAAGAGGTCTTTATGACCTATTTATAATTAAAAAAATTGAAATTGGACCAAAATACCCTCCCTTGTATAGTAAAAAAAAAAAAAAAACTCAAAAGAATTCTGAAAAATCTAAAAACAGTCCTAAATTTCTTATAAACTAATTCCAATTCCCTACCAACTTTCTAACTTGGCTATAATGGCCTTATTACATTAAATTCACTCATAAAACTACTAAAATTAATAAAAAAAACAGCAAATTGAGTAATAAAAATAGTGGACAACATTACTGCATTATATCTTCTTTCTTGCTCCTATGCTTTTGACCTTAGGCTTCCATAAAGGCTTGTACTTCTCAATCCACTGAAGAGTTATCTGAACTGGATGAAGATTTGTTTGACTTCCCCTTCATTCTCTATCCTAATCAATGGTCCTAGCAAAGGTTATTTTCAGAGCAGTAGAGGATTAAGGTTGGATGATCACTTATCCCCCTACCTTTTTATTATAGTAGTGGAGCTTCTCAGTAGATTGGTTAGGGAGACAAATGATATTGGTATGTTGGATGGTTTCTCTCTGGGGATGGCTGCCCCCTCTATCCCTTTTATCCAATTTACAAATGATTCGCTTTTCATATTGGGAGCTGATCAAGAGGCATTTAGAAGTTTGAGGTGCATATTACTTATGTTAGAAGCAGTCTTAGGCCTAAAGGTGAATCTAAGCAAGTCCATGATGTTTCTTGTTGGTCCGGTGTCAAATATTGTAGCCCTCTCGAATATATTGGGGTACAAGGTTCAGTCCCTACCTTCTACTTACTTGGGTCTGCTGTTGGGAGCTAAGGCCTCCTCCAAGTCTGTTTGGAGCCTGGTGATTGAGAGAGTGGAAAAGAGGCTGTCTGGGTGGAAAGGAAGGTACTTATCCAAAGGGGGTAAGATTAACCTTCTAAAGGGTGTGTTTTCTAGTTTCCCCATATATTTCCTCTCCTTGTTTGTTGCTCCATTGTTGTGAACCATCTTGGGAAGATGCGGAGAAGCTTTCTGTGGAATGACGCCCAGGGTAACAAAAAGATCAATTGGGTAAGTTGGTCAACAATAAACAAAGCTAGGGATAAAGGTGGTTGGATATTTGGTTTATTCGTAAGATGAATACGGATTTGTTGGGAAAGTGGCTTTGGAGATTTGGCGAAGATCATGAAGCCCTTTAGAGGAAGTTATTGCTACCAAATATGGGGAGGAAGTGGATGGTTGAGTTAGTAGGAAGCCTCTAGGTGCTGCAGGATGCAGAGTTTGGAAAGGGATCTATAAAGGGTTGGACCACTTTGGAGGTTATATTACTTTAAGGTGAATAATGGGAACAATGTCAAATTCTGGTTAGATTCGTAGTGATTGCCAGTTCCTTTGTGTAAGAGATTTCCGGGCTTCTTCAATCTTGCAGAAAAAAAAAGGATGGGTCCGTGTGGGAGCACATGATACCTTCCAGAGCTTTCTATTTATGGAATATCCAGCTCAGGAGAAATTTAAATGATTGGGAGCTTGATGACATGACGTACCTTATAGATACCCTTGAATCTTTTAGATTGGAGATCGAGATGGGGAGGATGAAAGAGTTTGACAGCCAAATGAAGAGAAAGGCTCTTTGGTCAGCTCTATGTATTGGGCTCAGGATATCAGCCCTCCAAATTCCTTTCCAGACTGATTCATGTGGGGTAGGCGGGTTTCCTCTAAAGTCTCCTTCTTATGGCTATTATGGTGGGACAAGATTCAAACCATTGACTGTCTTGTATCTAATGGAGTGCCGGGCTCGGACAGATGTATTATATGTCATGCAGTGGAGGAGACTTCTGGGCACTTATCCATCGATTGTCCGGCAACAGGGTCTCTTTGGGATTATATGCTGGAGTGATTTGATGTGAAGTGGGCTGCTCCTGGCATTGTGAGGGTGTTGCTTAAAGCTGGGGCTCCCAATCATCCAAGTCCCTGAGTAAGGTGGGAAAAGGATATCTGGTGCATGATCCCTTTTGCTATATGTTGGAGCGTCTGGGAGGAACGCAACCAACGCACCTTTGAAGGGCTTTCATCTTCTTTGTTGAAGCTTAAGGAGGTTGTTCTGTCCCTGCTTTTCGACTGGTTGTCTTCGGCTTCTTGTATTAGTGATATTTCATTTAGAGGGTGGATTTTTGATTGAGTATTGCTGTTGTATGAGCCCCATCAAGTTCCAGTTTAATTTTCTTTTGCTTTTGTCTTTGTTTGGAGGGGCACATCTCTCATGCTGCCATTGTAGCTGTGGCTTTGTGGCTCGTTTCTTTTTAATAAATTATCCTACTTATAAAAAATAAAAAATATATCAATGCCATTGACTTGGGGCTAGGATTGGTCTTTATCAAATTTTCTAG
The DNA here is from genome assembly GCA_025762735.1 of Platanus orientalis. Lineage (NCBI taxonomy): Eukaryota > Viridiplantae > Streptophyta > Magnoliopsida > Proteales > Platanaceae > Platanus > Platanus orientalis. The sequence continues at coordinate 5,748,344 of JAOXJP010000017.1, forward strand.
CCAATGGGATGTATGCTACAGAGCATGTAGAGTTGCATATGACAGGTTAATGGATTGCTGCAAAAGGGTTTTATTTTTAAAAAGTTTGATTATAAAATGTAGAATATGTGCCTGCATTATCCACAAGTAAGATGAAAAATTTGTGGGCCTCATGATTTTATCCTAGAGAAGACAATCAGGAAGAAACATGATTAGGAGGCACAATGCTCATAACTTGACTTCTCTTGACAAAGTCTTTTCACCTGCTTGAATTGGATCATTGCTTCAGTTTTATCAACAACTATGTTTTGTCAAAAAGGATGAAAGACTTGCCCAGGCATAAGAAAACCCGATTTACCTGGTGCGTGGGAGAGGCAGGGAGTCCTAGGCTGGTGCTCTAATTGGCCTGGATACCTTGGTTATTGACTTGGATGCATACTTTTCTCAAAGCAACTAAAATCTCAAAGAACTTGGGATGACTCGAATTGTGATTTAACCTAATAAGATTGACCTGGATCGTAGTTTGGGTACCGAGTCATATCTCAGCTCTTAAGTGCTGCAATAGCTGTATTTTATTTTATTTTTAGAATTTCCTGAGACTTGAGAATTGCATTTTTCTTGCCTCTGCACCCATGTTGATACAAGGGAGTTGTGGTTGTATATACCTGCTATGTTACATATTTTCTTTGAGTTTGTTTGTTTGATATGTGTGATTCATTTCTTAGTGTTAATGTATCTTTGGCACTTAATTGTGATGAAGGTTTAGATTAATTTTTTTTCTGGGTACAGGGGAATCTGCTGAAGGTGAAGGTGAACAAGCTGACCTCTACAAAGACTCAGCTCCCTTACTCCTACTATTCTCTCCCTTTTTGTCGTCCAGACTCCATTGTTGATAATGCGGAGAATCTTGGGGAAGTTCTTCGTGGTGATCGTATTGAGAACTCTCCTTATGTGGTTAGCTAAATTTCCTAGACAATTTACTTGTTTTGCTGTCTTTACTTTGTTGTGTGGTTCTTCAGTTTTTGATGAAAGTGGTTTTCTTGCAGTTTAAAATGAGGGAGCCCCAGATGTGTAATATTGTCTGCCGGTTAACACTAGATGCAAAAACCGCAAAGGAATTCAAGGAAAAGATAGATGATGAGTATCGGGTCAACATGTAAGGCACTGTTGTTAGGGTCTTAAACTATAAATTCCGAATTTTTGACAATTGCAACCTCCTTGCAGTTTTCAAGCATCATCCGTTTAGTGAATCTATGCTACATGTTGCAGGATCTTGGATAATCTTCCTCTGGTTGTTCCTATGCGAAGGCAGGATCAGGAATCTCCTACGTTTTATCAACATGGCTATCATGTTGGTCTCAAAGGGCAATATACTGGAGTAAATACCATACTAAATTGTTACTGGACTTGGTGATGTGTTAATTCAAGATTTCTTATTTTCTTTTAATATTCGCAGAGCATGGATGAAAAGCATTTTATCCACAACCATTTACAATTTACCGTCAAATATCACAAAGATCTACAGACAGACTCTGCAAGAATTGTGGGGTTTGAGGTCAAACCATTCAGGTCAGTTATGATGGGAGCCCTCCTTGTTGGATGCTTGTGTACTGATTTCTCTTTTCAGTTGTAGCTTATGCTTATGCTCTGTATATAGCATCTGATTCTGTTGATGGATCCAGTGTTAAACATGAATATGAAGGTAATTGGAATGAGAAGATTCGTTTAACAACATGTGACCCGCATGCAAGGCGAACAGTTACTAGCTCTGATTCTCCTCAGGAGGTTGAAGATAAAAAGGAAATTATATTTACCTATGATGTTGAATTTGAGGCAAGTCTCTACACCACATACGATAAAAGAAACTGTTTTTACTAATAATCCTTGTTTTTTTTTTGGGGGGGGGCGGGGAGGGGGTGTTGGGGTTGGCATTATTTGTTTCTTTATCAATTATTTTTCCTCTCTTCCACCTTGTAGCCGAGTGAGGTGAAGTGGGCATCTCGATGGGATACCTATCTCCTCATGCCTGATGACCAAGTCCACTGGTTCTCAATTGTCAATTCTTTGATGATTGTTCTCTTCCTCTCGGGCATGGTTGCCATGATTATGCTGCGGACACTGTACCGTGATATATCGAAGTACAACCAGCTGGAGACCCAAGAAGAAGCCCAAGAGGAGACGGGATGGAAGCTTGTTCACGGAGATGTTTTCAGGCCTCCGGCAAACTCAGATCTACTCTGCATCTATGTGGGGACTGGTGTCCAGTTCTTTGGGATGATACTTGTCACTATGATTTTTTCTGTTCTTGGATTCCTCTCCCCTTCCAACCGGGGTGGATTGATGACAGCCATGCTCCTACTCTGGGTCTTTATGGGTCTGTTTGCCGGTTACTCCTCCGCTCGTTTATACAAGATGTTTAAGGGAACAGAATGGAAGAAAATTACTCTTAGAACTGCATTCATGTTCCCTGCAATTGTCTTTGCCATATTCTTTGTTTTGAATGCTCTAATTTGGGGGGAAAAGTCATCTGGGGCAGTGCCGTTTGGGACCATGTTCGCTCTTGTTTTCTTATGGTTTGGAATCTCAGTTCCTCTTGTGTTCATTGGTAGCTACATTGGGTTCAAGAAGTCAGCGGTTGAGGACCCCGTGAAGACAAACAAGATTCCAAGGCAGATCCCAGAGCAGGCTTGGTACATGAACCCAGTTTTCTCAATCCTGATTGGAGGGATACTCCCATTTGGAGCTGTCTTCATCGAGCTATTCTTCATTCTCACATCAATCTGGTTGCACCAGTTCTACTATATCTTTGGCTTCCTCTTCCTGGTCTTCCTGATCCTAATCGTCACTTGTGCTGAAATCACGATCGTGCTCTGTTACTTCCAGCTGTGCAGCGAGGACTACTTGTGGTGGTGGAGGTCGTACCTGACCTCAGGTTCTTCGGCATTATACCTCTTCCTCTATGCCACCTTCTACTTCTTCACAAAACTTGAAATCACGAAGCCGGTATCAGGGGTTTTGTACTTTGGTTACATGCTGATAGCCTCATATGCATTCTTTGTGCTGACTGGCACAATCGGATTCTGTGCTTGCTTTTGGTTCACAAGGTTGATCTACTCATCGGTGAAGATAGATTGATTGATGTGATGAGATGGACCTTGCTGGTTTGTCTCTCTGAGGAAGCGGAAATTGTCTCACATGGGATTTGATATGGATATCCAGGTTACCATTCTGACTTTTGGAGTTGGCATTTTAGATTCAGTTTTGCATATTAAAGGGTTCTTGATTCTGTTCTTGTAGAAATTGTTTGTTACCTTCCTGATATAGCTTAGTTCCTCTTTCTCTCTCTCTCTTCCTCTCTCTCTAATATTTTCTGTGTTTTTTTTTTAAATTTTCTTTGTCCATTATATCTGATTGAGAACTGTGAGAGTGATGGTAAGCCATTTTACTCTCCTCACGAACTGCATATTTTAGAAATGATAGAAAGGAATTCTGTTTTACTACTTGTGCCTTTGCTTATATTCCCCCCTTTGTTTCAGTTTAACTTTAAACTCTTCATGAAAAACATTAACCTCTCTCTCTCTCTCTCTCTATATATATATATATATATTGTCAAATGCATCCTTTACCTGATCTTTCATTATATGAATTCCTCTTTTAACATTCTTTAAAAACCCAGAGTGTAAACTGTTATTTTTTTTTGGGGTGGGGGTAAGAAACTAAAACTTTTACTAGAATTCAGAAGAGGTATATCAGAAGCATCTGGCTTGAGCAAGTCTAAAATCCAAAAAAGGTGGGATGTGAGTCCAGGTGGTGGGATTACGGTGATTTGAAATGCTGAGTAGTACCATGAGCTATACCATTGGCAGGGTGGTGGGTGATACATGGGG
>JAOXJP010000017.1:5766737-5779413 GCA_025762735.1 Platanus orientalis
AAAAAAATTACACCAAACAATCCTCATTTCATGTAATTTTTTATTTTTCTTCAATTTTTTGATTTTTTCGAAAAAAAATTAAAAAAATAATTTTTTTTTCCAAATTTTTTTTCCATGAATGTGTAGATCTATCATAAATGTATAATATATAAAAAATTCACAAGCAATAGATAAGAAATAGAGAGATTACGGAAGCTTTTGTCGAAATTTGGGGTTTTTGGTTCAATCCTTCAATCCGACTCAAATCGCCCTTTTTAAACGAAATAAACTCAAATTGAGTCTTAGATTTAGTCTCTAGAAGGTAAATGAAATAAAAAATTATAAAAAAAATAAATAAATTTTAAGGTGTTTTGAGCATTTGCGATACAGGTATGCTGTTTCGTGCAAGATGCGGCATACGATACCCCCTGTATCACATGCTTGAGACCTATTTAAAGAAAAAAAATGTTCAAAATGGATATCTTATCGCGAGACGAGTACGTATCGCGCGATACGTCTCGCGATAAGTTGTCATGATCCTGTTTTTTCGTAATACTATCCCTTATCGTCTCGTCCAAATGCGGTATCACTGTATCGCACGAGATTTTGAACCATGCTTATGAGACATAGACAATCAGAGAGTATAGTGTCACTTGAAGGGTTTGGATCAATGAGACACTCCATGATAGGATGGCAGATGAAGCCAATTACAGAGTTGCCATGATCATAGTCAAGCTTGGTCTGCCCTTATCAAGTATGAAAGACTACAACTTCTCCATCAATCCATTCTTGGACAAATCAATACCAAAAAAAGAAATGAAAATAGGACAAAAAGCACTCATGGTGCTACTATAAATAAACATGTTGCTTGGGTTCTTCTAGTTCTATAGAACTACACCCCAAGTCCTTTTTAAAATCCCCTCTCCTCGGCAACTTCCTCGCTTTCTCAATGTCACTCCATCTTCCCATCTCAGCAAATAAGTAGGACAAGAGGACATAGTAAGCACCATTCTTAGGCTCATCTTTTGAGAGCCGCTTGATAGGATCAAATCCTGGTTACACTTATTTTGATTGAACTCTTTAATTATAGCAGGCAGTAAATTTTCAGAGGAAGCACGCAGGAGTATACACAATTACCTCAACAAAAAAAACAAACCTGATGGTCCATACTCCCAACGTTAGAATGAGTCAAGCCCATTGAGACACAATTACCTCAGCTCAGCTCATTGACACCCCTACTTGTAATCTTGGGAACGAAAGCAACGAGAATCACTTCTCGGAAGAGTTACCAAACACAACCTTAGTAAATGGAAAAAATGTTCTGTCCAGGATTTGCCGTCCATGACACCATGAGTCTTCAAAAGGAATACAATGGCTGGACTTTGATAAACTTTCAAAGTCCCACCCATTTTATTCTATGTGAAGCCCCATGATGTCCCGGACACCAACCTGGATGGCAAATCCTTGACAGAACATCTGCCCTCGTTACCAAGTATCTAAAACTTGTGGATGTATTTGGAGTATAAGTAAAAATTAAAAAAACAAAAAATAGAAGTTTTAAATAAAGAAGCCGCTTTGAGTAAGCAGAGACTTGATACAGAGCGAGAAAAGGACCCGAATCCGGCACATGGTACTCTTTCTCTTCTTCTTTTTTCTCCTTTGTTTCGTAATCGAATATATCTGATTTGAAATCCGATTAACTAATTGGAAACGAATTCGAATCATATTGTAAAATATCTCGGATATTTAATCGAATTCGGATGTATCCTAAATGTAAACGAATCGAATTCGGTGGTCACCAAATCTAACTGTAACCTCTTCCCATTGCTTAAAGAACAAGAAAAAAAACAAAACAAAAAAAAAAAGCTCCCCGCTGAAAATAGAAGAAACCCGAAAGAAGAACCTGGACGAGATCCTCCAGAGTCTGGCACTCCTTTTTTTCTCCAATTTCCCCTGGGTCCATGCGTTCTTCATGTTTGAGAAGATTCGAACTCCTGACCTTCTTACCATCTGTGTTTCGTACTAACTACCATTCCCTTCCTTATAACTACCTTTTGAGCTCTTGTTCCTCTCTTACGTACCTCAAACGGATCCATGCTCGAATCCTAACAGATGGTTTTTCCCAAAGCCTCCTCCTAGTTACAAAGCTTGTCACCCTAGCGTGTGCTTTAGCTCCGACCATGGCCTATGCTCGTAAGCTGTTCGATGGAATTCCCCAACGAGACGTCTTCCTCTGGAATACCTTAATCAGGGGTTACACGGACTTGGGTCCTTGCAAAGAAGCTCTACTTCTTTACCAAGATATGCACTTATCTGGGTTTTCACCCGATCACTACACTTTCCCTTTTGTGGTCCGGTCTTGTGCTGTTCTCTCGGCTCTGAGAGAAGGGAAAGAAGTGCATTGTAATACAATTAAGAATGGTTTTGATTCTGATGTATTTGTACAGAGCTCTTTAGTGACAATGTACTCTCAAAGTGGGGAGACTTCGAGTGCAGAGTTGATTTTTGACGAAATGGTTGTGAGGAACATAGTTTCTTGGACTGCCATGATTGCGGGTTATGTACAGAATGGGTTCTTTAAAGAGGGATTGAATGTTTTCAGGGAGATGGTGGCTTCAGGGACCCAATTTAATTCAATTACACTTGTCAGCATTCTTCCTGCCTGTGCAGGTTTAGAAACTTTGAATTTTGGAAAAGTAATTCATGGGTATGGGATTAAATTGGGTGTGAGTTCAGATATCTCATTGGTGAATTCCCTCATTGCCTTATATGGTAAGTGTAGGAATGTTGAGATTGCTCGATCTTTGTTCGATCAGATGGTGGTCCGCAACTTGGTCTCATGGAATGCCATGATTGCCGCATATGAACAGAGTGATGCGGGAGGGGATGCAGTTAAGCTTTTCCGCAGGATGCAGAATGAGAGGGTGGAATTTGATTACATCACGATGGTTAGTGTGATTTCTGCTTGTGCTAGTTTAGGAGCTCTGAATACAGGAAGATGGGTGCATGAACTGGTCACTAGAAAAGGTTTTGAAACCAATGTATCAATCTCAAATGCACTTATAGATATGTATGCTAAATGTGGGAGCATTGATTTGGCCAGGAATGTTTTTGAGAAGTTGCCTAAAAAAAGCGTGGTCTCTTGGACTGCTATGATAGGGGCTTGTGCATCTCACGGGCATGGAGAATATGCACTTGAGCTCTTCTCAAAGATGCAAGATGAGGGGGTGAGACCAAATAGCTTCACTTTCACTGCTGTTTTGACAGCTTGTAGGCATTCAGGTCTCATAGAAGAAGGGAGAAGGTATTTTGATAGCATGAGCAGAGACTACTCAATCGTGTCTGGTGTAGAGCACTGTGCTTGTATCGTAGACCTTCTCGGTCGAGCTGGTCGGTTAACTGAGGCTTATGAGTTTATCAAGAGGATGCCAGTTGATCCTGATGTTGGTGTATGGGGAGCTCTGCTTGGTGCTTGCAGAATCCATTGGAATCTTGAGCTGGCTGAGCTTGTTGCAGAGCATCTTTTCCAATTAGACCCTCAAACTGTTACATACTATGTGCTTATGTCAAATATCTATGCAGAAGCCGGCAGGTGGGAAGATGTTGCGCGGATGAGACAGCTGATGAAGGAGAGAGAGTTGAAAAAAATCCCCGGCCATAGCCTTGTAGAGATAAATAGGAGATTCCATACATTTCTGTCAGGCCCAAAATCACGTCTTTCATGAGATAGCTCAGTCAACTAATCATCTGTCTAAATGAAGTTTTCCAATAACTTGCAAGCACATGTTGTTTACACTGTAATTTTACAAGCTCATTTATCAGGTCTATAGACAATAAATTTTTTTTCTTGCGGCTTCAATCTATTCTAGCTGCTGTATTAGTTGGTGTTGGAGAAAGAGCTTTGGTTAATCGGAATTCTTGTATGTTGTAATGGAGGGATGCCTACCGGATCAATCTAGCCAAACTGCAAGCTGGTCCTATACTCTAGATGGTATTTTGAAGTTAGAAGAAGGATTCAGTGAAGGATGGTATGGTGGAACATATAAATGGATGTAATTTGGAGGGGTAAGATGGTGGAGCTTCACATGAAGTAGGAACAACTGGCAAGGATGAGTGGTTTGCATTTCATTTACTATCTTTACATTTCTTAGGACGAAAGGGATATAAATCCATCTGAAATGAACTAAGGATCATATTTATGTTATGGTAATAGCTAAACCGTATCCCCATGTTCTGTCTTCCTCAATGGAAAATATGTTTTAAGTTTCATCTTTCCATTTCCTTCTTTCTGCAGTCTTTCATGATTAATGTTTTATCTGAAAGTCTGGAAGAAACCCATTTAATTTTCATTTTGAATGAAGTACCATTGCTGCAGTGATGAACATTTCAGTAGTTGACATAGGCTGAATCTGATTCCTATCAGAGTATCTCTATGTGCGTGTGTGTTCCTGTTTTTTTTTTTTCTTTTTTCTTTGGATGGTTTTTTGGTTATATTTTCTTAATTGCATTTATGTCCTAAACCATTATTCACTGATTGCACCCCATTTATTTCATGGAAGGGAGCAATGAAGATTTGGATAAGGGATGAAATGTGCAATTTCATTTCCTCCATATTTTCTTCCAACGTACAGTACATTGGCCAGGGATCAAAGATGCCCCGAGTCTTACCGGATTGCAGATGATGTAAGTCCAGCCATGCATTACAGTGGCTAGATTAATGAAACCAGAGGATTGTGGCAAGTTTATGGGCTCTGGTTGGTAGTTGCAGGGTTTTTTGAACTTTCTGACTCAATGGTTTAATTCTTATTTTTGCTTTCAATACGAACATCTGATATCAATACCAACCCATGCATGATGAACATTGTTACTAGATTTCCATGTTTTTTACATATCTCTGTAAAACTCAAGCCATGAATGTTGCTCGGATCATGACCATCAAGGAATCTAATGAGACTGTGAATCCCAAAGAGACAACAATGGTTGCAGTTCTCCACCGCGCCTCCATTTCTTAGCAAACTCATCTCTTGGATCTCCTTTCCTTGACCCTACTTGTCCTTCAGGTCCGATTAAACTCTTCAACATGGTCTGAATTATCACTGCAGCTCTCAACCAGAGGTTCTTCAAGCAGGTGCCGAGCATAGTCAGCAGCAAATGCAAAGGATGGTGATGGGAATCTGACTTGTTTTCTTCTTTACTTTTTTTTTTAATTTAAAATTTTGATCACTCTATATATTTGTCAGTTTGTTCTGAAACTTTGGGCTTTATTTCTTCACTCATAACCCTTTTTTCCAATCAAATTTTAAACTAATCAGATAACCCTAGACTGGTTTTCTGAGCCCCTAAAATTTTGTCCAGAATTGCTAACCTGAGTAGTTGTTTTTAAACCTGAAGAAGCCTGCTTGTTTTAATGTCTGATTCAGCCCTTTTAGTCACATCATTGGGCCGATTACCTGCAGATTTACAGCATTCCCTAAGCTGTCGTGCATCACTTTTTTCTGTTTCCCATGATATTTTAAAGACATTTCTGGCATATACATTTTTATTTTTAAATCTTAAGCCAGTTAAATAATAATAAAAAATTCTGGCAACTTGCATGAGGCCATTAAACATGTATAAATTCTAGATTGTCATTCTAGAGGAGAGACTATGGAATTTTATTTTTCGTGACAATGATGGGTTTTGTGGGTGTGATAAATGTCTCGAAACTGGACCTTGATCTATTCAAGAAGATGGTATTACTGGAACAATCAGTAGATGCACCTAAGATTTCTTTTTTGCTTGTGCTAATCATTGAGGTTTGTATTTTCATATGACCAGATAGCAATGTTGGATAAGGAATTTTGTTTAAATAAGAGTTGCTAAACACATTGAAAGAATTCTTTTATTAATATGGCATGCTTGAACTCACCACTTAGAATGTTTTGCAATAGGCAAATATGTATCATCCAATGTTTATTATCCCTTTTTATCTTAATTTTGCAATGTTCCAGTACTGAAACAATCTGTCTTTCAATGTTATTGAAATCTATATTTTTGTTATCTAATGTGCAGCTACCGCTGAAAAGCTCCAGGCTCTTGTTTTGACAGAGTCCATGATGTCTGTATTAGGGGAAAGTTGGCTGATTGACCAGATGAATATACCTGATGTCCAAGACCCCATTCCAGTTGACAGGTCATGAAAGTTTTGGTGGTGGTTTTCTTGAGCTGTCCATATAGAGTTTGCTTAGATGGTTTTGTTTTCCATGCTCACTTTTTTGCAGGTGTCTATTGCTTGTCTTGGAGTCTTCAAGGGTTGAAGTTGCTATTCTTCTCAATGACCTCGCCTACTTCAAATGTGAAGCTTCTACGAGTTCATCAGAGATGGATGAAGCCATTCTTCTGAGGAAAAGGAAACTGGCCATATCATTTTCATTATTAGAGAAGATAATTAAACTGATTTCAAATGTCTTTGGAAGCAGAGGTAAACATGTTTATTTAAATTGAGTTAGCTTGGGAGCTGGCCCTAGCATTTTATTAATAGAAAAGATAATTAAACTGATTTCAAATGTCAGTGTTAGCTAAGATACATGTTCATTTAAATTAAGTTAGCTTGGCAGTTGGGATTTATCATGTGGTTCACTACACCTTCATCTTAGATAAACTCGTTTTCCACTTGAATGCAGTTTATCCTCAATGCCAAGAAGAGGGGGGAAAATAAAAAATGTGGCCTGCCTATGTTGCTTCACCTCAACTGTTCACACGATTTCAAAATTCAAAATACTATAAATCTTTGAAAGTTTTTAGCTGGTGTAAATGAAAAAAAAAGAAGAATATATATTTTTAATCGCATTCTTAGTTTTGCTATTAAGGATTTGTTCATTCCTTAATTATGTCTTTTGTAGATGGTAAACATACATTATTATCATCATCCAATTCTTGTGCCAACTATTTGGGATCGGCATGGATCCTGTTCTGTCTATTTTATCTAGAATTATATCTTCTGTTGCGAAAGTTTTTTCATATTAGATAAACTCTTCTTCCACTTGAACTTGGCTTATCCTCAATGCCAATAAGAGGGGGGAAAATAAAAAAATGTGGCCTGCCAATGTTACTTCATCTCAACTCTTCACATGGTCTCTAAATTCAAACTTGTACCCATCTATGAAAGTTTTTGAATTGGTTTAAATGAAATGCCGTACCTGAGTTGCATCCTTGCCGTACCTATGTAACATAGCATCATTGTCTCCTTGAATGTGCTCATTTTAAATAATTTTTATAGTCTTGCCGCATATCCATCTGAACATCCTCATCTTGGTTACACACATTCTACGTACACGATGTTTCTTAATCCCACAACAGTAAAATTCACAAAACAAGTCATTCTTGTTTCCTTTTTATTAGGAGTCTTCTTCAGTTAATTGATATGCACATCACATAACACTCAAGAAGCTTCTCTCTCTTCATCTGGTTAACTATTATTCTATGAGCTACAGCCTCCTCAATCTCTCCGTGTGTGGAGAAAAGATCTAAGATAAAGGAAATGTTTGCTTTGAACTATCTCTTGGCTGTCAGTTTTAATTAATGCCAAGTCTATATGCAATATCCATGTCTTGACTAAAGTTGCATTCCATTTACTCTATATTGGTTCAGATGATTTGAAGACCCGAAGACTTCTTTTTCTTCGTGGATATTTTAAGACACGTAGATTCCAAAGCATACTTACATGATATTTATCCGCTCTCTAGTCTCCATTCGGATGATTTTATTACCCTTATATTTATTTCTTGGTGGGTATTTTAAGACCCTTAGATAACAAGACATCCTACATGATTTGTCTCCCTTCTCTAGTCTCCAACTACATCATCTGTTGACAACATCCAGCAAGGAATGACCTCTTGAAAATGTGTAGTTAATTTATTCATAACTAATGCAGAAGTACATGGTCTCAGGGCTGACCCCTAGGCCCTAGCATAAATCCAATGGATCTAGAAACTGATTTTCTCTTCAGTGTTTGTTGTTATGCTAGTTACAACTCTCTCATAGATACATGATTCTAGTGAAGTTTAATATATGTCTTTGAGACTACTTACCTAAAATCGATCAATAGTCTTTAGTAAAAAGTTAACTTTGATATTTTTAAGTTTCTTCTAAATTTTTGTTCCATCACTCTTGCACTTCCATTCGATGGCTCATAATTTGGATCCCATGATAGTAGGTGCAACTTTTTACCTCTTCTTAGTCCCAAATACCCTTGTCACTTTGTGGTAGTAGCCTTGTAATGTTCCTCCATATAAGGGGGATTCATTATTGGTATTCCCTTGGTCCTCCTCTTATCAAAGCTGATTCTTGTTGTGTATAGGTACCATAATGCATCTCCATTTGTCCACATTTTTTTATTGCATTGAAAGTCTTTTTGAAAAGCTACAACCTAGTTTTTCCCACAAAACTTTCACACCTCTGTAGGAATTCTGGCCCAAGGCTATTCCCTTCTTTATCATTATTACCCAAGTCTCTTTTACTTTAGTTAATATATATTTATAGTCTTCGTGAGCTTAGTGTCTTCGTATAGTGTAAGCCTATGTTGTTTTTATAGCAATTTTTTAATGAAGCTCCTTTACTTTTCTTTAATCTATAGGCATGCAAGAGAATTATTAGGGATGTCCCAGGTTCTGTCTTAACAAAATTACCAACTATGCACTCATGGCATGTAAGAAGTTGTTCCTTAATCTTTTTGTCACCCTCTAGTTGTCACTTTTTTATGCATATAACACGATATATAATTGGCCTCACTCCTTAATCTCACACCTTTCTTTCTTTTCTTTTTTTTTTTATCACTTACGTTCTCTTTTAGCACATCCACACATCTGAAGTTTTAGTTTTTTTAGTCTCTTGCTTAGATTTCCTTTATCAAGACCTCCTTTTTGCTAATGGCCTTTTGAACTTCTCTACAACATCATGTTTTTTTATGAGTGACCATTTCCATTTTGAGCCACCAAGAATGTCTTTTACCTTATAGTCTATGCAACACATATCATTCCTTCCAAGGCAGACAAAATCTATTGAACTCACCCTTGAAAGTCACCAAGTGCTAAACTCTCTTTTCAAAGTGAGTATTTGCAATTGCAGGATCATATGCATTTGTAAACTGAAGATCACACCCCATTTTTTCTCCAGATCTCTTCCATGCATCTTCTCATATCATGTATCACCTTTCTCATGACCTTTTGAGTTCCCCCTGTATCTAATCTTACTTCCAGAATATATTGCTTTCATTGGTTCATCAATTCTCGATATTGTCATTTAATTCTTTCCTTCAATCCTACTTTGGGCACATCAGGACTTAAAATGTTAATTTTCTCTTTTCTGGCACTAGTTTATTTGGAAAATTTTAATTTATTATTATCTCAATGTTTGATGAAGAGATGAGGAAGATTGAAGAAGTTAGGATTCTTGTTCATTCTTTATTTCACATTTATACTTCATACATGATAGTATACCATATAGAGAGATAGTTAACCCTACAGTACAAATATGAGAATTCATCCAAAAGACAGAATTACCCTTATTACATTTGTTCATAACATGCTTATCATTAATCCATTTCACATTACCCTTAGCTATCACTGACTAGATGTGCATTGTTGTGGGCCTTGTGGCCACATCAACCATGCTTGGGCTGCGACATCACTGTAATGAAACTTTGTTGTATATTGAGGATGATGCATGGAACATAGCAACTCCTAGTGAACAACATCATCCAATCTGAGCAAAAGAAGAATCTTTTTTGAATCACAGATTATTACTGGATTTGGTAGTGTGTTAAAATTATTATTTCATCATGTCTGCTTGTGAAATGTACATGGGTTTTTGTAAAAGAAGATGCTATATAAAAGATTCAATATCATATGACCTGCCTTTTGCATTGTCGACCTTAATCTATCTGTATTTTTTTATTTTTTGGGTGGAAAAACATGCAGGGAGCACTATTAGTGAAAGCACTTTAACAAAGGTGATAGTTGGGCTTAATGAGACAATTGGTGTAGTTCTGGAATTTTTACAAGATGCAAAGGTAATGCTTCTAATAGTTCCAGTATTACATGCATGCATTTTTGTGACTTCTAAATTTACAATCATCATTCTGCAGGATCATGGACACAGGAAAGGAGATGATCTTCTAGCTTCAGTACGAATTATTGGAAGGTATGCTTGATGAGCTAGTTGTAATTATTTATAGGTTACTATGATGTGGACAATTTTTTTAGGCTAGTCTATGTGCCACGTCAGAAGAGGACCAGATTTAAGGCTATGTAATTTTTTTATATTTATTTTAAGGTTTTGTTTGCATGAGAGAGGTAAGAAAATAAGGAAAAATATTGCCAAGTCCTTAGGGATTTTTAGGTGAGTTTTATTAGCTTTTTTATGTGTTAGAATTTTAAATAATGGGACCCACAAAGCTTGCTGGTCGTGTGCAAGACTTAGAGTCCTTGTTGGACTTTAAAGTTTGACCCAATGGGGCCCACATATAGTGTTGTATGATAGCCAAGGAAAACCCCAAAATAATGTGAATTTTAAAAAATATTTTGTGGGGTCCACCTTGCCAAAATGTGGATTAAAATATTACACATATTTTGAAGATCTCTAGATCATGTGGGATCTACTTGCTTGGTTAGCAAGTTTAATAAAAGTGGCAATCAAGGTTTTAGTTTTTAGAAATCTACATTTTAGGGATCTTAGATTTTAAGAGTTTCTTTTTTTATTGAGATGTAATCCCTATTTAAAGGGCACCATGCATGAATAAAAAATTAGAGAATATTGAATTGAAATTTTAGCACATACGCGTATTTTTAATGGGTTGCGATCCAACCTCCCTCTTCCCTCTTAACTTGGGTTGAGCCATGAGCTCCCTACCTTTCCATCTTCAATCATCTTCTTCTTCTCAATCTCTTTCTTCCATCTTCTTTTCCCCTCCCATCTTCTTCCTTTATCACAACATTGTTCTTCTTCTCCGTTCTCTCTCCCTATTTTCTTGTCTGTCTTTCTTTCCCAACTCCTCTTCTTCAAAATTTTCTACAACTTCCATAACCTCCATTGACCTTCATCAACACCACTCCCTAACCCTTACTCCTTTGAGAAAACCCTTCTACCAGAGTATAACTACCCCTTGGGCGACCCAATAGGAGTAGGTATCTTCCCCTAATACTTCTCCCTATTAAATAGAGACAATCACAAATAGGGGCAGGCATCACCTTGTTCAGTAGCAGGGAATTGTTGATTTTTTTTCATACTTTTGGAGTAGGATTTAAGGTTGATTCCAATACTTTTCAAGAGGTCTGGGATCTATTCTAAGAGGTAAACACAGTAATTTGAAAGCTTGAGTCCTTAGAACGTGGTGTTTGATTTTCTGGAGTTTTTGCTAAATTCGAGCATGGCGTAATTGAGGGTTTTTTAAAATAAATAGCTAGAGACCTCGAAATTTTATGAAATTTTTATAAGAGCACCCTGAGTACCTACGTGGAATAAACCATAATTTTGGAATTTTTTGACGCATGTCAAGGGTATTTTGGTAATTCTCCAACTTTCTGAAAAAATTACAGATTTGCCCCTAACCCTGAAAATTCCATATTTTATTTATTGGGTTGTTATTTAATTATTTGAAGGCTTCCGCATTATATCTTACATCATACTAACTTCTTCGCAATATGTTAGGTTGGTTGCATGTTGTACTGCTTTCTCTGATTCACTTCTAATTGTATGGTTAAACATTTAGTCATGCCAGTATCTCTATTACCATTGGTCTTAATGTGGACAATGTGGATTAGCATTCATGGATTACTAGACATTAATTAACTTCACTGTTGATATCCCATACATAAGAGAGATTAAGCTCCTTAATGTGAAAATTGTGCAAAACTGGTGGAAAGTGGATGGACATTGTCATAATTGCTAATTTTTTTTTATATATATTGTTAACAAAGAACAGATACATAATTTTCTCAGGCATCTGTAGTTTGTTGCTTTGAAAGAAAGGATAGCCTATACCGTATCATTGAATACCAAATATAAATACACTCTCCCTTTCACATACAACCCTTTCTCTCTTACTCTTCTTCCTTTTCTTTCTTCTTCTTCTTCTTCTTCTTCTACTCAACCCTAATTTTCTGCATTTTCTTCTTTAATCCATCTAATGCGGGAACATTCTATGCAAAGAAGAAATTGGATGACCATGGATAGTCCTCTATGGATGTGTCCAGTAATTTAGGGTTTTTTTTTCCTTTTGTTTTAAGATATTTTTTTAATGTAATAAGGTTAATAGTGTCATGGTTAGTTAAGTTTTGGGTTTTTAGTTGTGATCCCGTTTTTCACTTTGGATCCAATTTTTCTATAGCCAAAACTTGACTTTTTTACTTGATTTTGGTGTCTTTAGATTTGTTATTCAGTTACCTTTCTAACAAGACTAAGATCGTGCAAATCCGAGGTGATTTGGGAAAGTTATGACAAAATTACTAAGAGGGTGTCAATAAAAATGGGAATAGTTTTTTTTAAAAAGGCTTTAAATTTTAATAGTTTTAATTTTTAAGAAAGTAAGTTTTTAGAAAGTTTTATATTTTAGAAAACTAGGTTAGCAAGTTTAGGATTTTTATGAAGTTTTGTGTAGAATATTTTGGGAGATTGTTTGAGATCTTGTGGGGCCTAATAACTTGACCAACAAGTCAAATAT
>JAOXJP010000017.1:5779513-5807587 GCA_025762735.1 Platanus orientalis
TTAAAAGGAAAATTCTATAAGACAGCTATAAGACCAGCCATGCTTTATGGAGCAGAATGTTGGGCAACCAACAAACACCAAGTACATAAAATGAGTGTGGCTGAAATGAGGATGTTGAGATGGATGAGTGGCAAGACTAGAAAGGATCAAATTATGAATGAATTCATTCGTGGGAGTTTAGGGGTTGCACCAATAAGTGATAAAATGAGAGAAAGTCAATTGAGATGGTTTGGGCATGTGCAATGAAGACCAATGACTGCACTAGTGAGGCAGAGTGAGACAATACAAGTTTAAGGTGCTAGAAGGACTAAAGGAAGGCCAAAATTGACCTGGGTGGAGGTAGTAAGGAGGGACATGGAAGCTTGTAATTTAACGACAGATATGGCCTTAAACAGAGCGGAATGGTGGAATTGGATTCGTGTAGCCGACCCCAAATAGTTGGGATAAGGTTGTTTGTTGTTGTTGTTGTTGAGGCACTTCATATATTTCACAAATATCTCCTTCAACTGTACAATATTCCTTAATTTTCTTTAGAATTGTCTATCGGTCTAACCCCTTTAACCATTAGTAAATGATCTTAAAGAACATATAATTGATTGGACATTAAAAAAATATTTATAAAATAAACATATTTACAATAAACTGATATTTTTTAAATCATTTGATAAACTCTTTATCAAATATCACCTATCACCAAAGTTTCAGGTCCAACAAAATCAAGTCTATCCCAAATAGGATATAATCTCCGTTTTAAGGGTAATGAATTCCTTATTGGTCATTTATAACCATGTTTTCAAATGATTGTAAATGTCGTGTCTTATATATCGCTCAATATATGTCTATGTCAACCAAACCTGACACGAAACATTATCTACATTATAAAACTTCAATTATTCGGCCAATATGATGGACAATATCGACGTGTTGAGCAAATATTCCCCTTTTGTGATGAAATGCCCAAAAATCATACGAAAAATGATAAATTCCAAGGAAATAAGGGAGAGGAAAAAGAGAGAGACGAGAAGAAGAAGAGGAAGAAAATCTACTTGTTCCTTTATGTTTATCTAATTTGATTATAATATGTTTGTCAATCATTATATATCAAAATCCTAATGTATGAATGCGTATTTATTAAGAATATTATAATAAAAGAGTATTATGTATTAAATAAGCAATGATTATGTATTAAAATAAGCTAAGTTTCCAATATTTCATTCAGACATTTCAGACACATCTTATTTTGGCCAAACCAACATTTCCACCAATACTGACATTTTAAACCTTGTCTATACCTTCTCAAGTATTACGTATATTACCTTAACTATCCATGATATAACCAACAATAGGCATCACTGACTAGTAGCTCAAAACAACCAACATGACAACTTAAAGAAATACAAATCCCTCAGGTTCAAAGACAAGTTTGTAGATGACCAAGACTTTGATAGTGAAGTTTTACCAAGTGTGTAAATTATTAAGTATATGGTAGTGTATAGAATAAGGGTATTTTGGTCTATATTTTGTACTTAGTATACCATTGTAGTTGGTATACTAAAGGAATCATATAAATAAAGGCAATCGTATGAGTTACCCTAACTCATACGAATACAGTTTTTTGAGTGACATCTCATCTACTCTTCTCTCTTCTCTCTTTTCTCTCTCTTCTCTCTTTGTTTCTTTCTACTCTTGTCTCTAAATCGTGATATACGAGTTCTAAGTTGGTATCAGAGCAGCAAATAAAGATCCGAAGACTGATCAACCCCTGCTACTGATGTCAACACTCCCAAGGATGACATCAGCAACCGTGACCAAAGTCACCAAACCCATGAAGGTAAGTTCTCTCCATTTTTTAAGAGATCATGAATTTAGATGAATTATAGTCTTAAAATTACTTGCAATCGGAATCAATAGCAAGTCCTTTGTTAATTTTCAAATATTTTTTTGAAAGAGGCCACGCTTTGGAGTTTCGGGATTTTTGAGCAATCAACAAGGTTTGTTGGTTCGGTTTGTCTCCCCAGGGGTGCAAAAGAACACCAAAACAAGTCTCATGGAATTCGGTCGAGTTTTGAATTCATGGTGAGCAAAAAAGTGCTCCCAGGTTGTTGTCGGTACAATTTTTTCCCCCTCACGATGTGTTTTTTTTGTGGTGTGTGCCTAGATCTTGTACACATGCACCTGGTTGATGGCTCAATGTGCAGAGATCTCGCTGTTCATGCATAGGGCCTCCGGTTGGCTTTGTGTGTGGTGATTATATTGTCTGCGAGGGCTAAATCTGTTATTTGGTCTCTTGGATTCATCTATTCTTGAGTGGGATCTATTTTTTAATCTCACAGATTGTGATTAATACTTGTAGCTGGTTGGAGATGGCAGAAGAGCATCAAAAAGCATTTCTCTTTGAAGGGGAGGCTAGTACAAAATGTTGAAAATTTTCAGGTAGTCGGGGAGTTAACTACACAACAAATTACCACCGTCAAGTTTGATGGTAGCAATTACTTGACATGGTCTAAGTCTGTTCTCATTTATATTGAAGGCAAAGACAAAGAAGATTACCTGACTGGGGAGATTGAGAAACCGGATAAGAAATACCCTAAAATATAGGAAATGGAAAACTGAGAATGCTATGGTGAAGGGCTGGTCGCTCGGTTCCATGAAGCCCGAAATCAATGATAATTGCCTATTCTTGGAGACAACACATCAGATTTGGGATGCCCTGACCAAGTCTTACTTTGAACTTGGACACACAGCAAAGGTGTATGACTTGCACCAAAGAATTTCCCAATTTAAGCAAAATGGGCAGCCACTTACTATCTACTATGCCTCACTGAGGAAGCTGTGAGACGAATTGGAACACTATACTACCTATCATCCAACATGTGTGAATGACACAATTGAGTATCAGAAATATGTGAAAAATACATAGATATTTAAGTTTTTAACAGGTCTCAACTTTGAGTTCGAGCAAGTTCGGGGACTAATTATTGCCAAAGATCCTCTACCCTCACTCAATGAAGTGTATGTTCATGTCCATAGAGAGGAAAGGAGTCAAGGTGTGATGAATTTACCCCCTTCTTTTGAAAAAATCAGCACTTGTTTCCATATCCATCAAAGGAGGCAGAGGTGGAAATTCTTGGCAAGGTCATGGTGGAAGGACTCAGTCCTCATTTAAGGATAGAGACAAGATCAAATGCGAACATTGTGGTCGGTATAGACATACCAAGGAGCAGTGTTGAGAACTTCATGGGCGCCCACATGATTTTGCCACTCGCAGTTATCAGCGTGGAGGATCTGGTCATGGTAGGGGGGGTGGCCGTTTTGGGAGCACCCGTATGACAACCAATTCTGCTTCCTCTACCAACACAGAGATGGTCTCTACTTCATCTCCCTCTCTGCCATCCAGTTCTACAGCGGGTAGCCTCTTGAGAGATGAGATTGAGACACTTCGCTGATTCATTTCTCAGCTTGACCACTCTTCCACTGGGCCACTTCATCAATTGCCTATTCAGGTACATCTGCATCTGCCCTGTCTGCCTCTGCTTCAAGTCCTCCATGCTCCTGGATTATAGATTCAGAAACATCTCACCATATAGCTAGTATGTTCTCTCTCTTTACTTCCTATCAAACAGGTTCAAGCCAAGATAAGGTCCGTATAGCAGATGGCTCCCTTTCCTCTGTTGCGGGACAAGGGGATATTCCTGTTACTCCCAATTTACAATTATCATTTGTTTTGCATGTTCCTAACTTCATTTTGAATCTTCTGTCCATTAGTCATATTACTAAGAGCCTTAACTGTTGTGTTCTTTTCTTTCCCTCTCATTGTGTGTTCCAGGACATGGTGACGAGGAAGACGATTGGTTTGGGGCATGATAATGATGGTCTCTATCTTCTAGGCTCGCAGTTACCAGTAGTTTCGTCTGTAATAAAGAGGGATATTTCTACTATATCAGATATATTGCTCACTTGGTACCGCCGCTTAGGTCATTTATCTTTTTGGTCCTAAGAAAAATGTTTCCTCAGTTATCTGTTTCAAATTTCAATTTTTTATGTGAACCTTGTCAATTGGTTAAACATTGTAGATCGATTTATCCAATTAGTAATAAAAATAAAAGCTCAGTTTCTTTTCAACTTGTGCACACTGATGTATGGGGTCCTTTGCCTACTACCTCTCTTTCTGGATTTAGATATTTTGTAACATTTGTGGATAATTGTTCTTGTACTACTTGGGTGTATTTGTTAAAACATAAGAGTGATGTTTTTGCAGCATTTAAATCTTTTCACTTTATGGTTTCTACCCAATTCAATGCAAAAATTCAAATTCTTAGATCTGATAATGGTGGGGAATACATCTCCTGTGATTTTTCTTCATTTTTTGATGCGTCTGGAATAGTTCACCAGACCACTTGTTCAGACACTCCTAAACAAAATGGGGTAGCAGAGCAAAAGAATTACCACTTATGGGAAATTTCTCATGCAATTTTGTTCACCATGAATGTATGTAAGACAGTATGGTCTGATGCTCTTCTTACTGTAGTCTATCTGATGAATAAAATGCCTACACACGTCCTTTCTCATAAAACCCCTTTGGAGACTCTCCTACTTAGCTCACCCTTATTTTCTTTACCTCCCAAAACCTTTGGTTGTGTGTGTTATGTTCATGTGCTCAAACTTGAGCGTACCAAATTAGATCCAAAGGCCCTCAAATGTGTCTTTCTGGGTTATGGTACCAATCAGAAAGGGTACAAATGTTTCCATCCACCCACTCGTCGTTTTTTTGTATCTCGTGATGTTACTTTTTTTGAGTCTGTTCCATTCTTTGCTTCTCGAGGGACATCTCTCCAGGGGGAGAAATTACCAGTATCTAATGTAGAGTAACCCTACCTGTTCCCATTCATGTCCCTTCATACTTTTTTGACAAGGGAGTTACAAGGGATAAAGGGGAGCAAAAATTACAAGTATACACGAGATGGAGGAAACATGGGAGACAAGAAGAAGGAGGTACATAAGACTTAACTTCTCATGACCCTCTCCAGGAGTTAACCTCTGAACCTATTCCTTATTCAAGTAGTGATTGTATCACTTCATCTTCTCCTTCTCAGCAAATAGCTGAGCAAATGAAGGCATTGGAAAAAAATAATACTTGATAATTAGTTGACCTTCCCAGAGGAAAGAAGTTAGTTGGTTGTAAATGGATGTTCACCATCAAGTACAAATCAGATGGATCAGTAAAGAGGTACAAAGCGATATTAGTCGCGAAAGGGTACACTCAGACATTTTGGATTGATTATCATGAAATTTTTGCTCCTATAGCAAAGATGAACTCCATCAGAGTTCTTATCTCACTTGCAGCAAACCAACAATGGCCCCTTCTATAATTTGATGTAAAAAATGCATTTTTGCATGGAGACTTGGAGAAAAAAGTTTATATGGCTACACTACTTGGATTTCATATGCCACAGGTTGAAGGAAAAGTTTGCAAACTTAAGAAGGCCTTGTATGGATTGAAACAGTCTCCTCGTGCTTGGATTGAATGATTTCGGGCTGCTACGATTTGGTTTGGCTATAAACAAGCACACGCTGATCACACCTTATTTATAAAGAGACATGGCTCCAAGATGGCAACCTTGATTGTGTATGTAGATGATATTGTAGTGACTGGGAATGATGTAGATGAGGTCAACCAACTTAAAAGCAACCTTAGTAAAGAGTTTGAGATTAAGGATCTTGGGTTCTTGAGATACTTTCTTGGAATTGAAGTTGCCACATCAAACAAAGGTATATTTTTCTCTCAACAGAAATATGTGTTAGATCTCTTGAAGGAATCTGGTATGGAGGGTTGTAAACCATGTGCTACTCCAATTAAGGCAAATCACAGACTAAAAGAAAATGACAGTGAAAGACTCCTTGATGCGGGAAGGTTCGAAAGGCCAGTGGGAGGCCGCCTTATTTACTTGTCTCTGACACGTCTGGACATCACATATGCTGTTAGTGTCATAAGTCATGCATGCACTTACCCAAGCTCATATGGAAGCCGCTTATAGAATTCTCAGGTATTTGAAGGGTTGTCTAGGTAAAGGGATTCTATATCAGAAGAATAATCATCATCAAATTGAGGTATACACTGATGTTGATTGAGCCGGTTCCTTAACAAAACAAAGATCCACCTCTGGTTATTATTTATTTGTTAGAGGTAATTTAATAACCTAGTGGAGTAAAAAACAATCTGTTGTAGCGAGATTGAGTGTATAGGCTAAATTCCAATCTATGGCTCATGACATTTGTGAATCACTATGATTGAAGACGTTACTTTCTGAGGTGGGTTGGCCTATTACAGGAGTAGTGCGGATTTATTGTGATAATAAGACTGCAATCAGTATTGCTCATGATCCAATACAACATGACCGGACCAAACATGTAGAAGTTGACAGGCACTTCATCAAGGATCATCTCAAGATGACATATCTGCATACCTTTTGTTTCAACTCACAATCAACTAGTTTATCTGTTTATCAAGGGACTTAGTACATCACAATTTTTATGCTTGGTAGGCAAGCTGAGAATGCGGGATATCTATTCTCCAGCTTGAGGTGAAGTGTTAGAGTATATGGTAGCGTATAGAATAAGGGTATTTTGGTCTACATTTTGTACTTAGTATACCATTATATTTGGTATTATTAAGGAATCGTATAAATAAAGGCAATCATATAAGTTACCCTAACTCATACAAATACAGTTCTCTAAGCGACATCTCATCTACTCTTCTCTCTCTCTCTTTGTTTCTTTCTACTACTCTCTAAATCATGATATACGAGTTCTAAGTTAAATAATGGATCCCTTTAGTGCACTCATATAATAATGCACCCACATGTAGGCTTAGAGTCTCACTCCAATAATTGAGATTACACCACTCCAATATATAGCAGCTCTATATGTAGCAACCCTAAAAGTGATGTGCCCAACATCACCCATAGCTATAAAATTTCAGGTCTACAAAAATTGGATTGTAAGATCTCTCCACACATTTTAATGTGTCTAATATCCTATTATGTTACCAAAGGACAATTTATCTCATCTCATGAGATCAAATAATTACCCATTTAAAAAGATACATAAATATGAAAATGAAATAAAGGGGTTTTATGAATTTAATGAACAAACAAATATATCTATATTCTTATATGTGGCTTTGTTGCAATACATAATTCCAACAAAAGGCCTTAAATGGACAAGGGGAAGGCCAACAAGGATGTGGATCAAGGTAATGCAAAAAGAACTGAGGACTTGTGATTAGCGGAAGCTATAGCCCTTAATAGAGTGGGCTGGCAAAACAAGATTTGGGTAGCCAACCCCAAATAGCTGGGATAAGGTTTTGTTTAGTCAGAGTATATATATATATATATATATATATATATAGGGATCTGTTAAACAAGATAAATCTCTGTAAAGGAGTTAAAACATACCGCTTTTTGCTGACCAATATAGTATTCTTGGCGCATAACCTTTAAATCATAATCACCTAGAAGTTAAAAAAAAAATGAAATGAAATGAATTAATTTGTAATCAAGACAAATGCTTACCTTTTCTTTGAATTCACCATAGGACAGTGCCATTTTCAATACCTTGCAATATGTATGTATCTTGGAGTTGAGCAAGCTCCCAACACAGATCAGGAATGGTCTGCAAAGGACATGAACAAATATAACAGAAAATATAGAAAAAATCAACATAGACATAAAAAATGCTAAAGACAAGATAACAAAAAATCAAAATAAAGGATTCAAGGTTTAGAATAGATCTACATATACATATTGCACACCTCAGATAAAAACTTCTCCTCTTTCCGGTATAGATTTGAAAGCTCTCCTGTTAATTCAGAATGTTTTCTCCTGCTCAGTGAAAAGTGCACCAGAAAATGTATCAGGAACAGAAATATAATATTCATTGCCCACTTTTAAAACTTAATGTAAAAAATAAAAAATAAAAAAACCCTTATTAACATTTTAAATATCCTCTCAGTCATACTAACATGGATAGTCAAAAACCATTCAATTATGCCTTATTTATTAATAGTTTTCATACTGGTTAGGTTGGTTGCACTCAGATTATATTTCAACTGTGCAACATTACTAAATATAATAATCGATCTGCACTGAATATTTGAATATGTTCGTACAATTAGCAATTATAAGATGGCACTATGTTGAAGCGTCTAACTAAGATGGTCCTATGTTGATTGGTATAGGACTCACAATATGTAATTCACAGCACATTATATCTCAGAAGAACATGGTTTTCCAGGTTATGTTGAGGAAATTCATTTTGCAGTTCCATAGGTCTGTTCTCTACCAAAAAAAAAGAATGAATAAATAAATAAAGTTTTTTTCTTCTGATACTTTGCTTATTCCAGTTCACTTATTTTTAATTTGTTTTTCCTGTTCACTATGTCATACTGACTTGATTTGGTATTCTAAGGAATTGAACAACTTATGGGATCATATTATTATTATACTTACAAGAAAAGTTGATAAAAAAAGTTTAGGTTTAGGGTTTGTAGAAGTAGGAGGAGAAGAAAAGAGAGAGACCACATGAATTGACAGTAATATTCTATTCAATATAACATTTATACCCTTACATCTTTACACTTCAATGGTACCCCTCAAACTGGTGCATATATATTCATCATACACAACTTGCTCAAAACATTATCTAGCTGTGTACCACCAACTCTTTTAGTCAAGATATCTGCTAGTTTATCACCAATCTTCACAAATGAAGTATATATCAGCCCATATTTCAATTCTTTCTTGATAAAATGTTTGCCAACTTCTCTATAATCAATTCTAGAATGTTATACTGGGTTGTGAGTCCTGTGTGATATCTGCCAAAAAACAACCTGATTTACTTTTTGTTAAGGGGGTGAACTGACGTTTTGTGGAGGGTTGGTTCTATTACAGATTGGTTATCTCCTAAAATTTCATGTTGATTGGATAACCCGTACTATGATTTTTTATTGCACAAGACCAGACGAATTTTCTGGTTCAGTTTCAGATCTGCAGAAATATGGAAATTGTTGTACTTTGGGTGTAGTTTTAATTACTGTGTGCAATCCTAGGAATCTGATTGTGTTATATAACATGGGCCCACTACAGGCAGGAATTAACAGCTCATAGGCTATGGGAATATTTGATGAAGACCAAAGAGGAGGCACCTAATAGCATATGTATTTTTCACAAGATGGTGTCTACACAATTTGGAAAAATATTGAAGTACTCCAATTGAACAATTAGCATGAATATTTGAAAGGGAAGCTGCAAGCATACTTTAAGGAGCATGGAACTATTCATAGGACCAGTCCTGCCTACACTCCTCAACAGAATGAAGTGGCTGAATATAAAGTAGACATTTCCTTGATATGGCACAGAGTCTTCTATTGTATATGCAAGTAGAAGATAAATATTGGTCTGATGTATTAAATGCACCCCATCTCATCAACAGAATGGCATCACAGGCACCAAATTTCAAGTCAACACATCAGGTACTCTTTGCTAAGTTACTCTGTTTAGTATTCCACTCTACGTATTTGGATATACTTGCTTTGCCCGTGCCTTGGGTCCGAATCAATCTAAATTGGATCCAAAGTCTTGAATGTTTGTTTTGGGGATATTAGTCTACAAAAAAATGGTCTGTGTTAATGATCTGGTCTTTATAAAACATTGTCTATGGATATCAATTTCTTTGATTTTACTCCTGATTTTTCTTGTTCTTATGATGCACCTCTTCAGGGAGAGAATAAGGATAAAGAGGTTCCACTTCCTATGTTTCTCGTGTACCTCAACCACAGCTTCCGTCGCCTTCATTATTATCTCCTTCGACGTCCCTTGAATCTCCTTGTAGCAAAGAAAAGGAGCTGAAGACATTCTGATGAGGACATCATGACCGAGATGATGATTAGGCCATACTCACAGCTACTTTAGTTATCTTTTATTTATTTTATGTCTTTTTTATGTCTCTTGTTGGAGGGGGACACATGTTGGTGAGGGTATTTTAGTCCTTAGGTACTATTTATGGGTATTTTTATTATTAGTAGTAGTTTGAGGGTATTTGTGTAATAAGGGAATAATGGAGGGGGTTATTAGTGTCAAGTTTCTATTTTATGTAAAAACCTGGCCATGGGACTCTATGTATAGAGCCCACGACCAGCCAACACTGGATGCAATACTATTTGGAAAAAAAAAAGTCTCTCAATTTAGCCTTCTTCTTCCTCTTGCTTGCTTGCAGATGAAGAACCCTAAAACCCTGGAACGGGTCTAGATCTCCACCTAGTTCAACGCTAGTGGTGGAGACCACTCCATTCCCCTTAAGTTAAAGTTTCTTTTTCCCCCTTCTTCCCTTCATGTTTTGACACTTTTTCAGTTTTACCTATTGCCAAAAGTTACTAACTTGCATGAGATTGATCACCAAACCCAAAACTCCATAGTTTTTGCTGAAATAACTCCTCAAGGAAGTCTCCAAGATTGGTACAATCCTATCACATGCTATCCACAGCCACCAAAACTTGTTTTGCAGAAGATATAGATTGTCAACCCATCTCAGCATGAAACAGGGTTCTTAGGCCTCTCGGGAGACCAACCTTTCCTCACCTCTGTTTTTTAAGATTCAACACCCATGGGAGTTCACCAACATCTGTACGATCCTCATAGTAGCAACCAGCCATCTGAAATTTCAGAGAAATCAAGTTCCATGTTGATTTAAAATTTACCAGTCATGATCACACTTTTTGGACAGTTTGTATAAGATTTGATAGCAACGGCTCCTAATCCCTTACTTGCTTGGTTCAACACCTCCAGGGGGTTCTAATCTCTTGTATGATCCTACTTGTAGAAACCAACATGGACAATCAGCTGTTTTGAAAAGGTTCTAAAGGTATGAAGACCTCCCAGGCATGAAAATCACCTTCTAAAGTACTTGCACAAGATCATCTCCTACTCCCATACCACTACAGCTTTGGAGGTGGGGTTTCTCCAGGATCATCAACATCCCTAGATGATCCTTGAGAGAAAGGAATACTTCCAAAGTTTTGATTCCATTCGAAGATGTCTCTGGAGGAAATCAAATCAGGCGTGAAACCAACATCGTGAGTCCTTTCACGAGAAGGACTCCTAAGTCCCAACGGCTAAAGCTCTTTCGGATTGAGTCCTCCTAGGATGTTGCTAAGCCTTGGGCGACCCTAGTGGGTAGGTCCCACTTTAGAAAGAAAAAGATAATACATATATATTCTTTTGGGGGGTTGGCGGCACTAGTGCAGGGAGAGGGGGAATTTTCGAACTCCAAATTAAAGTTTCTTTGAAGTTTGAACCTGGATTTCGCCTGCAATCATCTTCAACAACATCAAGAAGGTAATCTGCATCAAATTACAGGTATTACATCTCCCTTTTAGTTCTCTTTTTCAAATCCCCAATTTTAGGGACTTTTGGCATATTTGGCATTAAGCCTGGACTTGGGTTTCATTTTTCTTGGCCTAAACTAACTTCTCTAAAATATTATGATTGACAAAATGTGTCTTGGATTCATTTTTATTTATTCATGCATTCTCTAGGGTAATCCAGGCAGCTTCCCTTTCCTTCAATCTAATTTAGGCTCTTTGAAAAAAAATTCAATCTTAATATTTTTGGCCTAAACCTAACCCTAATTAACTTTTCCCCAAAATAACTCAAGAAAACAACATTGCAATTAGGTCTTTTATTTAGTAATTTTGTAATCCCTAACTCCTTGATTACATATGAACCTAATTTAAAGAATTGCCTAAATTAGCATGTGAACTTTCGAGTAGGAATCTTGTTTATTTTTCTTTCTTACTTTATCAATTTTATTCTTATCTCTTGAGCACACACTCACTATCCTACATGCATGTTGCATCGCATTCCAAATGCCCAAAAGTGAATATTTTTTGCACCTTTCCCATTGGTAACTAAAGATCTAGATCTGACTCTGTTAATGTCTTCTGGTCCAAATTCAGGAAATACAGTGATTCCTACCAATGTTGATGTTCACATTGCCTTATGCAAAGGAAAAAGTAATTGCACTACTATTCATCCCATTTCATACTTTGTTCCTTATAATTCCCTTTCTACACCACTTCAGTCCTCTATTTCGATGCTCTAGAAGATTTAAAGTGGAAGGAAGTTATATGGGATGAAATAAAGGCTCTAACAAAAAACAACACTTAGGAATAAGTGGATCTACCTTAAGAAATAAATAAAAAAAGTTGTTGGGTGCAAGTGGATATATATTGTAAAGTATAACCTGAGGAGGGGTGTTGAAGTATATTAATTTGTGTATCTCCTAACACTTTAAGGTTGACTTTTGGGAGAGTTGGTTAATTCACTATCAACATCCTCACCTCATCCCATCTAGCTCATCAACAAAAATACAGCAGCACCATGTCACCTGAAAAATGTTCAATTTATTGAACATCCAGGTGCTGTCCCAAACTTGAATTAACTCAGCAGTACATTTCTCAAAGGGGCCCAAATTCTATTAGACTATTACTGATAATAAACTCTACCTTAGCTCTCCTATCATAGTCCATATCAATACCGATCTGGGTCTCAAAAGTATTTCAAGGGCTCATTAAGGATGCCATGGATCTAGCCAAACCACAACCTATAGGATGCTGCACCAAGTTTCCTTCACGAGTCATTTTCAGCATGCTCCTCAAACACCACAAAGGTGATCTGGGTATCTTCAAAGTCCAAACCGAGTCTTAGGACGGATATCTCAACTAAATGCATGCAACCCATTGAGCCTTCTGCTTGGAAGAAACACTCTAGTGGTTCCTCAATGAAGGTGGTGTGTTCCAGGATACTACGATTGTGTGACCATACTTCTAATTTCCTTTGGATAAAATGCACTAACGGAATGTCTTGGCAGTTATTAGATGGCTGTTTAAAAAACCTCTGTCCTTGGCATATTTTATGCTAACTAGGACCAATACTACTTGATGGGAAAAACTGTACTAAGGGCCCTACTAGCCGATCTCGATTAACCAGCACAGCCCTAAACCTAGATGGACTAACCTAGAGAGTTCCGAGGAGTGCCGGCCCAGGGTTCCCGGCTCGCCAAATTCCATGGCCCTCGACGAGAAGATAGAAGCGTCCCTCTGTACTCGGCCCCGAGTATCCCGCGAGTAACCCTGACTGTCACTAAAAACACCCGATACCCAAAGACCACTAGAAACCCCGAGGCCCCCGGGGACTCAAAGATCCCCCCAACCTGTGGAATGTGATAACCCCGACCGTTCAACTTAAGGATAAGCATGATCCATAGACCGTTATGCGAATTGAATATTCTTTGCAACAGACCTACCAATTATGAGAAAATGACAGAGAAAGTAGGAGACGTAGCCAAGAACGTGGACGACAACGATACGCTAGAACGTGGGGGAAAGCGACATGCAAAAACATGGAAGGAAAGCGACATACGAGATCCATCCAGATATGCTGCCACTCGAGCTTATAAATATGGGTACCGATTCCTCCTCCAGGGATGAGATAGGAGAAACCCTAAAGAGCAAGAGGGAGAGCCCTACTTCTACAATCCCCCTGTTTACTGACTTAATCGTTGGAGAGCTAGAAGCTGGCACCCCGCCAGTGCCTAGCTTCTTGACCTTCGTGATTATGTGTGTGCAGAACCAGCCCCGTCAAGCACCTAAGAGGACCGTGGGACCATCTGATCAACGTAAGGGAGTCTGCTCAACCAATACGCTATCAGCTAGCACCGTCTATGGGAACTTCCATTTCTGATAGAACCTAAGGTCCGCATGGTTGAAACCAGGTTGATGGTGGCTCAACATGAGCAGGGTGCTGGAGTTGATGGAGTAGAAGCCTCCGTCTCCAACTGAGCATGCCTTAAAACCCCAAGGGTGGATGTGCTAGAGCGGAGGATTCAGGGGCTGATGGCGAATGTGTAGCTATTGATGGAGTAGAACCGGGAGATTATACAAGAACTAAGAGGCTGGAGGGGCGCACCAGGCGATGGTGATGCAAGACAGCCAGAATCTCACGCCCCTCCAGCCCGAAGTCATTACCAGGGATGTGAAGACAAAGCTGTAAGCGTCACGACCTCCCGGTTCCGAGAGGCAAGTCACCATGGATAAAAGATTCACATCCCAGGCCTCAGGGAGAAGAAGATGGAAAATGTGAGAAGGGAGATGACAACAATGAGTAAAGCCTTCAAAGGAAAAGCCCCAGCCACCATCGACGAGCTAGTCCAAAGGACGGATCACCCCTTCACCCCAGAGGTAATGGCTAGACCCCTCCCTGACAAGTTTAAGCTGCTGCAAATGGAGATGTTCGACGACGGCAATGATACCCTAAATCACTTGGAGGTCTACAAGACACACATGAACCTCCAAGCGGCCCTTCACGAAATCATGTGATGGGATTTCCCAACTACAATTAAGGGGTCTGTCAGGGTTAGGTTCAGCCGATTGAAGCCCAATAGCATATCAAACTTCATAGAACTGAGTCGGCAGTTCGTCGGCTATTTCATCGGTGGTCAGAGGCACCGAAAGCCAGCTACCTATCTCCTAAACATCAAGCAAAACAAGAGGGAATCCCTACGAGACTATATGTCTTGGTTCAATAGGGAGACACAGGAGGTAGATGATGCTGAGGAGAAGATAATCGTGGCTACTCTCATGGTGGGGCTGCTACCCTCCAAATTCCTGTTCTCTCTCTCTAAAAATCCCTCGTCCCACATAATCGATCTCATGGTGAAGGCGCAGCAACGCATGAACGCTGAGGATACCCTCAACGCCAGGTGAGAGCGAGATACTGGACCCAGTTCACAGTCTGACAAAAGAAAGAGGGAGCAGCAACAGACACCGCGAGAAGATAGGGAGACCAAATGAGAAGGCAACGACAATCGGGAGATCAGGCCACGGGTCAATCTCCCCCCAAGTAGGTTTCAAAACTATACTCCTCTCAACGCACCTATGGAACAAGTGTTCCTCCATATCAGGGATGACCCAAACATCAAGTGGCCAGAGAGGATCCGTGTCCCGCCAGAGAAGAGAACCCGTGACAAATACTGCCGTTTTCACTGGGACCATGGCCATAACACCGACTGTTTTGACTTGAAGGAGCAGATAGAAGCCATTATTCAATGAGGGCAACTACGGAGATTTGTCGCTAGACAGCCACCAGTGAGACGCAAGAACACCCGTCAGGACCCTCTACTCGAGAAGAAAGAAGGCCCGAAGGGTCAATTGAGGAGATAAGGGTAAAAGCTAGCAGGTTCACCACGGGAGGAGAATCTAGCTTAGCAAGGAGGTCACACGTGAGGCAAATCTGGTCAGAAAGTAAACGGCAAATGATGATAACAGAGAGGCTGGCAAAGCATCACAAGCTAGAACACCCTCCCATCACCTTCTCCGCAGAAGATGCTCGAGGGGTGAGTCAGCCACACGATGACGCATTGGTGGTAACGTTAGTGATTTTAAACTACATCACAACACCGTATCCCCATCAACAATGGGAGCTCAACAGACATTCTTTACTTCCCGACATTCGATCAAATGGGTATCGGGTGAGATAGATTCCGGCCCATTCAAACGCCATTGGTGGGGTTCACGGGCGACCAGCTACTCCCATTAAGAACAGTCGGTTTGTCAATCACAGCCAGCACGGGAGACTGATAGGTAACCCGAGTGGTAGATTTTTTAGTGGTCGACTGTCCGTCCGCCTACAACTTAATACTCAAAAGACCGGCACTGAATGAACTAAGAGTGGTCATGTCGACCTACCACCTACTCATGCGCTTCCCAAGCGAAGGGGGAGTTGGAGAGGTTAGGGGGGACCAAGTGGCAGCCAAGGAATGCTATATGGCCTCGCTCAAGGGGGAGCCAGCCTCGAAAGAAAACATGTCGATTGATAGCCTGGACTGGAGGTCTGAGATGAGACGACCCGAATAGTAGCGAAACCAGGAGGAGAGCTAGAAGACATTATCTTCAATCCCAACACACCTGATGGAGTCACCCGAGTAGGATCAGACCTCCTAGGAGAATTGAAAGTTCGGCTACGAGACTTCTTTATCAAGAATTGGGACATGTTCGCTTAGACGCATAAAGACATACTAAAAATAAATCCCCGAATGGCTATGCACAAGTTGAATGTGGACCCAGCCTTGAGGCCCGTCAAGCAAAAAAAGAGAAATTTTGCTCCAAAGTGAAATCAGGCGATCACAGAAGAGGTAGAGAAATTACTGGTGGCGAGTTTTGTAAGGGAAGTCCACTATCCTGACTGGTTAGTGAATGTGGTTATGGTGCGAAAACCTTACGGGAAATGACGTATGTGTGTCGACTTCACCGAATTCAACAAAGCATGCCAAAAAGATAGCTTCCCACTCTCGAAAATCGACACCCTGGTAGACTCCACGAATGGCCACCAAACCCTTAGCTTTATGGACGCCTTCTCGGAGTACAACCAAATAAAAATGCATGAGTCTAACCAAGAGAAAACTGCCTTTATCACTTATTGGGGACTACTATTACCGGGTCATGCCCTTCGGACTGAAGAACGCCAAGGCGACCTACCAGAGGTTTGTCAACGAAACATTTAAAAGCCAAATTGGAAGGAATGTCAAAGTGTATGTAGATAATATGCTGGTGAAAAGCCTTCAAGCCTGTCAACACCTCTCGGATTTGAGCGACATTTCCAAACCTTGAGGAAGCACGAGATGAAGCTCAACCCTAGTAAGTGTGCCTTCGAGGTGTCAGCTGAAAAGTTCCTCGAGTTTATGGTGTCCCAATGGGGGATGGAAGTAAATCCCGAGAAGGTAAAGGCCATACTCGACATGCAGACTCCGAGGAACACTAAAGAAGTGCAACATCTGGCCGGGAGGGTTGCCACGTTGAGCAAATTCATCTCTCGGGCTACAGATAAGTGTTTCCCCTTTTTCCGCTTGCTAAAGAAAACTTTCTGTTAGGACGAAGAATGTGACAAGGCCTTCTAGGAACTCAAGGACCACCTCAAACACCTACCACTGCTCAATCAACCAAAGCAAGGCGAGGTGCTCTACGTATACCTATTAGTGTAAGAGACAGCAGTGACTCAGTGCTGATAAGAGAAGCCAGGATACAAGCACCAGTATACTATACTAGCAGAACCTTCAAGGGGGCGGAGGAAAGGTACCCGAGGGCAAAGAAAATGGCGTTCACACTAGTCGTCATGGCCCGACAACTAAAGTCCTATTTTTAGGCCCACACCATCTGAGTACTAACAGACCAGTCATTCAGGACCATATTGCACAGACCTGAGACTTCGGGAAGACTGGGTAAGTGGTCGGTGGAGTTAAGCGAGTTCGATATTAAGTACCACCCCCGATGAGCTATCAAGGGTCAAGCAGTTGCAGATTTTATCGTCGAATATACTTATGCGCCGGGCACAAAAGCTGAAATGCATGAAGAACAACAAGAAGCCGACCAGACATAATGGATTGTACACATAGATGGTTCTTCCACCAATAGTGCAGCTAGAGGAGTCATCTTGATTACACTAGATAAAAGTAAGCTCGAGTACACCATAAGGTATAGGTTCAAAGCAACCAACAATAAGGTCAAGTATGAATCAATGATCACAAAGTTTTGTCTTGCTCGTGCACTCGGGGCCAGAAAGTAAAGGTCAACAATGACTCCCAACTTGTGGTCGAGTAAGTACAAGGAGAGTACGGGGCGAAGAATGAGTTAATGAAACAGTACTTCACCATAGTGGAAAAAGAGAAGTCCCAATTCGGGCATTTCAGCATACAATGGGTCCCACGAGGGGATAACGAAGAAACCGACAAGTTAGCCAAACTCGCATCATCTGCCACTGAGAACCTGAGCCTTAGGATCCTCGTAGAGCACCTACCTAAGCCAAGTATCAAGGCAGAGGGTCATAGAGAAGTAAGCATGGCAAGTCCTGACCCAGAATGGGCCAGTTAAATCATAAGATATTCAAAGAGCGGTGAGTTGCCCGAGAAAAGTAAAGACGCGGGCTAGTCAGTATCTATTTCTCGGTGATACTCTGTATAAGAGAAACTTCACTCTCCCTCTCCTCAAATGTCTGTCCGAGGAAGAAGCAGACTATGTTCTTCGATAAATACATGAGAGAATATGTGGGAGCCACTCGGGAAGCAAGTCGATGGCCCATAAAGCAATCAGGACCGGGTACTATTAACATGCAAAAAGATGTCACTCTCCTTTAAAGGTGTGATAAGTGTCAGAGATTTGCCAATGTTCCCAAAAGGCCCGCAGAAGAGTTAGTTTCAATAGTCAGGCCCTAGCCCTTCGTAAAGTGGGGGATCGACATAGTTGAACCACTCCATATTGGGAAGGGACAGATGAGATTTTTGGTAGTGGTCATCGATTACTTTACCAAGTGGGTGGAAGTTAAACCTTTGGCAAAGATTACAGAGAAAAACATCCAAGACTTCACCTAGAAGTCCATCATCTGCCGATTTGGTATTCCCCGAGTTATTATCACTGACAACGGTAAACAGTTCGACAATGCCTAGTATCGGGAATTCTGCGTAGAGCTCGGCATCAAAAATCACTTCTCTTCCCCTGCTCACCCTCAGGCCAACAACCAAGTGGAAGTCACAAACAGAACACTCCTAGGTATAATTAAGAAGAAGCTCGACAACTCAAAAGGCCTTTAGTCCAAGGAATTACCGAGTGTCTTGTGGGCATACCGCACCATGGCGAGAACCCCCACAGGGGAAACGGTCTTTCAGAACCGAGGCGGTCGTACCTGTCGAGATTGAGATGGTCACCCACTAAACAACAAACTTTGACTCAGAAAAGAACGAGGAAAGCCCCAGAAGCAATCTCGACCTATTAGAAGAGAAGAGAGACGAAACCACACTTCGAACAGTCACTTACAAGCAAAAAATGAGCAAGTATTACAA
Organism: Platanus orientalis; assembly: GCA_025762735.1. Classification (NCBI taxonomy): domain Eukaryota; kingdom Viridiplantae; phylum Streptophyta; class Magnoliopsida; order Proteales; family Platanaceae; genus Platanus; species Platanus orientalis. Next base: position 5,798,456 of record JAOXJP010000017.1, read on the forward strand.
TTCGCAGGTCAAGACAAGGAGATTTGCCGTCGGGGATCTAGTACTCAAGAAAGTGACCCTAGTAACACAAGACCCCACAGAAGGAAAGTTGAAACCAAACTGGGGGGCCCTATCAGGTAACACTATAATAGGCCCGGGACCTACCATCTTGAAACAATGCGGGGGGAGCCCCTACCGCGACTATGGAATGTAGAACAACTAAGAAAATACTATCAATAAAATTGATATCATGATTCTAACTGATGAAATGCTCTAAGTTATGCAAGATCGACAACATTTCAGATCACCGCACTCGAGCTACAAAACTAACCCCAGGTTACAAGATTAACCCTTAGGTCATAAGACTGACCCTAAGCCACAAGATTGGTCCATCCTCCCAGATCAGACTACAAGACTAGCCCCGGATTACAAGATTAACCCTCAGGTCACAAGACTGACCCTAAGCCACAAGACTGACCCATCCTCCCAAATCAGGTTACAAGACTAACCCTAGGTTACAAGATTAACCCTCAGGTCACAAGACTGACCCCAGGCTACAAGACTAGCCCATCCTTCTGTATTAGGCTATAAGACTAGCCCCTGAGTTATAAGATTAACCTCTAATCACGAGGATGACCCCTAGTCTCAAAATCAAGCAACCTCCCGACTGAAGAAATACAAGGCAAAAAAGAATCTCAAGAGTTAACAAAAAGAGCCTAAATCGTGTTAGAGAAAGTGCATCACAACCCGAGTCAACCATCCCTTACCAAGTGTAGCTACACCCCCTTACATATGACTAAAGTCTGGGCAAGTATATGAGGGTACCCGTCGGCATTAACGAAGAAAAGCTCAAGCCCAAGAGAATGTCACCGGGAACCCTTATTTACCAGAAATCGTGAAAGACCTGGTGGGTCCTCATATTATCACCGAGGTGATCCCACACTTAGAAAATTTTTGTTGGTCTTGGTTGATTAAACTGCTTGTACCCATCATTGAAGTGCTAACCCCGAGGGGTCCCTATACATAGAAAATTTTGTGTTCCTGCCCCACTTGGGTAGTAGTCAATTACCCCGAGATGCGTCCGTACTTAGAAAAATTTCTCAAGTACTCCAACACTCTCAAGGTTGCTTACCTTGGCCTATGTAAACACATATGGGGTGTGCAAGAAGAAATCACCACGACGCACACTAACACTTAGAAAAATAATAAGAAAATAGTTGCAAATAAGAAATGACACACATAGATGGGGATGAAAGAAGATTTCATTCACATAACGAAAATTTACAAAAGTTTAAAACAAAAAAAACAAAAAGAAAATACAATTATTCTTGGGGATTGCTACCCCCCCATTGCCGTCTCTCCTCCTGGGGCAACATCCCCCCAGACAGTCTCCCCAAGATCAGCCACCACCGGCTCTTCGACCACCCCCTCAGTCGCCACGTTTTCACCTTGGCCAGCTTTTGCTTGTTCTTCTTCGACCGCCATCCCGATTACCGCATCTCCTCCCTGGGTAGCCTCTTCCTCTTGCTCGTCCTCAGCCTCAGCACCCCCTCGTTGGGCATATAATCGATGAGAAGTCTAATTCAGGATACCGCTCGGCCACTATATCCCGAAACTCCTCAAACCCCTCCCAGAAGCAATCGGCCCTAACAATTCCGAAAGCATCCAAACTAAGGTACTTTACAGCAGTGACCTCGAGGGCTTCCTCTCGAAGCTTCTCCCTTTCGATCTCTCTTTCACCTCGAGGCATGTTCGCTCTAAGGTATCAGTTACACTCTTGTTCAATGAGTTGTCGATGGCGGCATTGAAATTGTCCTTGACCCTAATGCGGCGATTCCTCTCGACACCTAACTCCTCTCTCGCCCGACGGACATCCCTTTCAACATTTCATAAGAAAGCCTTCACGTCCTCGATACGGGCCTCCTGCTCCGTGGCCTTTGCAGCAAGGCTGGCACGAGTCCTCAGACCATTTCAGTTTACCCTCAAGGTCACCAATTATGGCTTTTGCCTCCTTTCGAATGGCCTTGTTCTCGTTCCTTGCCTAGGCAAGGCGGTTCAGATGCTCGACCCGAACGTGCTCACAAAATTTATATTTCTAGATGGAGGCCGTCATTAGGGCCACAGCCTATAAAAACAAGACCAAGTCAGTGCCTAGGATATATATATATATATATATATATATATATATATATACAAAAAAAAGAAAAAAAGCATAAAAACGCTAAGGGACGAGATGTTTTACCTTAGCCATGTAATGCATCATGTCTCAATGCACGGTAGCTGGAGAAAGGCTCTTCTTCAAATACTCAAAGTCAGTCAGGGGAAAACCCTCTAGAAGGTAGTCCCCCCTGGGACTTAGCCTTAGTAACCAGGAACCATGCCCCAGCAGGGACTCTCCTGCTGCCAGGACAGGAGTAGAAGAAGATGCCCCCAGAGTTGAGGTTGTCGTTGTCACGACTGTAGGGATGGGGACCTTGGGGGCAATGGCAGGGGCCTCAGCGGCAGTTTCAAGAGTAGCCGTCTAAGAAATCACGGCTTGGATCCCGGAGGTAGGAACGGGAGAGGAACCACCTATGTCCCCCTCCAAGTCAACGACCAGGATGATGGTAGAGGAAGGTACTAGACCTGCCTCGGAAGGCCCCCCAAAGACGATGTGGTTTTTCCTCTTCTTCGAAGTCGCGACCGCCTCTGCCTGGACAATCGTTGGTTAGCCAGCCTTTTTGGCCTCTGAGGCCTTATCTCTGATTTCCTAAGCCTGAGAAAGATATCTCCTATCTGTCTTCATCACTACACAAAAAACACACCTGAAATTAGAAATTAACAAAAATAAAAGAATAATTAGGGAAAAGAGGGAAGAGATAGACAAATAGAGTAACGAGGGGTAAGTTACCCGGGTTTAGACAGAAACCACATTGATGGAGTCGGTCGGGCGTGACGAGGTCTGGGAAAGCATGGGAATGATAGTTTATTACCTCCCAGATGTGAGCCTCTTCCTTGTCAAACAGCTTGTCTACTTCGGAAACTAAAACAAAAAGGAGAGAGAGAGCGCATAAGACAACTTAAAAGAAAACCCAAATATAGATAATGACAATATATATATATATAAGAGACAGCAATAGAAGCACGACTTACCTACTGGTCTGATGACCTGCACCCATGCCCGATTGAACTTTACGGCCGGGACCTCCCTAGGGGGGCTCTCCTAACCCTCACCGAGACAAAGAAATACCGGCTCCTCCACCCATTGTTGGAGCTTGGGAGCCTAGTCACCAATGTAAGTTGGGTCCTAACTAGCGAAATAGAACCACCCAGGCTCCTACTCCCTGGGGTAGTAGCAGCGGAAAAACTCATGGAGTGTGAAGGGGTGTTCCCCCTTGAAGGTCAATTCCCATAAGACCATACATCCTATAGCTATCCGTCAAACATTAGGCATTAGTTGCCCAGGTGTCAACCCAAGGCAAAGTAGCAACTCCCTAAAAAACAAGGGGACCGAAAACCGAAGGCCCACCATAAGGACCTACTCGTATAGGCTACGCTGCTAGCAGGGACTTCAAAAGCCCAAGAGCTCTCGAGGGCCGTAAAGAAGATCCCCTCAGGGACGAAGTAGGTAGAATAATATCAACTTAGGGTTTTCACCCCAAAATCTGAGCCATAGAAGGCGGCTTTGAAATTTCATTCGGGAACAATTTCTGCCACCGGGGTGTTAGATGGAGCAAGCTTGGTGGCTTACTCTGTAGGGTTTTGTCGGACTTCCGACAAGTCGTCGGCCCCATCAACCATTCGATCAACAGTATCCCCAGACACCATCTAGATAACACTAGAGAAATTGGCAGACACGGGAAAGAGAAAAGACAGGAAAAAAAAACTAAGACAAATACACCCAGAAAGGGAGAAACTAAAGAACACCAATAAAATGAAATAGAGAAAAAATGGAAGACAGTACTCAACGAAACAAAGGAAGATTGCAGGAATCGTGGAAGAACGGTCGCCCAGAAGGAAGAAGGTTGCCCAAGGCGAATAAAAAGGGAGCCGGAAATGCGGTTGATGTTGAAAGCAAAGACAACAGCCCGCCGGTACTAAGACGAATTGCCGGAAGTCACTCAAAACAGATGAAGGAGACATAAGAGATGGTGAGAGAAGATAAAGGAAAGCCAAAACTGTGTAGAAGGGAGAATTTATAATCTACCCCGAGGATTCTTGACCCTACGTGTGTGGCGTATCCAAGGGTTAACGAAATAAACCTAAGAAACAAAGCGACACACAGATCCCAAAATGTTAAAGAGGTTTAAATGCATCCGTTAGATGGTCTAGAGATCCGAGACGACACAATGATTGACATGACCTGTAACCAACGTTAGCATGTCCTCTCGATTACCAAAGTTCATTAAATACGGGGCCATCAATAGCGTTTATCCGTTTATCCCTAACCGATATCACATCGATAGTTGAAACAACACGCCGCCTATACCGAAATAATAACAAATGCAAACAGTTCGTATTCCCGGGCCACGTAACCCTGGACTAGGGAATAGGGGGCAACTAATGGGGAAAACTATACTAAGGACCCTACTAGCCGATCCCGATTAACTAGCACAACCCCAACCCTAGATGGACTGACCTAGAGAGTTTCGAGGAGTGCCGGCCCGGGGCTTCCCGACTTGCCAAATACTGTGGCCCACGACGAGAAGGTAGAAGCATCCTTCTGTACTTGGCCCCGAATATCCCGTGAGTAACCCCAACTGTCACTCAAAACACCCAACACCCAAAGACCACTCGAAACCCCAAGGCCCCTGGGGACTCAAAGACCCCCCGACCTATGGAATGTAATAACCCCGACTGTTCAACTTAAGGATAAGCATAATCCAGAAACCATTATGCGAATCGAATATTCTCTGCAGCAGACCTGCCAATTCTGAGAAAAGGGCATAGAGAGCAGGGGGAGACACGGCCAAGAACATGGACAAAAGCAACATGCGAGAATGTGGGGAAAAGCGACATACAAGAACGTGGAAGGAAAGCGATATGCAAGAGATCCATCCAAATACACTACCACTCAAGCCTATAAATATGGGTACCGATTCCTCCTCTAGGGATGAGATAGGAGGAACCCTAGAGAGCAATAGGGAGAGCCCTACTTCTACAATCCCCCTGTTTACTGACTTAATCATCGTCTGAGCCAGAAGCCGGCACCCCGTCTGAGCCTAGCTTCCTGACCTTCTATGGTTACGTGTGTGTAGAACCGGCCCGGTCAAGCACCTGAGACGACCGTGGGACCATCTAATCAATGTAAGGGAGTCTGCTCAACTGATACCTATCACTGCTAGTTCAGTATCAAGCTCAATTTTGATTATTGTTCAATTGGGAATTAAGCCTCTCAGACATTGGGGGTGTGTTTACCAAAGGTTCTGGTGCTATTATCAACACTTATTCTAGCCATGTGAGTAATGGAGCTTACAATATAGAACAGATTTACATTTCCTCACAATTTCAGATTATCTCGTCTACTTGGCGTTGAGAGGTTGGTCACGAAAAGGTGACTTTATCTTTATTATTGGCTGGTCACATACTTTGACAAGTGGTCCATTGACTCCATTCAAACTCGCACTTCAACAGAGAGGCCAATGGCAGGTTAACATCCCATTCCAATGGATGACAAGGTCGTCAAGCATCTAAGTGATGCTTTTGAAGAAAGCGGTGTCGCTAGACCTGAGTTGTACTGTAGGCACTCTCTTCCTTTGTAGTTGTCATTTATTTCTCTTTTTGGGCTTGGTTGCCTTTGGGCCTGAGTTCTAGTCTAGGAATCTTTGAATCTATTTTATCCTCTTTCAATAAATTATCTATGCAATTGATATTTTGAAAAGAAAAATACATAAATAAATCTGGAGAAAATCTGTATCATCTCTTTTTAGAGATTTTTGCATTGTTCTTTTTCTTTTCTTTTTTCCGTCACGGTAAAACTTATCTTGTACTAGCAAAAATGAAAAATGAAACAAAATATGGAAGATACATGGAAACCAAATTGAAAGCTATCCGTTTATGTATTGCAAGTTTGAGTGAACTTGTGTATTTCCTAATTTATAATGATTAAAGAAAACAAGTAAAAGGAAGAGTACAGAGAATAGCCTATTGAAGGCAAAAATATGAATTTAACACTATCTGGTGAGAAAAAAGCACCCTAACTTATCTTAAATGAGAAATTATTCCATGTTTTATATGATGATTCAACTCTGAACTCAGTTAAACTTTATTTCTTTTATTTTAATTAATTTGGGTCCTTTCAGGTTCTAGTTTTGGACCTCCTACTTATTCACCATTAAAAATTGTTAGTCCACAGGATATCTACAGCAGGAGAATTGGATATTCCAATAATAGTCATGCAAACGTAGTTCTTCTTTTTCACATGACACTAATAAAATCAGTTTTCACTTTTTGCTTCACAGTGTTGTAAGTTATTGTTACATTACAAGCCAAACCCTAAATTTGTGAATCTGTGATATATTATTAGCATCAATTTCTATGTTCCTTTAACAGCTAAGTTATGGGTATAATTGTAGTGTACACTGTTATTTCCGCCTTGGCACATCCGGTTGACAAAGTGATATTGATAAGTACACATTACAGAAGGAGAAATTCAGTAGTTGTTGCTATGTGCTGGAGTAATAGATTTATTCTTCATATACTTGGGGAATAATATTGCAGACAATATCCATTAGCTTTTTCAAACGAACCACATAAGCTTAAAATGGACAAGTTAAGGCACAGTGAGGAGAGGCACAATACAGTGACAGAAGGTAATGAATATCAAACTTCAATGGGGAATACCGATCATGAAAAAATAACATACCGAAGTGAATGAAGATCAAGATGAATATGAGCTTCATCCAATGTTACTTGAGATTTAAGTGTGGCAAGAATAGCTTGCTGCTTAGCGTTCTCAACTTGGGCTTCTACCCATTGTCTCTCACTTGTTCCAAATCTGTTGCAATATTGGACAGATCATAAACCATAGGTTAACATTATCAAAAATAAATAATGAAAAAAAATAAAATAAAAAAATAAAAAACATAAGATAGCATTCATCACAAAATGTCCAATAGAAGAAGCATATTGTTATAGGGTAAATGTGACATACATTCATCAATATGAATTTTTTTTTCCTTTCGAAAGATAAGAAAATTCATTAAAAAAGAAGAAGGGCTACAAGCGGAATGAGAGAAGCATAAGCAATTCTTTTGAAAGATAAGATAATTCATTAAAAAAGAAGAAGGGCTACAAGCAGAATGAGAGAAGCATAAGCAATGCTAACACCCAAACGAAACAAGCCAAAGGAGAAAAAACAGAACATAAATCAACACTCCATAGGGAAACAACTCAAAATAACATAAACTCCCAGTCGAAAATCCAACTCCTAAATGGCTAAATGGGATCCCCAAGCCACCACTGAGAAGAACAGCCAGTCGTATAATTTGGATAGGACCGCCTCCACCAGTTCGTCAACGTGAATTAATTAATGCATTTCAATAAATTTAATTGTCGGAGTGGCATTACTATAACTGTGGGTAAGTCAGGTTGCATTTTTGTAGTTTGAGAGTGGCAATTCTGTAAATGCTGGATAGAGGGTTAGATATTTTGTATTATTGATCCTCTTCCCATAACTAGGGAAGAGATTCATAAGAAATGATATATATACATATATACAGGACCTACTAAATCAAGACTTTCTCACATGTACAGTTGGAGAATATAAAAAAATAAGAAAGATTTCCATATTCAAGGGTTCCCTCTTTTCTTCTTCCTCTCTTCTTTCCAAATTGTGTTTCCTTACAATTAAAGCTGCAGTTGAAAACCAGGTGGTTGTTTCAATTTTCTTTTCCAAAGCATCCAAATCCATAAGTTCAATTTGTAAAATAGAGTATCCGGATTCATGGCCAGAATGTAAAGGTAACTATGAGTCCATTTCCTATAATCCTAAAAGTAACCTCATTTTTGTTGATGACTCAGATGAAACATATCTGTTACAACACAGCAATTATAGATAGAAATGGTTTGAATAAAATTATTATAATATGCATGCTGTACACCCATTTCCCTGGGATTGTAGTTCAACTGGTCAAAGCACCGCCCCTGTCAAGGCAGAAGCATTTTAGAGGGCAAACATACATATTCAAAATGCTAAGCAAAACCAAAATGAAATAATTTTATTCTACGTGTTTTCCAAATGCAGCCTAAATAATTTATTTCTCATAAAAATTAAAAGCACTTCAAAAAATTCATTACTATCAAAACCAAACCATGAAATAAGCAGAAAACAGCACAGTAACAAGAAACATAACACATGAAGAGACAGATGAAATTGCATACATAGAGCGAAGCCTTTGCAACTCAGCTACACGTTGATGGTGAGATTTCTCTGAATCTGCTTTGGCAAAACAGCAGGTAACACATCAATGGCCTGCTCCTCTTTAATATTATAATTGTAAAATAAGAAATCAGAGATTGAGATGAAAGGTTCATAATGAAAACAAGGGCATACAACAGTTGCCAATAATGTTCACATGCTAAAAATCTGCCAACCTTTGGTACTGTCAAATATAGAGTGATCATAGTCCCTGTCGTGGTCTTGAAAACCAGACTAAATATTGACACAAATATGGAGTTGGTTTGACTGCCAGTTCCTCGTGGTGAAGCGAAAGCAACAAAAAATAACTGGGCAGGTTCAACCAATCAGTCAGCCTGATTTCTATTGAATAGAACCACCATAGGGACCAAATCAAAATAAACAGAGTCTGGACTAATTTTTTCTATAAAAAAATACTATCTCTCTTCACACACCAACTGGGGGTGTTTGGTTCGGATCTTTTTTTTTTTTTTTTTGATAAATAACGACTTTATTGAGAAGAGAAAAGAAACAACAAAAAGAGAGGCCAAAGGACTAAACCGGAAAATCCGGAATTACATTAGATTTTACAATATTATGCTGCTCAGCCCCCCACTTAGCCAGCTTGTCCGCAAGCCCATTTTTGGTCCTAGGAATGAATATGCACCAACACCGTTTGCAAAGACCCCAAACAACAACAACGACAAACAGCCTTATCCCAACTATTTGGGGTTGGCTACACGAATCCTATTCCGCCATTCCGCTCTGTTTAGGGT
>JAOXJP010000017.1:5807687-5825337 GCA_025762735.1 Platanus orientalis
TGATAAAGTCCCCAAAATACCCCCCCCCCCCTCAATGACTCACACAACCAACACTCTTAACCCTCTTTTTATTCTTAAAACAAATAACAGAAAATTACTAAAAGACCTTCTAAACTCTCTTAATGAATAAATCACTAATCCTATGGCTATTAAAAGCCTTATTAAAAGCCAAAATTAAAATAAAAAGACCCTAAAACATCCCCTACTATAGACACTTGTCTACTTTCTTCTTTTCTTGGTAGAACTTGGGCTTAGGCTTCCAAAGATGGTAGTTCTTCTCCAAGTAGTGTAAGGCTACTGTATCAACATCAGTAGACTAGCCATAGTTATCAGAGCAAGAGGCGAAAGTGGGAGGCAATGCAAAAGCGAGAAGCAGGAAGCGAGGCTCAATAAATTCTTCGGAAGCAAGAAGCAAAAACAATAATAAAGTAACTAACTATAAATTATAATCAATAATTTTAACTATAGTACAATAAAGTGAATAAACTTAAAGAAAGTACAAAAAAACCTAAATTCTATACTATGTAAGTACAGAGAATCATGGTATATAAATCAATATGTAATCCATTTGTTAATGGTATGACCAACCATACCTTAGATTTTACCATACATAAGATTTTTTATAAATAACTTACATCTTAGAGTCAGACTATAGAAGACCTTGAATAAAAATCATCGGATTTGAATCTTTTTTATTGGATTGGAATAAAATAATATAAACAATAAATTCAATTATAAATATTTTTTTCCGACAAAATCATTACTATATCTCATAGATGATATTTTATTTAATGCTAACAGCATAGGATTTACATTAAATAAAATACAATAGTGTTTCTTGGATCGCTTCTTAGTCAATTCTCTAGACGTTTCTACTTGTTTTTTCAAAGACTTTCACTCGTTTCCCTAGATAACTTTCACTTGCTTCACCGGGCTTCCCACAACAAAATGCTAGCTGATTGGGTATGGTTTATAGAGTAATGTCATAATCTTTTTTTTGAGGCTTGGAACCCTTGTTTTTGGAAAATAAAAATTATAGATGTAGTGAGGCTCAATAGTGTTTTTGGCCTGTAGTACTTAATCCCTCTCATTGCCAGTGATCTTCCAAAATTTGTTTGAACTTGATTGGTGAAGATATGAGATTGCAGCATAGAGTTTTTCACTCCATATTTACCACTTACCGCTAGTTTCTTAGTTTTTGCTGAGTATTTTTATATACCATGTTGATGGGCTGCATTCTTAGTTGTTCATTGATATTTGCCATTCTTGGATGCTCAAATGCAGAATTAAGTGCGATCTGTGCTGTACTAATGGGTTTGGTGGTTCCCTGTAGTTTGCTAAAAGAGGTTGGACTGTGTAGTTTATATGTGAAGAATAATACTGATCAGTCGAAGTAATAGTGTTTTTGGTGTGATTGTTTTGATCAGACAACTGATCTATTGGGTGGTGTGTGGAACCCAACTTTATTGATCAACAACTACATCGTAAATATCAGAAGTAAGTGAAAGTTTAGGAATCTCTTCTTCTAGTGTAGGAATGAGTTCTGACCCAAAGAAATAATCCCAATCTTCGAATTAAAACTATAAATCTTAATGGTTCAAATTATTTAGCATGCTCTCAATCGGCTATGAGTTCTGACCCAAGGAAATAATTTAGTATTGGGTTCTTATTTCTCAAGACTACAAGAGAAATTCAGGATGGCATAAACCAAACATATTCCTAAGTTGGGAATACTGCTAGGATTATCAATTTCAGCAAAGTATCTCCCAACTACAGTGTAAATCAGAGATCGTGACACACCTTCTAAGGTGTTCCCGCGTAGGAGGAGGAGGAGCCTTTCACTTTGGTTCGAGTAGAGCAGCCCATGTGAGGCCCACTTGGAGCCTTTCTTGCTGGGTCATGATACATTACATGGAGTTACATTGGTGTTTTTTTTTAGACTTTATTTGTTGTTTTCTGTATGTTATTTCAGTTTTTATTTTATGTTTTACTTAGAGGACATGGCTGTCTTTTATTTATTTGTTTTGGGGTATTTTGGTCCTTTGACCATTATTTATGTTTTAGAAGGGGTGGTTGATTGTTTTGGTTTTTAGAAAGGGGTAATGACAGCCCATGGGTTTTAGGAGCAATGGCTATATAGAGGAGAGGGAACTCTTGTTAATGATTCATTGATGGAATACAAGTAAAATTGCTTCTTAGCTCTCAGCTGAGTATCTCAAAACCAGTGACTGGTTTCCCTTGGAGAGTGTCCTAGGGTTTTGCTACCTTGGTGAGAAGCCTAGAAGCCTGATCGTGTGGTGTGATGCTGCACTGAACCAGGTAAGTCTTCTTCTTCTGTTTTTGGTGGACTGGTGGTTTTCTTGAAACCCTAAAGCTATAAATCTCTGTTTGCCCTGAAAACTGAACTTACCCATAAAAAACCCATCAGCAGAACTCTTAGAGCCTCTTCAGGCTTGCGGTATATTTTAGAAAGTTCCCTGATCAGTTTCTGATCTGTATAGTGGAAACCCTTTTATTCAGAGACCTGTGGTTAGGTCGTCTACAGGTCTTGCTGCAGACTTTTCTAAGATATATATCTATCAGAACCAGTTGAAACCCAAATAAAGTTTCTGCAGAACCTTCTCTTAAAACCCTAAACCGTAATCTCTGCTTTCTGTTTTATTAGCACCTGTTGATCTGTTTCTACCCTAAAACTTTACCTGCGGGTACCCAGAATTCATCCTAAAACCCTGCAGACCTCCATCCATAAAACCCTAACCTTTTAGCACCTTAAACCATATATCTTCTGTTGTTGAATTTCATGGAGGGAGGAATAGCGAAACGAATTTATCAGGTGGAATCGAAACCACCTGGGCTGGAAAGGAGAAGCAGGTTCGCATTACTGAAAGAGGTCCTGGTTTTCAGTCCCATGTGCACCTGAGCTCTCGAAATACTGAGTGGCTGGGGGAGTGCTTGCGGGATGCTGTGAGGTGGGACTGGAATCAACGCCTAATCAGATTCAGAAAATAAGGTGTAAAGGTGCTGCTATTCAGGTGGCTGGAAAATACTCGAGTAAGATATGCTCTGTTCTCGGTGCTGGATGAATCAGGTAGAGGTAAAGCACTGGCGATTCCAGAAGGGGATGATGGGGCTGGTTGGTCTAGCATTAGGAATGGTGTTCTGGAGGTGGGTGGTCTGAAAGAGGTCTCTAAGCAGCATGCTAAGGAGGATAAAAAGACCACTAAGCATGGAGGGTTTGAGATGTCACCTAGATGGTCCAGTGATTTACCTGCTATAGGAGGTGAGATCATTAGGTTCAAAGGTAGGCTGGGCATTCTTTCCTGCTACAGAGGTCACCCTGATCTGGGATGCTAGGAGAAGCTATAATATGCAGTAGGAAAAATGTTATGACAGATTGGGTGGGGGTAGCTGCTCGGCTGGGAGAAATTCTGAGAAGCAAGAGACCATTGGAATGGTGCCACCTTGATTCCCTGAGATGTGTGGTGATGCAGAAATCAGAGGAGCTGTCTACCAAGCTCCTGAATCTCAGACAAATGCGGGTGAATTGGGGTGATCGTGTGGAACTGTCCAAATGGTCTCCTGAAGTTTACTTGACGGATTGTTATGAAGGACATAGAAAAGTGGGCATTCAGGGTCTTCCTTTACACTTATGGTCTCTGGCTTTCTTGAGGGCCATTGTAGGCCTGTGTGATGGCTTCATGAAGGTTGATGAGGAGACGAAGCACTGGAGGTCTCTACAGAATCGCTCTGCTGCTTCTTTAAACATAATGTGGTTGTTATTGGCTAGAAAAGTAAGGAGTAAGTTTTCTTGCAAGTAATATGTTGATGAATTTGCATGACTGAAATTTTGAAATATTGGGAGAAGATTTTGTGATTAAACTTCGTCCACAGATTAGTCATCACTAGATAATTCTACCTAAAAAAAAGTACTATGGTTGTCTAACCTCTTGACTCTCCGTACATTAGACAATTTCTTGAATTTGTATTTTTTAAGAATTCTCTGCAACATAGCAGTTCTTTTTGTATCTTATATATTACATTTTCTGCATCAGGTTCGGAACTACACATCTCTTCCATCAATCAATAACAGCATTAAGGTCAGTAGTTATGGAGTACATATGCTTTATATCCCATAGCGGGTAAATGTTGTTTTTTTTTTTTTTCCTTTTTTGACTGTCAGAAAAATTGTGTTTGACACAAAATGCATATACCTGGGGCAGAAGTCTCCTCCACAGCTAACATAGGCCAAGTAGGAGAATCATCCACTTAGGTACTAAGAGACTTATTCACTTTGCCTTGGAGGCTACAAGATGAGCAACATAGTTGGATTGACTAGGTATATTCTAGGTTTTGCTGTGAGAACTTAGATATCAATAGAAATACAGAATTCAATAGATGGACTCTCCAGTGAAGAAAATTTCACTTCCCATCACAAAAAAAAAAAATCAACTAAAGCTCATAGCATAAATTTCCACAAGTACATGAGATATAACCATTACCACTTACCAGGTAAAAGCTATTGCTAAACAAAGTTTGCTATGATGCTGATAAATTGTCACAAGTCCCCCCGCCCGCCCCAAAAAAAAAAAAAAGTAATAAATAAATAAATCTTTCCTGTTCAGTGTTGTCAGTTGACTTCTTTACATGACTAGTCCCCACTCTTTTTGGTACCTATCCATATTCTTCTAAGATGAATGGTAGATTTGCAACTTCATTGAATATAATATTAATATATATTTTATGATTTAGTGTGTATTTTGCTTACCTACTCCACAAAGTTAATTAGTGCATTATTAATTCGCTATGCCTTTTGTAGATGGAAGTTGGAATTGAAGATTGCTTGCACATTGAGTTTGAGTACAGTAAAAGCAAGTAAGTCAAAATGAATCTCATGCTGGAGTTGTTAATGCAAATGCAGACCTTATGATTTCTTCACTGATTAAGTTGTAAATCTTGTCTTTTTTCTAATTGGAATCTTAAATGTTCAGGTATCATCTGAAGGATGTTATTCTAGGTAAAATATATTTTCTTCTTGTAAGAATCAAGATTAAAAATATGGATCTTGAGATCAGACGCCGAGAGTCAACGGGATCGGGGCCTAACACTTTTGTTGAGACACTGACCCTTGCAAAGTTTGAGTTGATGGATGGTGCTCCAGTCAGAGGTATATCCGGTGCCAGAGTTAAGGTTTCATAAGTAGTTTTGTGCAACATACTATGTCATTGGTGCTTCAAATATCTCTTTGTAGCACATGTTGCATTTTTTTGATGTTAACCTAATATAACTTAATAATTTGAGTGTTAGAATTTTTTATTATTTAGAACATAAGGGCTGGCTAACATAGATGTTGCATTTCACACGGCACATGTGCAGTGGTTGAAAACCACAGTTTGATGTGTCCAATACATGTTGGTTGGACTCTGAAATGTAACCACACTTACAGTTCCACACACTACATGGTTCAGGTTACCCATGATGTGCCTCACGTATGCATTTGTGTATGCTTTTACAGGGGAATCAATACCAATCAGACTCTTTCTGAGCCCATATGAACTGACGCCAACATATCGCAACATCAACAACAAGTTCAGTGTGAAATATTATTTGAATCTTGTCATTGTGGACGAAGAGGACCGGCGGTATTTCAAGCAGCAAGAAATTACAGTGTACCGTCTTCTAGAAAATTCTTAATTTGTTTGACTAAGACAAGCTCTGTATTCCATCCATAGAAAAGCTAAAAGATTTTTAAATTTCCTTGTGGCACCTTCTTGTAATGAAACAACGTGATAGGTTATTGGAAGACTTCAGGTATAGTATCCATCTTGCTGAGCAGATTTCTATTTCTTAATGGTGGCTGCTAGGACCTGGTTTCTTTTCATAATTCACACTTTTACACAAACAGGTGGCACTTGTATCTTTGTATTTGTATATAGGCAGAACCTGATGAGAGGAGACCCTTTTGTTGATGTTTGAAGATCAACATTTAGGTAGTGATTACCTAGTTGTAATTTTATATTCCATCGTAATAATATTGAGATATTATGTTTTTGTGCCATTGGTTTGGTATATACTTAACACTGTCCTTGTCACTGCACCAAGCATCGTCATCATCACTTGTCAACATTCATGACTGTCATAAGAAATGAATGTTAGTTTTTCTCCTAATTTGATTTAGTCACCACTAATTAAAAAGGAAAAAAAAAAAAAAAGAAGCATCGGTATATATGATCTATATGGTAGAAATGGAACTAAAGATCAGGTATTGTTGAAAGGAGAAAGATTTAGAAACATGGAAAGAGGAGAACAAGAAGAACAATTTTAAGGGGGGAAAAGCAATTATACTGCTATCATGAGTATCTATGGTCTGTATGACCAATGCATAGCAATCACAAGTCACTACATCGAGGACTTATTCCTTTCAATTGATAAAAAGATGATCAAATGCTGAATCATGCCGTTTTTTCTTACTTTCTCTTTTGATTCCTCTTTTCTGCAGGAATTTCACGTATCCAAGGCAGCTTTACCACAAGTAGTGGAATGAAGGCAAAGAAATCAAAGCCAAGAATCTCCACCCATCAGTCATGTATTTACTTTAAGTTTGTTCGGATGTGTAAAACCCAACATTAAAAAGAGCGACCCAATGCACGAGGCTCCTGCTAACGCGTCTGGGGAGGGCAAGATGCACACAGCCTAACCACTATTTCTGGAGAGGCTGTTTTCCTGACTCGAACCCATGACAACCCAACATTGATTTATTCAAAAGGAGTTGGCAGTAGGTGGGCTTGTGGATCATAAAGAAATGAGTCGTGTATTGCATTTCATTCAAAACTAATGAATATTGTGTCGAGGATTTTCGCCTTGTTATAAAAAGCGGGGTTGGTTATAGCAAACTCCCTTCTTTGACGAGCACAGGGCTTAGTCAACTCAAACCAGATAACCAGACAAAGCATACAAGTAGGGGCAGAGAAACCAAAGGGAAGAGAGGTAAGAATAAAAAGCCTGAAGCTATCACCTTTGGGAACGACTTGGTGAAAGGGTATATTGAACAGAAAGCTAAGTTGGTCAACAAGGACTAAATGGAGCTGACCATCACCCATGAAAATATTCGCCTTTTCAGGAAGTTCTACGACTGTCAATTGGGCCGTGCTGGCCCAAATAATGCTGGCGTTGGGCAAGTTGAACTTTGGGCTGGGCTGATCTTGGGTCCAAGTTTTTTTAGCCTGAAACTGGTCCAGTCCAACCTGAAGTTAATATCTATATCTAATAAGGGACCCAAAGCTTGGCCCAAACTAAGTGTGATCTTGATACATGAGAGCCCAACTTTTTAAATTTGAATGACCTTGGCACAAAGCCCATCTTAAAGTATATAATTCTGAATGATTTATTTTATAAATTTTTAGTTTTTAATGCTCATGGGTCTCAACTCAGTTTGATATTTTTCGTAAATTTGATTTTTAAAGCACATGGGCCCTACTTCAATCTAAAATTTTATATTGGGTTGTTAACTTTAGGCCAACCCAAACTCGGCCCGAAGCCCGATTTATTAAATTGCGTTGGGTTCACGCAAAAGGTCTCGGGCTGAGTTCAGGTTCGAACCAGACTCGGGCTCAAGAATTTTTCTTCAGGCTGGGCTCGGGCTGACCTTAGCCAAGCCTGACCCAGTTGACATCCCTACCTGTTTGGTTCGGATTCTCAAAATCAATTATTGATTATGATTATGGATTCTTATAATCATATTATGAAACTTTAAAATCCTGTTTGCATACCCGTTTCTAGAAACTGATTATAGAATCCATAATCAAAACCTTGTTTTGTTCAACATAGTTCAGAAACAATTATTTTATTTTATTTTTGTTAAATATTGAAACGATTATTCAAATACAACAAAATGAGAAAATTGAACTCTTTGAATTTATAAGGGTTGGAAAAGAACACTGTAATTCAAACCAGTATTCATTTCAGGATTAGACTACAAAAGTATGAAGCATGGTTTAATACATGGTCATGTGAGAAGTATTTTTTAAAGTATAGCTTGTTCCGGATAATAGAAGATAAGATAAAGACCCAAAACTACAAAGTGAGTGTCACACACTTTTATAGAACTTCATTCCCCTAAAATTATAAACACAACACACCCCTTTAATTCCAAAAAATCTAAGCTGCCTTTGCCTTTGTCAATGCCAGGAACTCTCTCCATCCTCTCTTTTCCTCTATTGTTCTGAATAATCACAAATAGATCAATTTGGAAGATGCCTTTGGTAGCCACGATTAATAAAATCAACGGCAACCACCTTCCCATGGTCGGGTAAGTTTTGTCTAAAATCTTGAGTAACCTCAAGCAGTATTCATCACTCCAGCCTTGAAGTACCCATTGCAAAGTGCAAAAAATAATAGGATTGTTAGGCTTTAGAGCTTTAAATGTTAAAGATAACAATTAACTTTAAAGGTCTTGAGTTTAATATAATAATCTTCCTTTTGGGTATGACTTGAATACGAAATGGTTTTTATGGCCAAAATATTAAAAACACATTCTGAAAACCATTCAAGAAAAACCCTAAATTTTGTGGCATAAAATTTAGTAGGTGAAGACAAATCTATAGAAGAAAAGAGAGAGAAAGGAGAGATGAGAGAAGTGTTCCCGTCGATCTCATGATCTTGTTGTAGGGAGGACATAAATCGTTGAAAGCTTCCTCTCAATTCATTGGGGAGAAGAGACACGAGACATAAGTTTTTCCGTCAAAAGTTCACGCACAATCAACTTCAATTGAATTCACTCCCTAGTCTCAAATAATCGAGAGAAATGAACTGTAGGCCGATTCGGATTATGGCCCATTTCAAATTTTGATTCTTAATAATTGACCTTATTAATCCAAACCAAACGACATGTTTTTGCCCAGATAATCGATTCTAAGAATTCAACCAAAACACTACCTTATTTTGAAAGTGATTTAAGATGATGTTCAAGGTAGAAGAAGTTTCCACAGTCAAAGAGTACTATTTTACTAAAAAAGGATACTCTTTACCTAAAATTTAAGTTGAACATGAATGAAATTTAATAATCAAGAGATGGAGAAAAGTATTTCTTCGCCATCATAATTGTTTTTTGGATAATTAACCACTTTAATTTTAAAAAAAAAACTAAACTAAAATACAATAATAATCAAACCAAATACAATCAGATTTTTGGAATGTCTCATCTTAGGAATATAGATAACAACCCAACACCCTAATTCACCAATGTATCCAGCCAAGGAATTTTGCTCCCTTGGGATATGAACAAGAGAAACACCCAGTAGGACCGAAAGTTCCCTTATTTCGTATAAGAAATGAAGAAGATTTTAGGAGCCATCTTCCTTACCCAAGCTTCAACTGTTCACCATAGCCAAATCTCTTTCTACCATACAATCCAATATACTCATTTTCTTTAACTCCCAAATACCCATAAAGAGACCCATAACTTCAAACTTTGTGGAATCACTATATCACTTTGCTATTGTTATCCTTAACCAAACATCCAAATCATCCTAGACCAAGGTTACATGTGGAAGATCCATCAAAATTAAGCTTTAAAACACCTTCATGAGGAGGCTTCCATTACAAAGTAGCCTTTTTTTTACCTTTAAAGAATTTAGTGAGATAAAAGTGACTCAATCCCTCAAAAAACAAGAATGAGATATGTCTTTGAATTCTTTTGTCACCAGGAGCCAACTTCCCACCTCTCTAAGGATAGAATCCAATGCCTCCTTACGGTCCTTGCTCTTCCCTTCAAAAATTCTAAGATTCTTTTTTTCTTCAAATTCCCCAATCGATCCCATGCATCAAGCATGCCTTAATCAATCTTCTACGAGTACCCAAGCCCCTACAACTCCATTGGTTCATAAGATCAATCAACTCATTTGGCATAACCCACATTCGCTTCAACCTCTTAAAGAAAAAAAAATCCAAATATCTTTGAAAAAATTGTAATGAATGGATATATGCTTTACCGACCCACAATCATTTTTGTAAAGAACAAACAAATGAGGAGAAAGAGTCATGTAGGGTATTCTTCTTTGGACAATGCCCATACATTAATTCAATTGAGAACCATAGTCCACAAAAATGCTTTAACCCTAAAAGGAGGAGGAGATTTTCAAATCCTTTGAAATGAGAAAGAGATGGTAGAGGTCTGGACATGAAACAATGCCAAGAAGGAGGATTTGGAAGAGAAAGTTCCTGACAACTCAATAACCCAAATCATTTTATCCTAAAAAGAGGTTAAAACAAAGACATCCCCAATACTAGAAAGAAGGTTTCCCAACAAGCCCACTTTCCCATCATAGAGATCCCAATGACAGATTTTGGTTTCCCCACCAAAGGTCTTCCAAAATTTAATAAACATACCATCATTTGATGCATACCAGACATAAAAGTTAAACAAAGGAAACAAGTGAATAATATTCTTTCAGATCAACTACAATGAGTGAGATGGATAAGAAATACAATCCTTGCCATTTGGATCCATCACATACTTGTTATCAATTGTGGAATGCCATAAATTATCTGCTTCATTAGAGAAATGACAAAGCCATTTCCTAAGAAGTGCCAAATTTCTTTCTTTAAAAAGCCCAACACTCAAACCACCCATGGCCTTTGGTCTACGAACATCTGACGACTTTACCAAATTGTTTTTCTTCTCATTGTCACCTTCCCATGAGAAGTCCCTTTGACATTTTTTCAGACAATTAAAGACATTTCCATGCATCTTAAATAAAGACATGTAATACACTGACACATTAACCATCACCACCTTAATTAAGGTAATTTTTCCTCCCTAGGATATATAAGATTTTTTTCAACACGACAACTTCTTTAAAATCCTTTCTACTACTGAGTCCCAAAAAGAAAGGGAGTGAGGGGATCCTCCCAAAGGGAGGCTCAGATATTTAGGGGTTAAGCCTCCACCTTACAACCAAGCAGACTAGCAAAGGAATCTAGAACCATCTCCTTGACACCAATACCTATAATGCTAGATTTTGAGAGATTTACCTTGACCCGAAATAATTTCATTTGTAAAATGTGTCTTAAGTGCATCACATGCTCTTCATCAACCTTTACAAAATACATAGTATCATCAACAAACTGCAAATATGGTATAGAAACTCCATTACTAGATTATGAACCTCATAGCTAGTGTTGGAGATTTATGAAGTTTCGAACATTCCAAATTTATCTCAAATGATCGAAATAATTTTTGAACGTTCAAATTTCTATGAGAATAAAATGCATTATGCTCGAATGATCGAAAAAATTTTCGAAAGTTTGAGAGGTTTTGAACGATCAAAAAAAAAAATGAACGTTCGAACTATACGAAATGGAAAAAATTGGAACATGGTGGAAATTGATGATTCATAAATGAAGAAGGATGCAGATGCATCCAATGTGTCTACATATATCCATACATGATTATTCATTGGAAAAGGGTGTCTAGGATGTCTATAGACATATCTAAAGGTGTCTCTTGAAATTTTATAAATAAGGAGATTGTCTAAAACCTGAAACTCACTTTTCAAAACTCTTTTGGTTCTTTCTCTCTCCAAACGTTTTTTTCTCCCTTCAAACTCTTTGCAAAATCTTTAAACCTTCTCAGTATTACATTTTTAGGTGATAACATCAAGTGTTCAAGGTTGATCTTATGGTGCACAAACCACCGATCAACAACACAATTTCAGTTGGGCCCGTTTTATCCTAGAGACAAGTTTTCTAACTGGTTGCATTCTCTATTTCTTTCAAAAGAATAGAGTAAAGGGCGAATTTTGTCTTAAGGAAAGCGTGATCTATGACTAGGGCATTGTTACTCCATTGTCTTGTCAATCTCCTTGCAATTTCATATTATTTATTTCTAATAGCTAGCCTCTCTACGAATGTGCAATAAGACCACTTGCTCAAACTTAAGAGATAACATTGTACAATTTAACAAAATAGGCTTAGGACATGTTTGGAAACCACCTGTAATGTAATCATTTCGTTTTAAATTTCCAAGGCATTAGTAGCCATAAGGTGATGGTTCAAAATGAACTCAAATTTATACTAATTTGTTAACTAAAATTAGAAATGAAGTCATCCTAGGTTTTTTATAAAATGAAATGATTTATGTTATCATTCATATTTTGGTGATGAACGAAAATCAATCCATCAATGAACATTTCCTATTTACCAAAAAAAAATTAAAACCATTCATCATCATCATTTCGCCAATGATAATAAAGCTTTTAATCTCTACAATTGTTCTAAAACATCACCAATTATAATAAAACGGAGGACCAATGATCTAGAAGGCTTTGCCATTGTCATAATCAAATTTTTTCATCATGAAACCCTCATTAGGGTTTTCTAGTTGATCATGGGTTGTGGGGTATGATGATTTAATGGATTGAATGGGCATAGGTAGACTATGATCAAGCAAGTTCTTCCCAAGAAGATAATATAAGTTGCTTTGAAATGATGGTGTGTAATAGCGTATTATGGTAGGACAATGGTGATTTTGCTTCCTTTTCCCCTTTAGTTATTAGATTATGTTCTTCACCATTGTCATCTTTGATTTGATCCTGCTTTCTAATATCTGCAATTCGTCATATCAATTTTTTCTTTATATAGTTTTAAACAAATCAATGAAAAATCTTTATATCTCCTCTTTCTATCTCAAAAATATCTCTCATATTTATATTTAATCATTAAATTAGTTCTTAATTAAGTTTCCAATTGAAATTAGTAACTTAAAAGACAATAAAAATTATTTAAATAATCTCTCTTCTCCAAAACTACTCCCACAAATCCACTTCCTCCTTTCACTACCTCATTCCTAAATCTTCATCATCTTCCTTTTATAACATCCTCTCTCTCTCTCTCTCTCTCTCTCTCCATTATTTATTTATTTTTAAAATCAAAGAAAACTCCAAAGTCACCTCTCTCTATCTCTAAAGGCTCTCACTCAATTTAGTTTTTATCTCTAAATTCTCTCTTTATTAAGTTTATTATTAACAATCAAACACAAATTATCTACTAATAGTAACAGGTTTTAAAAAGTATATTGAAAAACAATAAAAAAATTTAATAAAACTAATGGGATAATAAAATAATCACTACCCAGCCTAACTGGAAACATGAGTACATTAAAAAAAGCAATTTATACTTTTATTACGTGGGAATGCAAGCCAATAGTTAGTAGATAAGATGAATTTGCTAAGAGGGTCTGAATCTTTGATGGATTGCTAACTGACTTTCCTTTTGGATTTTGATTTTGGTATGGTTGTTCTAAATCTGATATTACTTTATTTATTATTATTATTTTTTTTTTGTAAGGATATGCCAAAACATCTAGGATCATAGCATGTGAAGCAGCCAAAATAATATATATGACTATCTAAACTTGGATTATTATTAGGACAACATTTTTATTTTGTATGTCATTATTTTTTATTACAAAACTCACAATATTATGTTTTTTTATTTTAGGTGGTAAAGTAGGCGAAATAATTTTTTTAAACAAATAAAATCCTAACTCATTGCCCGTGCGAACTCACATGGGTTCATTGCTAGTTATAGAGTATTTTAGAATTCTAGAAAGTTGTAGAGTGTTCTAGAAGACTCTAAAAGGTTCTACAATATTGTGGAGGCTTCTAGGGTGGTTTAGATGTTTTTAAAAGGTTCTACAAGATAATGGAAGGTTCTAAGAATATGTAGAAGATTCTAAAAGGCACTTAGGTGTTAGTGAAAGCCTAGAGAAGTCTAGGGAGTTTCTTGAGTGTTTTATTTGAGGAGGTGGTGACAGTTTTCTATAATGTCTAAAATGATCCTAGGCCCTCGGATGTATACCATTTGTAATAATCTTAGGCCACTAAGAGAACCATGGGGATTTATATAAAGGGGTGACCACCTCATTTGCAAACCATCATCGACAACCTTCACATCCTCAAGTTCCCAAAGTTTTGTAAGATTTGGTCTTTAAATGAGTAACAAAGTTATTATTCTCTCTTTCTTGAGTGTGTTTCTAGTTCTCTTCATACACTAAGCTTGGATATTGAGCTAGGTTGACTCGTCCACTAGTCAAAAGTAGTCAAGTGCCAAAACGTCTATTGGGATGGTTTGAAAGCGATTAATTTTTAAAATTGTTTATAGCAAAAACATAGCTCAGTATCAAACTCTAAGTATAATGGAAAAACAAGCTGTAAATATGTGATGGATAATATACTACAATTATCCCAAAGACAAGTAATGTAACTAAAATTGTAATGACAAAAAGAGGGTGAGCTCTTGTTCTTAATAGATTTATAACATAAATTTGTTGAAGTGTTTTAGTTACAAAAACACTTCTGATAGATCTACCTATGTAAGTGTGGATGTTTGGCCGCTTCCAAGATAAGTTATGCTTTCAATCATTAAACACTCATAAAAACTAGGATTAAAGCACAAGACTATAAATATGCTAACGTATATGAACACAAAAGGTCTTTTGAAAAAACATAAACAAAATTAAATTTTGGTTCTTCAAATAGTGTGAGCAGTTCAAAACCAAGGTCACCAATATAATTGATGAACTATATATATATATAAACAGAAGATGTTCCCGCATCCTCAATTGTTGTGATGGACAAACTAGTTTTCTCAATGGAATTTCCAAGCCAAGCATCTCAAAGGCAAAGAAAATAATCTTGCAGATTTGTCATCTCCAAAACCAACATCATTTCTAACCATTGCCCCAGTACCATTGCTTATCTACCCAATTTACCTCCTGAAATCCAAAGTTCTATCATGAAATTTCTTCGAATTAAAAGGAGTACCTATAATTTCCAAAAATTCTTGGAAATATCTATATTCCTTCACGGCCGCATTTTCAGTCCACTCCCACACCCAGACTTCCCATTACTAACACACCAACACATATTCCCACCTTAAAAAAAAAAAAGGTTCATTGTTTTGTTGTACTTATTTGAAACCTATACCATAGCATTCATTTTTAACATTCTTAGATTAGATGCATACCTTTCATAATGTGCCCTCAACCCAAACCGAAGGATTGAAAACAAGTATTTGCTTAAATGGCTAACTTGATTCCATCATTTATAAATGTTGCAACAAATGCTACAAGGATATTATTTCAAATATGCCCTTATTACTTTTCATAGTCCTCTCGACTTTATCCAAAATTTACCTACAAGTGATGACCTAAAAGTCTACAATTACCCTTATTCTCTTACAGTCACACTCCAAGCATGGTTACCCTATAATCTGGTTGTTCATAGAGAAATATACAGCAATGAATAGAACCAATTTCAATAGATGATGTGTCTACTCAACAATGTGGATTCAACAACTATTCAAGCTACAGTAATGCAGGAACCATTTATAGGCACGGAACACTAACTATCCAAAAGACTGTATGACTGTTTTCTTAACTTCTTCAAAAGAAATGATCACTTTGGTGAAAGTTCACAGGATTCTTCACCGTTTTTCAGATGGTCAAAAGGTGATGATAGTGATGACACAAATTAATCTCCCTATCAGTACATTTGGAATATATTTTGTTAGTACTTTGTGTCAAGTTTTATATCAAGTACGAGTCAGATCCAATACTTTATGTCATGTTATATGTCAAGTACAAGTCATGTCCAAATCTTTATATCATATTGTATGTCAAGTACGAATCATGTCATATGTCTTATGTCATGTTGTCAAGCTTTATATCAAGTACAAATCATGTGTTAAACTTATGAAT
The DNA here is from genome assembly GCA_025762735.1 of Platanus orientalis. NCBI lineage: Eukaryota > Viridiplantae > Streptophyta > Magnoliopsida > Proteales > Platanaceae > Platanus > Platanus orientalis. The sequence goes on from JAOXJP010000017.1 coordinate 5,823,442, forward strand.
GGATAAAAAAAGCTCACCTTAACAAACGCTAACCACTGCTCCTTGCCAGGCGGCAGGCACATTAGTGCCGAAAAGTGAATATGTGCCCCCCAAAAAAGTGAAAATCACTTTTCAACGCTGATGTGTCCGCCCCTGACAGGGTGTGGCGGTGAGCATTTGTTAAGGGAAGTATTCATAAACCGATCCCGTCAACCTTTGTTTCATGTCTCATGTCATATTGGTCTCTTATGTTATGTTTAATGTACGTGTCTATATATATATATGATAGTCGGGGAATGTTGTGTGTTTTAAATATTTAAAATGAATTTTGTGTTCAATCGATTGAAGGAGCTTCAATCGATCGATCATGTAGAATGTGGTTCTAACTCTGAGAACTTTCATTCAATTGAAAGTAAGTTTGATCAATCGAATTGTCTAGAATGGAAGAAAAAAAAATCGAAAATCGAAAATGTATGACTCGTCACATAAAAAGGTGTTTAATGTTTCTATAGACACCAGTAAACAACTAATTCAACTGGAAGGGTATCTAAGATGTCTACAGACACTTCTAAAAGCACTTATATGAAATCTATAAAACTTTGGGTGTTCCACACATTCAAGACACTTGAAATTTCTCTCTTCTCTTTTCTCAAAACCTTTTTTTTTACTATTTTGTATGTAAAGATTTTCGAACATTTTTTAAAATAACTTGTGTTTGGGAAGTGACTCAAGACAATACCTCGATTCACTTAATTACAGCATCACTTGCATTTGTTGTACTCCTGGGGTGTTCTTTGTCTGAACCTTGTTACTAATATATAGTTGGGGCAAGTAAAAGACTGAAAGAGAATTTTCTAACATGCCTTGGACTTGTGTATTTCAAATATATTCATTTCAATTATTTTTTCTTATTTTGTGGCCATTTTCATACCATTATTTCCAACAAGACCAACATTAGGTAACACTACAATGATAATCAATAAGCAATTAACCAACTGATCAAAAATTGTATCTATTTCAACTCTTGCCAAAAACATTCACAACCTCTCAAATCAAAATTTGTACAACAGTTTGCGTTTCTTGCTAAGTGGTAGCTAGGTTTTTATTTATTTATTTTCTTATCCCCTCAAATATCATCTCATTATCAAAACCACAATTGAAAACTATCTCAATATATAAGTGTGGTTACGTAATTCCATGCAATTTGAAGAGATGAAAGATATTTCTATGAGATTTCTGAAATCTGCAATTCAAAAACGAATTATATTCACGTATCACTTAGTAAAAAAGAAGATATGATGGACCAGAAAAACACTACTAGACAGTTAATTTTGATAGGTAATTATGTGTTTTTTGGGCGTTTGGTTGAAGTGATTTAGAATGGTAAAGTATAGGTGTTATTGACTTGTCAACCGCTGAATTAGAATCTGAGGGGCATTTGTACAATTTACACGAGTACTGATGTGATGTCATGTGAATTTCGGTTTTTTTTTAAGGTATGGCTACTCGGGCCCACTTTTCTGCTGCACTTGGCAGGACCTGTTTGTGACAGGAAAGACTGGGCAACAACTCGCACTGCATATAAGGGGATTCAACCCCTGGCCTTCCTTGTGGAAGGATGATACCTCAGCCACCCAAGCACGGGGGCATTGACATGTGAATTTCATTTTGATGGTTGACAATTTGATAGCACTGGATGTAGGGGTGGGCATGGGCCGGGCTGGCCCAAGCCTGGCCCTCAAATAGGCCAAAAAAAAGTGTGGCCCGATCTAGGCCCAGCAAGGGCCCAAGCCCAGCCTGAGGCCCAAACTTTTATTGAGGGCTGGGCTTGGGCTTACCTCGGCCCGAACTTTTACATACATAATATATATGTATTATATATAATATACTAATTATTTTAAAATTATCAATAGTATA
>JAOXJP010000017.1:5825437-5838371 GCA_025762735.1 Platanus orientalis
CCCCCCCCCCCCCCCCCCCCCCCCCCCCCCCCCCCCCCCCCGGAGAAGAAAGAAAGAGATGGTCCTACTGATATTTTTGATGCATTTCCTGGATATCCTCATTGTTTCCGGAAAGTCATGAAAAAGCATGAATGTACTCTACTGCAAAAGAAGAGTAGACAAACCAGCTGAATGTTGATAAAATCTTCTGTATCATCTATGTACTCCTTCAGCTGGAAAGGGAGGAAGAAGGAGTGAGACCAATAATCAAATTATTTCCACACCCAAGAAAAAATGAGATGAAAATGGAGGTTAAAATAGAGAGCGTATATACCGATGTCAGCTTGTTTAGGGTACTATCGATGACTACAAAGTAGGCTTCCAACAACATCTCCAGTTCTTCTATGTTCTCAGTGGTGCTGTCTGAACTCTTCATGCTCTCATGCCTGCTCCTTGCAATGCTCAAGCTCTTCTCAAGCTTCCGGACATCAGGGGGTGAAGAAACAGGAGAAACCGGAGCAGAAACAGATAGTCCACCCCCGGTTGAGCTGTATCCCATCAAAGACTGATCACCATAGAACGATGACTCCATCCGCCTCTTCTTTTCGGTTAGATACATTTCGGCCATATCCCCATCATCATCCATTAGCTGTTCAATCTCATCCCTAACCTACACAGTCAAAGCTCTAGACAGTTTAAACTTGACTAACATCTGATTTTCATAAGAAATAAAAAAAAGATGACACGTTGAAATACCTTTTGAACTCTCCGAGTCAAAGCAACGAGTCTACTCTTCAAGCGACGCACACGTTCCAAGTTTAACGTACTTATCTTTGATGTCAGTTCATCTAGCAATGGGTATGCTTCGATTTCTAACTCTGCTGCCTGCTTAACATCAATGAATTGCCAATAACACTTGAGTTACTAGTTTGGGGAGTGAGATATGCTTACATGATTTAATTTAGTAAGAAAACAAGTAAACTATCAACCAAGAATTAGGGAAAAAAAAAAGAACAAACAAACAATGATATCTATCAGGGTAGTGAAGCAATTAATAAGCCAACAGGAAAGAAATGGACTATAATCATTAACATAAGAAGTAGTGCTTAAAATTTGGACAGCCTCATCTGAGAAATACAAAGTCAAATAGCAATAAAACACATTTATAATCCACTATCAACACAAGTTGTACCAAGTGTCCTATAAAACACGCCACAAGATACAAGGTTGTTAAATACAATAACATTTACATAGGTATGACTCCCTTTAAAAAAATGGGAAAAAAGGTAATTTCAGCCCAAGTGATAAAAACAGATAAGCACATACATTCCTTAATCCAATTCCCAACATCTTAAACAAGTAACCTATGAAATGCACATTATAACATTAGATAAAATAAAAAGGTGAAACATCATCCTCTCAAGAAATATAGGACAATAATGTGAAACATAAAGTACAATTGAACTCAACTCAATTTAGCTTTATCCCAAATATATAGGTTGGTGACTTTTTTATGATAGATAAAGTAGCTTTATTATGAAAAGGAAAGAGATACAAGAAGGGGCATAATGCATGAGGGGAACAAACTGATGCAAGACGGTGTGGAAGACCAATGAGCTCTTGTGTGTTATGAGCCCATGACAGATTTGAAATAGGACTGAAATAGGTGTTTTTTTTTCCCGATAATTAACTGAAATAGGTGTTTTTGATTCCCATCAAATTTGACTACGGATGGTTTCTTGTTTCGCATCATTTGGGTCCATAATCCACAGGAGCTTATCGTTCTTCCAAACTGTCCTACATCACAAACCAACCCACGACAGCACGTCAGCCCCCAAAAGCCAGTACATACGAAACTGACACATTACAGCTTGTAGAACTGTCAAAGTTCTGCTAGTTATGGGCCCAACATAAATTTACAATAGGTCTAGAAAGGGTCACACTAGAGTAGTTTAAGAAGGACAATAAAAATGAACCAAACTATATTGTTTCTGGAAAATTATGGGCAGATATTGAAGGAGTTCAAAGCTCAGCCTAAAGACATCAGAATGCAATGAAATTTTGGGGGTTAATAGAAAGATGAATGAAGAGTTGGGCCACATAGTTTCAGGTCAACCGGGTCCATAAAAGTATATAAAATTAAGTAATCTGGTACCTGTCCCAGAGAAATACAGCAAGTGTATGGTTTCACGTTGGCAATTCAATAGGGGAATAAACTTGAATACAGATAAGAATAGAAGATGAAGAAGAAGATAGACATCATCAGCTCACCCATATGGTATACAAGGGAGGCCCAATCTCAAGCTTAAGAGAAAAGCCCAACTTTTGCTCCCTCACACACACACACACTAAAACAAAACTCAATCTCTCTAGCATTCATTGAGGTTGGGGTTTAAATAGATTATAAGCTTTGGTAGACTACCTTCAAGTAAATTAGAAACTACTTTTTTTTTATTAGTAATGAAGATTCTAAATTAGAAAGTACTTCAAAGAAATAAAAACTAACCTCTGGGCTAAACTACTATATCCTAATCTTTCCAAAATTTACAAAGATTTTATTCTCCTACTTACCTACCTTATAAAACAGAAGATTTACTAAACTAGAAACTAAATAAACATACTACGACTTTCTAAAAACATATTAACTAAAGCTTGCTAAAACTTGATTCTCGTCACATACTGATAACCCTTTAATAATTTGGTCATAACTTTCCCAAATCACCTTGGACGCAATCTTGCTCTCGTTGGAAAGATAACTGAATAACCTTTTTAAAAACACCAAAATCTAGCAAAACGAATAGTTTTGACCTTAGAAAACTTTGTGACGAGGACATGGGAGCAAGGTGGGGCCCAGATTTGGTTTTGGTGGGGTCCAAGCATGGAGGCCAACAAGGACAAGCATGGGAGATGCAATGGGGGCCATTTGATGGATGATTTGACAAGAGTTTTATACACTTATATTCAGTTTTATAGATAGTTTTTAGAGTTTATAAAAATTAGGGACTTAGGTGGAATTACAGTTTTTTATATTGGGGTTTTTTGAGAATTATGTAGGTCGACTACATACGGAAGGGGTGGGGGGATGATTTTTCTTAGCTTTTCTTTATTTTATTTGGTTTCAAATTTTGTAACAAGGAGAGGGGGAACCCTATTTATGGGTTTCTTTATAAAACGGAGGGTTCTCCTCCTTGACAATTTAATGAATGAAGACTTTATAAAAATTGTTGCTGGTTTTCCTCTCTACACAAGTGGTATATCCCCTTTCTCTTCAAGATTTTGATACCTAGTCTTGAACCTAGGATGGTAAGGTTGGTGATTTCCTCCCAAGTATTTTCTCCTAAACCTTTCTTTTCTTTTCTTTTTTTTCCTTCTTCTCCTTCTTTTATCTTTTCTCTTAGTTTTCTGGTTTTCCCTTGCTGCCACAGTCCTAAAACCCATTCCACTTATCTCTTTCTTCATCTACGGCCATCCCCATTCCATAATCCACAAACCACCCCTCCATATAACTTCCTATACCAGCCGGCCTCACCATCTCTCCTTCCTTTACATAACCCTACCCTCTACCAGTCCCAAACACAGCCCACACCATTCGGTCAGGCTATAACCCAGAAAATTTTAAAGAAAACCTATTCAAGAAACTCTATTACTACTGCCCAGATATTTCCAGCAGGCCAACTTGCTTCAAAATTGTTTTTTTATTTTTATTTTTTATAAAGGCTTTTCTACCTTATGCCCTGCGGTTACACTAGGAGATCATTCCTAGGTGTTCTGAATAAAAAAATCCCAAAACCCATGTTCATATAACCTGCAGGCCAGACTGGTTTATACTTTTTGATTCCCTTTAAAGAAAACCTGTCTTCTTACATCAACATATACAGGCTGACATATCTATAAACACCAAGAAGATGGGAATGGTTAACTTGCTTGGAATTTGAGGCAAAACCTTGTTTCAGGACATATAAATTTCTGTTGGATATTTATTGAGCTCTTCAAGTGTTAGATAAAATGTTTAAGAGAAGTTCTACAACTTGTACTACATCAAATTTGGTATTAGAGCCAGGTTACAACTAATTTTAATTAGTTGGGGTCTTTGGGTTATTTCTATTGGATGAATCCTATGGGTTTGCTTTGGTTCTATGGTGTTCTGGAAAAGAGGTCTGATTATATCTTCGGAATGTCCCATTGAGGTTTTTCTGAACTCGGACTGCTGATTAGTGTTGGAAATTAAACAGTTCCCTACCTGTGTTGGAATCTCATCACATCAGATCCTGAAGGAGGTGCTGATCAAGAGCATAATTAGTTGCTGCCCTGAGATTACTAGCCTACCTCGACAAGGTATTGGATTTGTTTGACATCATCCAAGTGACCTGACTGTTATCCCAACACCAATCTGCTCTAGGAATTACACATAAGCAGAGTATTACCTTACACATCTCTGTCTACAGTATGTACTCCTTATTGAATAATAGATGGGTGCTGTGATTATATTCTATCAGCACTAAAGTGAGACCTGAAGGCAAACTGAAGTAATTGCAGGTGATTAGATGCTGATCTGATATCTGTCGCTGCTACTGTCCTACTAAAATCATGGAATTGACAGGGTGAAGTATTCGACTTCCTGCTGCTAGGAGTCTCTGCACAGACCATTGTGCTTGCTGCTCCATATACATGCTGTTTTGCTAATGAAGACACTAAGATTTGAAGATTGGTTCGAATACTTGCTGATCACAGTGCTGTTCTGCGCCATCCACGTACTGTTTTGCTGCTGTTCTGAATGTCAGATTCCAGTGCGACATCAGGTGATATTAATCCCTTTATACCATCTATACACATCCCTATTTTTCTCCAGTTAAACTTATAAGCATCTTACTGTCCAGAATCACAACCTGTCCCCTTTTTAGCATATGTTCTGTAACCTCTGAACCCATTAACCTCTGTTTATCCACTTGTGTGCACAATACCAGCACCTGGTTCCCCATAACATCATTAACATTATGTTGCCCATTGCATAATCTGTGTTTCATCCGACTCCATATCTTAAGAGGTCCCTTAACATTAACTGTTTGCTGAATCCTAGCAAGTAACTTAGATAGCATACAACTGATTCCTTCCTATACTTACATACCTCGGACAACCTTGCTTTAACCTGACCAGACACAGGCTGGCAGCAACCTTACTATTATCCCATAAAAAGTTCCCGGTGCATCTTGCAAGTTTCAGCCTACAGCCTGCTGCCCCATGAGCCTTTCACAACCTTAGTGTTCCTTGAATCAGTACCTGTCTAAACCTATAAACCATTGTCATTTAGGCCCATATATTTGATCTTCGGAACCACTTTAACCCTACTCTATACCTGTATACCTATATTATGTTCAGCCTAGTGTTGCTTTAGTACCTTGGATTGGTTCCTTGGGTTGTACTGCAGCAATCAGAGTTGATGTTTTGGTTGTCTATTCAATGAAATTTTTTAGAGTGGTACTGATATCGGGAAGACTTCAGCCAGGTGGACAGCTTTGAGCTAGCTGATGTTAAGTTAAATGGGATTTACCGTTGAGTTGAGCATCCTTTTACCTTCCCACATGGACAGTTTCTTAGGGTCATACTTAGTGATTAGTATGAAGACAACTATATCCATCCTCGTTTGGCTGGCTGCTAGACTATTCAGCCATTGCAAGACTAGTCTATTTTGTTTCTATAGCGATGACCACTTTGTTGTTCAGTTTGAGATTGGAGAGTTTATTGGTGATGCCAAGTGTTGTTTGGATAGAAGACCATTAGAAGATCATCCAATGATTCTAGGAAGGACATCGTTAAATGAGAGGAGGGCTATTTTTAACAAGCCATCTAACACTCTTTGGGTTTGTAATAAAGGTGCATGGTATAAATTCCAGGTCAAACCTTTTGATATGGGACCGCTTATTTCAGACTTATCAGATCATAAGGAACCTGATGAGGTTATAAGAAGGATAAACAGATTTTCTTCTACGTATAATGACTTTCAAGAAAGAATGAATAGGATACAAGCAAACTTTGATAAGCTCCTACTTCCAAATCAACAAAAGAATGCAAAAGTGGTTGATTTTTCACCTGAAGTTGTGGTACATGATGATGAACTACAAGTTGTGGATGAGAAGTATGATATGGAAGTATAAGAAACTGAAGCCTAGACTACTGATGAAAATAGTAGTGTGAAAGAGATTGAAGTGACTAATGGTAATCAGTTGATGAGGCAGTGCCATCTACAAATGAGTGCTTCTTCGTTGTCCCAATTTGTGACCAGCCACTTGATGATGTTTCAGGTCCAGTTCAAAGTGAGATTCAGCCTATCTTCACTGCTATACTAAATCCTGACTTTGTGATGATTTCCGGGATTGTTGCTCCAGTCCAGATTCAGCAAGATGAGTAATACGAGGTGTTTTCATTACTGATTGTCTATCAAGAGACAATTACCTACTCTGAGGTCTTTCTTACATCATATAGCTGCAAGAAGACGAGTTTCATCACAACTTGATCGTGGGTGCATTTAACTTCTAACTATGTAAATCGAGCTTTTTGACATTGTTATTCCTTTCCTTTAATAAAACTCGAGGTCGAGTTTTTTCGAACAAAGGGCGTTTGATGAGGACAAGGGAGCAAGGAGGGACCCACACTTGGTCTTGGTGGGGCCGACGCATGGAGGCCAACAAAGAAAAGCATGGGAGATGCAATGGGGGCAATTTGATGGATGATTAGATAGAGTTTTATAGACTTATATTCAGTTTTATAGATAGTTTTTAGAGTTTATAAAAGTTAGGGACTTAAGTGGAATTACCATTTTTATATTTTTTGAGAATTATGTATTAAAAGACAATTTTGGCTTGGTCAACTACATAAGGAGGGGGGGGGATGATTTTTCTTAGCTTTTCTTTATTTTATTTGATTTCTAATTTTGTGACAAGGGGAGGGGGAACCCTATTTGTGGGTTTCTTTATAAAAAGGGGGGTTCTCCTCCTTAACAATTTAATGAATGAAGACTTCATAAAAAATTGTTGCTGGTTTTCCTCTCTACATGAGTGGTATATCCCCCTTCTCTTCAAGATTTTGATACCTAGTCTTGAACCTAGGATGGTGATGTCCTATGGTGGTGAGGTTGGTGATTTCCTCCCAGGTATTTTCTCTAAAACCTTTCTTTCTTTCTTTTCATTTTTTTTCTTCTCCTTCTTCTCTCTTTTCTCTAAATTTTCTAGTTTTTCCTTGCTGCCACAGTCCTAAAACCCATTCCACTCATCTCTTTCTTCATATACAGCCATCCCCATTCCATAATCCTCAAACTACCACTCCATATAACTTCCTACACCAGCCGGCCTCACCATCTGTCTTTCCTTTACATAACCCTACCGTCTACCAGTCCCAAACACAACCCACACCATTTGGTCTGGCTATAACCCAGAAAATTTTAAAGAAAACTTATTCAAGAAACCTGTATACTGCTGCAGCAAGCCAGCTTGTTTGAAATCGTTTTTTTATAAAGGGTTTTCTACCCTATGCTCTGCGGTTACACTAGGAGATCATTCCTACGTGTTTTGAATAGAAAAATCCCAAAACCCATGTTCATCATATAGCCTGCCGGCCACACTGGTTTTATAGCCTTTGATTCCCTTTAGAGAAACTTGTCCTCTTACATCAACATATACAGGCTGACATATCTATGACCACCAAGAAGATGGGAATGGTTAACTTGCTTGAAATTTGAGGCAAAACCTTGTTTCAGAATATATAAATTTCTGCTGGGTATCTATTGGGCTCTTCAAGAGTTTGATAAAATGTTTAAGAGAAATTCTACAGCTTGTACTACATCATTTGGGCTGAAATAAAGTAACAGGATTACAACCCAGAATAAATAAAAACCTAAACAACATTGGCTTTTAAGCATTATTACAAGAAGACCAACATAAAAATCCTTCCTATGTTATCCTTACAAAATATGCCCGCAATCCCTATCTTATAACAGTGTGTGTAGCCATTATCCCAGCAACCTTCAAATGCTTCTGCATCAGAAACACTATGGACTCTCAATCAAAGATCCAATCCTAAAATTTGATCCCTTGGAAAGGACAAAAAGAGACCCAGAAGAAAAGCTTGGCCAGAATCTTGTCTTGGAAAGGATTCTCAGTCATCTCTTCATCCATAATGTTCCTTCCGAACTGAAGATTCCACAAAGAGAAGCTCTGGGCTCCTCACCATGTGGTCATTGACTGACCCTTTTTTGTTTTAAGCTGAACTGAAAAGAATAGGGTACAGATTTTAAAGAGGGATGTGACTACACAGAAGGTCAAGCCAAAACCTCACTTTTCTCCATTATTCACCCTAAAATATGTTTGCTTGATAAATGACTCCCACCCTTTTGTGATCCTTTTCCAAAGGCCTGTCCTGTATGGACCTTCTGGGATCTTACTATACCACTAATTTTTTTTTTCAATAATTTACTATACCACTCATAAGTTATCACTTGGAAGCTATATTTTACACACTTTCCAAGAAAACCTAAATCCATCAGCTTTAGGGGTTATCACTTGGAAGGCAACTAGTTATTCCAACTAGTTGCCTTCCATACCACACTTGGAAGCTATCACTTTCCTCCCCAAAACACCAAAGACACTTTCCAAGAAGAGCTAAATCCATCGGCTTTAGGGCTTTTACACCCAACCTCTTAGCTTTCATGGGATGACAAATGGATTTCCAAATAATCATGTCAACCAAGGAAAAAATTTCGTGGCAAAAAACAAGATAGACTTTGACCAGAAAAACCCGTGATCGAAATAAAGAAATAAATATAAATATAATAAATAATAAATAATAAATAATATTAATTATTATCGAGTACGGGTTTTTGTCGGTAAAGAGGAATCAAATGGATTCAAGTGGAGTTTTCTGGAACATATCAATAAGCTAGACCCATGCTGCGAGTTGTTTCATGCCATAAATAAACCCAAACACTCAAGAAATCCATTGGACAGGCGGATTCACATCTCTTACAACCTACACAATCCTCTGTTCTTGGAGCAAAAGCAATTTGCTTAGCTTTACATCCGTCCTAAAGTCCCTTTAAATCTTTTCGATCTTCATGACAGCAGTTGGAGCTGCAAAAAGAGACATGGTAGATTGGTATACTTGATATGTTGGTGACCACAAATCCTATTCCACCTTTCTTCTCTATCTAAAGCCATGATTTCAATTAGATCGCAAGTCATCAAGTCTTCTCTCATTACCCCAAAACACATCATTTTTGGCCTTCTTTTCCTTTGAGACCTTCAACTCTCACCCAGCATAGAAACTAGGCATTTTCCATTCCAAAATGCCTCTATTGACTGACTTGGGTCCTAGTCAGGCAGTTTTCATAAAGTGGTGGAATAGGTGAGAGTCAGACTAGGCATTGACCAGTGTCAAGTTGTTAGTCAACATAATCAGCAAACTAGTTTACATAAATATTTTACACATAAGCTACATACTTGATAATACATATATAAAAGTAGCATAAGTTATACTTATTCTAAACACTTAGTTTGTTACTTCTATACATGTATACCCTTGTTTAAACTTTTAGTTGATTGGCTAAGCATTGCCTAGGTATCACTAGTTGACAACTTGCCTTAACAGGCCAAAACACTTAGGCTCACACTAATAAGGTGGTGGATTGATCAGGAATACCTGACCTTGTGTACGTAGAATGGTCGAATCAATTATTCGGAATGGGAGATGGAATTGACTGTTTTACCACTCTCCCTACGTTGGGTATTCTATACCAACTTGGGAATCAAAGGATGATAGAAGAATGGAATACTGCCCCGTTGCATATGAATCAAGACTACTTCCGATCCGACCACCTATATTTGTCTGTTTGGCATTAAGGGACTAATAAGGCAGAGTTATGCCAAATCTTTCTTTCTCATTAGGGCAGTCATTAATCTTTGTTTCAGATAGTAACTTTTTGGCTATCCATCATCTATACCAGCTATGGATAAATATTACAACACAATGATTAATGATCCCCCCCCTCCCCCCGCCACACACACACACACACACAGAAACCTAGAATTTACTTCAATCTGAGAAAAATTGCACCATTTCCAATTAAGAGAATATGTTGCTTGAGCTAGTGACCAACAACACACAAGAGGAACTTCATAACTAACAAAACTGGCATGAACTAGAGAGGCATACCTCCTAATAAGAACAAAGGTATTTTTTTTCTTTTTTGTTTTTGAGGGGGTAAAAAAGAACAAAGGTATTTATTTGATACATTATCACCAAGTCTCCTAAATATATATCAGGATTTATGGTGGGAAATGATGATTTATCTGTCTCTCATTTACAGTTTTTTGATGATATGATTTTTTTTGTGATGTGCATGTGAGGCAGTTAAGATTCTAGAAATACGTTCTACATTGCTTTGAAGCGGTTTCGGGATAAAAAACAATTTGGCAAAAAGCAAGATATCGAGTGAGGTGCAAGAGAGCCAGAATTTGGCATTAATTTTGGGTTGAAAAATCAGATTTTGCCTTCTTCATACCTAGGCCTTCCCTTGGGTGCTAAGTACAAGTCCAAAATGGATTGGGAGCCAATGGTGGAAAGAATAGTTAGAAGGATAGATTCGTGTAACCCCCCCCCCTCTGTCAGAAAGAGGAAGATTGATGCTAATAAAGAGCTCTCTGGCTAGCATCCAAAATTATTTACTTTCCCTCCCTACGATCCTAGCCTCAATTGCAAATTAGAATGGTGCGTGTTTTAGGAATTTTTTCTGGAACGATTAAGAAAAGTCTAGTAGATATCATCTTGTGGATTGGAATTTGGTGTCATCCAATAAAAGGAGTCTAGGGATTATAAATCATAACAAGACTTTGTTAGAAAATTGGTTGTAGTGCTTTGGAAAAGATGGGTAGTTTATCGAGAAGAATGGTGGTAGCCAAGTACGGCACCAATTCGATGTGGGATCCTAAAAAGGTCCACGATGTTCATGGAATAGGGATTCATATGTCTATTCTTAAAGGCATGGAAGAGTTTTGGAGGTTAATAAAATTCAGGTTAGGTTCGGTTGTGATGTAGACATCATCAAGAGACTTATGTATGAACCTCCCCACAAGATGGCCAAATTCAAGGAGAAAGGGTGTTCCCCAAAGGCTCTTATTATGTTTAGGGTTGTTTCCAGAAAGTTTTAGGGTTTATTTTATTTTAAGGTGGTTTATGGGTTTTATTTTGGGAATTTTATTTGTAACCATGCCCTAAAGGCCTTAGAAAGATAGTTAGAAATATTTTAAAATTTTAGGAAATTCAAATGATTGGGATTATGTCATCATAAGACATTAATTGCCAGGGATTTAGATGCAATTAGGGAGTTTGAATTAAGAGTCTTTTAAAAATAAGAGTCTTATCTTTTAAGAATTTTTTTATTTAGGAAGTTCGTTTAGAATAGGAGTCCTAATGAGTTAAGGAGTCTTGGAGTCAATTATAAATAGAAGAAGACTTTAGGATGTAATTCAGTTTTGGATATTGAATAAAGATTAGTGTGTTTGAGTCCCACGAGTGGGCATCTTATCTCTTCCTTGTGTTGTAGCTGTGGGCTCCCCAAATCTCTCTCTTCCTTTCTTCTTTCTTCATCCCACGAGTAAGTATTCTCTTTATTGCTTTCTTTCTTCTTGTTATTCATATTTTCTTGTTGTTTTCTTAAATGATATATATTGTTATTGATTCTTTAATTAAAGAACCACCAAGAACCTTTTCAAGATTCAATCTGTCTTGATTATCTTGAACCCACAACCTTCTTGCTAATCCCCATCATCATATCACTGTTCTCTTTCAAGAAATCCATCATCTACCTTTACTTTTCTCACAAGAACCTTAGGAATCTCCTTTCATGTCATTTCTTTTTCTTTAGGGTTTTCTCCCCAGCACATCCCTTTCAAATTCCTTAATCTCATCTTGATTCCCCTTGATTTTGATCAAGTTCTTGATCCAAGAGACCCCACTGGTTTAGGTATCCACCATTAAAGAAACTCAACAGGTTTGATTATTGTAAATTAGATATACCTAGACATCTCAGAATTAAATGAAATTTTGTTTGGGAACCTATCTAAAGATCATCAAACTCATTGCAAATTTTTAGAAATTTTTGATGCGTCAGTAAGGGTTATTTTGGTAATTTCGTAGGTCTGCCTAGAATTTCTAGAATTGCTCTTATGGACTTTCCCCCCTAATTTCTTATTGTTTTGTCTGATCCATTCTTTCTAATTTATTCTATTTCAATTCTTTCTTTCTATTCTAAGTTTTTCCCTAAAATTTGCTATTGTTTGGGGTGTTTAAGATAAACTCTTGATTCATTAAGTTGGTATAAGTTTCCGCATATTCTTTAAGCCACCATTCTACATTGGGGTGAGAAGATTAGATTTTGGGAGGACATATGGTGTGAAAATATGCTTAAGGCTGAATTTAGAAATATTTATCTTTTGGCAGTTAATAAACCAAGAATAAAAAAAAAAAAAAAAAAGAAGGGCAGTCCCAGTGCACAAGGCTCCTGCCACGGCGGGGTCTGGGGAGTGTCAGATGTATGTAGCCTTACCCCTGCAAGCAGAGAGACTGTTTCCGTGACTCGAACCCATGACGCTCAGGTCACAATGGAGCAACCTTACCGATGCGCCAAGGCCCATCCTCACACACAAATAATAATAATAATAATATAATAATAATAATAATAATATTATTATTATTATTATTAATAATAATAATAAACGTAGGTTATAGATTACTGAAATACACATTGTGACCTAGGCAAACAACCTTCTCTGACTTCATGCTCTAAACATGAAAGAAGATTAACTAAAAGAGTAGAATACAACAACAACAATAACAACAACAACAACAAACAGCCTTATCCCAACTATTTGGGGTCGGCTACACGAATCCTGCTCCGCCATTCCGCTCT
>JAOXJP010000017.1:5845168-5858125 GCA_025762735.1 Platanus orientalis
TATATATATATATATATATATATATATATATATATATATATATATGAGTCAATTAAGAGAGAGATGGGTAAGAAAAAAAATTAAATGAGATTAATTAGGGATATTTATGAAAGGACGTGGGAGAGAGGTGGGAGAGAGTATGTGTGGAGGTGCACGTGTGTATTAAAGAAAAAAAGAGTGCCCACATAAAATTTATTTGCTTTTGTGTGTGTGTCTATATAATAATAATAATAATAATAATAATAAAATATATAAGATATATAATATAATAAAAATGTTGTAGAGAAGAAAGCATTAATAGGAACTATTTTGAATATGATTTTAAAAAAACATAAAAAAAAAATGTTATGGAGAAGGGAAAAAGAGAGAATGAAAAACTTTTTATTAAAAGATAAATATAGTAATAAATGTATAATGAAATATGAAATTTAGTGACATAATACTATATAAATTTATGAGACATAAATTAATAGTCACAAATTAGGAAATGAACTGAATATATATGACAATAATATATAACCTTCCAATTTAATCTAGTAACATGAAAGTCCATTAAATGGAATATATCATTTTTTTAATTTGTAAAATATCTCTTAAATTTATTATGGGAAAATGAAAAATTAGAGGGATTTAATGTAGATAAAAATGTTATAGAGGATTTTTAGAAGTTAATTAAAATGAGAGATCATGTATAATACACACGTGTGAAGGCAAGCAAATAGAGCTGCCACATCAGATTTCTTTGTTTTAATATATGGCTCGATGTCCTCTGCAATGCCCCATGATTCACTCCCAAAAATGAATGGGTCCCACCCCCTTGTGTCATGTCTCATGGGGTGTCGCAAAAGATGTCAACCCTTAATATATAATATAGATTACTATTTTTTACTTGAATAATGACTGTCTGTGTTAACACAGACCTCTGTAGGCGTTCCATTGATTGACACATGATGTGTTTTGGAATTTGGTGTCGTTTTTTTACCACCTGCTTTTCCAATTGAACACATTTTTAGATTTTTAGATGTTTTTATTCCTCACAACAACATAAATCAGCTTATAATTCACCGTAGCAGACGTTTGTGTTTTTGAATTTGGTCTCTTTGACCACCTACCCTTTCAATTGAACAAGTAAATACAACACGTGTTATAATTCACCACTATAAAGACGTGTAACAGTGACATGTCTGTGTGTGTGTGGGGGGGGGGGGGGGAAGGGGGATAGATCTGGGATATACTGTAGAAGATTTAGGATCTTTGGTTATGTAAGAAGAGAACCACTTTGCAATCATCTGGAAAAAGAATAGAGGGAAAGATAATATGACCAAAACGTCCTCATTTTAAATTTAGGATGACAAATGACATGGTGACCTGGGCAGTTATGGTCTAGGTAAATTCCGCCTCGGATTTGGTGCGACCCCTAAGGTCAGACTGTCGTTAGGGGCTAACACATCAGCATTAAAAAAGTGATTTACTTTTTGGAAGATGCTTTTCACCAGGGGATGTAAAAAGGGGCGGCCCAGTGCACAAGGAAGATGCATATGGAATAAAATAAATGGGTGATACATTTTTTGAATATGGAATATGCATTTTATTCTATTTGATGACCCTTGGTATCCTGGACACCATCCTAGACACTAAATCCTGGACAGAACATCCTTTCCGCATAGTATGTTCAAGGAGCTTTTAACAAGCTGAGCTGAGTGAAGCTTGGCTCAAGTTTGCTTAGGAAATGAGCTCAAATCCAGTCTCAGGTTCAACTCGTTGAGCTTAAAACAAGGATCAGGCTCAGCTGATGACGAGCCAAGCTAGCCACCCCTATTGATGGTCTTGAGGAATATAAAGTTAAGGCATACTTGGGGAGGCTGTAAGCCAAAATAATTTTTGCCTGCAACACAATGTAGCTTGTCAACCTACCCACATGAGTTCCCATAACTTTTGCAGGATTTTGGAAAGTGAAGTGGTTTTATCAAAGGCCGTAATCTTCTTGTATTTGATTAGAATTATAGAGGATGTCCGGCATTCCTTACTAGACTTCATATGCTATGACAGCTTTGGCTAGACAGGGACGCGAAATGTTTCCGTGATATGGAACCTGAATCAAGTACCAGGAAAGCATAATTATTACAGAACAATCACCTCTCTCTCTCTCTCTCTCTCTCTCATTCACACACAGAGCACGGCACAATAAAACAAATCACAGACAGCATAGCACAAACTAAAAGAGAACAAATTCAATCAATTAGCTTGAAATTACAGCCACAAACAACCGGTTCACCTCCAATGTCAAGACAGTGAGGTCATAGGGACCAAAAGCAGTTCGGCAGGAACATTAAAGTTCATGGAAGCAGCAGCGCACACAACATTAAACAAAAGGGAAAAGACAAGATCGGGTAATCATTTGAGGAGGGTCTTGACAATGGATTTGACGTTGAGCTTCTTGAGATCTGTGTAGGACTGCCCACAGCCAACAAACATCACCGGTGCTCCAGAGATATAAACCATGGAAAGTGCAGCTCCAACCTGCGCAATAGGATTCCAGGTTATTCAAACAAATAGACAGGAATGAAGAACAATGATCATGTCTGAAATTCCTAGTGCCTACCTTGTCATCAATGGTGTCAAACTTTGTGAGCAGGATTCCATCAATCAACCTGGAATTAGAAGAGGTAGAGAGGTCTGCCAGTTTCTGCATGAGGAAAGGTGAATTTTCCTGAGTAACCATTTGCCTACCCATTGAATTTAAACAACTGAAATACATGCTACAGGATCTGCCCAACATTTCAAATAGCTGACCTGATCGAACTTTGACAGTTGATCGACAGCATCATTCCCAACCAATGCTTCTCCAACAAACAAGACTAGATCTGGATTGTTGAGGTTGATGAGCTTGGACAGTGCTCTCATCAATGGTTCATTATCCTGAAGAGACATAATTCAACTAAATTACAAAGTGTTATACCATATCAATTTTCAAGTCGCAGGGCATATGAAACTCCACATTCGTATCTAAGCTAACCAATATCTTAGCTATGCATCAGAAATATAAAGCGGAAACCTGTATTGTCAATCATAAAGACAGTACTTATAAAAATATGGTATACTAGAACATGTGGTGTACATACTGAAGAACTGGTACAACCATTGTAAGGGTCTGATTTTAGATCTTCCATCTCCAAAATTGACCTGGATTATCATAGCCACCAATCTTTTGGATATGCAAAGCAATGAAATGGCAAACAACACAGTTCTTTTTTTATTCAAGGTTTATCATTAAATCATATGAATCGGTCAATTTTTGGCTCAGGGGATCCCTACAGCAGAACCATCAAATAGTAGGTTCTCATAGTCCCATATGCATGTATGCCACAAGTATGGCTATGACATTTATATGCTGTAGTTATGGAATATGCGTCAACAGATCATCCACAGTCATGAATTGACCTCTGAGATACCATCCAAGTTAATTATGTACCTGCATCCTTCCAGCTGTATCTACAAGAACGACATCCGAACCATTGCGAGTAGCCTCCTGAATGGCTTCCTTGGCTACAATTGCAGGATCTTTCTCATAGCCCTTCTCAAATATAGGAATCTGAAGAAAGGCAGCAACTTAGTTAAAAACTCATTCATCCATTTCCAGCTTACATCAAAATATCATGCTCCAACTGCATCAAAATCCATTCCAACGAAGAACTACAACCGCTGGAAAGATTTAAGTATTGTAATCTCTGTCATACCTGGAGTCTACGGGCATGAGTCCGAAGCTGCTCAACAGCTCCTGACCGGAATGTATCACAAGCAGCCATCATGACACTTACATTGTGCTGCAAAAGCCAGTACGCAACCTGCAAAGTGGCATTTGGGAAGTACGTTATTTTCTCAAGTATGAGCAAGGTTCCATCCTAGTAGAAAGGCATGTAATTTAAATTCTAACCTAATGTCCTTAAAAGGTAATCTAATAAAAGAAAAGAAAGAGGCTAGTTAAACCTTGGCAAGATTTGTAGATTTTCCAACTCCATTGACACCAACAAAGACAACAACATATGGCTTCCCTTGTTCCTTGGCAGCATGCACGTCCCTCAGTATGTCAATAGATCGTCTAGGAGTCAAAATACGAACAAGAGCCTCTTCCATTGCTGTCTGCAATCATTATTGCATACTAAAACATTCAGCTTCTGCCCATAACTAGAAGCATAATTCACTCAAAATAAGTATATGACTTGGAATATTTCCTAAACCAAAGAATTAAGTTCACAAACCTGAACCGTTGAAGATATCCTTGTGAACGATGCCAGCTTTTTACCTTCAAGACTAGCTGAAACTGATTCACAAAGCTTCTCAGCTATTTCCTCAGCCTGTAAATGCAAAAAGGCCCATGAGAAACAGCCATAAACAGGTTTGGTAGCTTGTACAGGAAAGTAAAATTATATATTGGACAGATTGACATACCACATTCTTGGTCATAAGCCTATCCTTAAGAGCTTTCAAAGCCGGTTCCAAGTCTGACTTCTCTAAATTTGCCTTCC
Organism: Platanus orientalis; assembly: GCA_025762735.1. NCBI lineage: Eukaryota > Viridiplantae > Streptophyta > Magnoliopsida > Proteales > Platanaceae > Platanus > Platanus orientalis. Next base: position 5,849,695 of record JAOXJP010000017.1, read on the forward strand.
CTGCAATACTGAAGATAGGAAATTGCAAGAAGCTTGGTGAAAATAAGAAACCAATAGTTCCCATCAATTCATATATGATAAAAGAGCTTTATAGCAAGACATGGGAGAGGATGTGTGTGCAGAATGAAAACAGCTTCTTGTCAACCCATGAAACAACACCAGGTTTGGGTTAAAAAATTTAGATCCCCACGTAAACTCAACACCTCAAAGTTCAAAATCCTTAAAGTTCAAATATATTTTTTATCTCCAATTATTTGCATGAAATTGAGAATTGCTTAATTAAGTATTTATGAGGAAATTTACATTCGGCTCTTTGAATCAGGGCAACTTTAATCTGAATTGATTTAATTTTTTGTTCACATTAAAATGAGCATTTTTTTCGGATAGCCCACCCGGAAAAGGCTTTCTTACACATGCAGCCATGGTTTCAAGGATCAGCCAGTATTGACCTGAATCAGCCAAGATCGGCCAATAGTTGAACTTCTTCTGTTCCACCTCAGAATGACTGATCTGTACTGGGATCAGCTGATCCATTCCCGAGTGAATCATGATTACATCTGAGGTGGTGGCATAAAAACATTCAACATGTTTGCCACGTCATCTCCAAACATTACAAATCCAGATGCCACATGGCATTAACATAGTGAAAATAATATCAATATTATGTTTTTAATTGATATAAATACTATGTTTTTTGATTAACAATAACTTCTCCATCTGTACTATATCACTTAATTTCATATTCAACCAACACAGTTTGCATTTGAGGTAACTATTTACGTTTCTACCCCATGTTATCTATCTTGCACAAACTAGCACATATGATTTCCACGTTTGAGCACAATTTAGACATAGGTAAGGGGTCACAGACTCACCAGTCAAGATGCTAAATGTCAATCTTATACAAAGATAACTTTGGACCCTGAAGCTTTAATTTTGCACTGTAAGCAGTCTTAAAGGTCAAGACAGCAAATTTCAATCACTTCAACTACCACTGGTGAGTGGCGAGCCCCTACTATACTCCTAGTGTTACTAGCAGTCCTCATTTTTCTTGAAGACTATTCCAATTATATAACAAATTGTGCCAATCTAAAAGAGGGAAGACAACCCCCTATCAAATCTGTTCTTGCCAGACACTCCAAATTCAAGGTATCATAACCCAATTCCATGCTTTTTTAATTTTTAATTTTTATGGATAATGATTAAATTTTATTCCATGCCTAATTTGCACACCACTCTAGAACTTTCGTCCTCTCCCTTGAGTCTAAACACTCAATGTGATGCAGGATGTAAGCTCTGATACCAAAATTGATGTAGGATGTAAGTTCTTATACCAAAATTGATGCAGGATATTCCCAAGAACCTCAAGTAATTGCCAAAATTGAAGTGCGGAAGCAAAATAACTCAAGAATGAATGTTAAATACACACAATAGCCACAGATTTAAGGAAACAAGGAATAAAATGATAGAACGAATATTAGAAGAATTTACAACAAGAAAAGTGGTGAAAATAGGAAGAAAGAACCCAAAAAGGTATTTCTGTAATTCTGGATAGTACATCCAAAATTACCAAAATGCCCATTTAACGCATCAAAAAATTATGAAACTTTCCAAATCAGTAGTGCATCATTCAAAGGGGTCTAAGATTAAAATTTCATGAGATTTGGATAAAATTTGCTTTGTTAAATCATAAAATTTCAAAAAACAAAAAGTTCTTTAATGGAGGTTTTAGGCAAAACAACTAGGAATCTTTAGGTTTTAATAGATAAGGAAGAAAAAAGTCACAGGGGAAAAAGAGGGCTTCGGTAGGGGATCACATGAGAATCAAAACCCACAATGAAAGATGAGAAGAAAGGGGGATTAGGGATATGTGATTTTAGGAGTATGTAAACCCAGAAAATTTCAGTAAAACTGATGATGCCATGGGACAAGGTGGGACCCACACTTGCCCTTGGTGGGGTCCATGCAATGTTATGTGGGTTTAATAAGGATCTTATGGGGGTAACATTTATTTTATGTGTCTACGTAACAAGGTCAATAATGCCAAGATTTTGGTTGTTTTTAACGGTCAAAACTTGCCATTTTGAAATTTTGGTGTCATTAGATAGATACCTTTCCAACGAGACCAAGATTGCACAAGTCTGATGTGATTTGGGAAAGTTACGACCAAATTACTAAGAGGGTGTTAAAAAAAACAAGAATAGTGTTTTTTCATAAAGTTCTTTTTTTTTTTTTTTGAGAGGTAAATAGATCCTTTATTGATAATATAGAAAGGAAAAGAGAAGAGCATACATAAAGGAGGAAGAACAGTAAAACCAAAAACTCCGATTATGTGATCTCACTCCATAAGGCCCACCATTCCTTCTCATCAAAGAACCCACACACCACCATCCAATCATAGAGCAAATTGAAGATGTAAAGTTTGAGCTCATCAAAACTCCTCTTTTTTTATCAAAGATTCGGCTATTCCTCTCTTTTCAAAGACCCCAACAAATTGCTCCCGATAAAGCTAGCCAAATTTCCTGATGAAAACTACCCCATTCCACACACTCCCACCCTAATATTAGATCATTAAAATACCTTGGAAAAATCCATGCAGATTGAAGATGAGAGAGGAAATAGTACCACATACCTTTTGCCATAGGACAATGAACAAATAAGTGGTTAACCGATTCCTCCTCTGTCATACATAGGGTACATCTATTATCCAAATGTCATCCTCTACTTTGTAGATGGTTGAGAGTTAGAATTTTATCCAAGAAACAAGTCCAAATGAAGAAAGACACTTTGAATGGGATAGAAGGGATCCAGATACCTTTATGGGGAAACCATACCCTTGGAATATGTGCTAACTCAATATAAAAAGATTTAGAGTTAAATTGCCCCTTCTGATTCAAAGTCCATACCCAGTTTTCACGCCTCTCCCTATTCGGAGACAATGGGCCTAAGATCTTCAATAAATTAATGAGTTCGCCAATCTCCCAATCGTTTGCATCCCTTCTCAAACTTGGAATCCACAACCTAAAAATTTCATCGTAACATTTTGCCACCGATGTTAGGGGATCCATAGCCAGCCAAAAGATATTAGGGAATAATATCATTAATGGATTGTTCCCAACCCATATATACTTCCAAAACATATATTATCACCTGAACCTAAGTCGAACTTGATAGATTTCCAGAAATTATCTTTTCTAAGCATTATTGATTTCCAGATGCCACACCCATGTCTTCCCTTAGCCTCCTTAGATTCCCACAATGATTTTTTCCCAAACTTGGAAACCACTACTCTACACCATAGGCTATCCTTCTCTACCCCGAATCTCCACAGCCATTTAGCTAAAAGGGCCATATTGTGAAATCTTATACGTCGAATGCCCAAGCCACCCAAACTAAGTGGTTTGCAACACGTTTCCCAATCGACCAAATGATATTTATGGTGGTCCACCTCATCATGCCAAAGAAATCTCCTAAACATTGACTCCATACGGTTGGCAATCGATACTGGGATTGTAAACAATGATAGGAAATAGTTTGGCATGGTTGTCAAAGTTGCTTTGATTAGGGTTAGGCAACCACCTTTAGATAACAGATGGGCTTTCCAAGAATCTAATGTAGAAGCCATCTTTTCGATGACTGGCTCCCATATGACTTTTGATTTATAACTTGCTCCCAAGGGAAGACCAAGGTAGGTAGTGGGAAGATTTCCAATTTTACAGCCTAAAATCCATGCCGGACTTTTAATATCACAGTTTCCCCCAATTTGGAATAATTCACTTTTTGCCAAATTAATCTTAAAGCCTGAGACCGCTTCAAAACATGTAAGGATACAACAAAGATATGCCACTTGACTCACCTCAGCATCACAAAAGATCATTGTATCATCTGCAAATTGAAGATGGGATATTGTCACTCCCCCAATACCCACAAAAAACCCCACAATATAACCCATCTCCGCCCTTGTAATCATTCTACTTAGAGCTTCAGATATCATTATGAATAAAAAAGGGGACAATGGATCACCTTGTCTAAGACCCCTTGATCCATTGAAGAATCCCGTCGGGCATCCATTAATCAACACACGATGAGGAAAGACAAAACATTTCCAACTTCACCATTTGACCCCAAAACCCAACCTCGATAGTAAATAGTCTAAAAACTTCAAACTCACATGATCATATGCCTTTTCCAGATCAAGCTTATAGATAATCCCATTTCGATCCGACTTTCTCCTATCTTCAATACATTCATTAGCAATGAGAACGCCGTCCAAAATTTGTCTACCCTCAATAAAAGCACCTTGCGAGGGGGAGACAATTTTTTTCATCAGCAATTTCAAACAAAGAGTCAACACTTTGGAGATAATTTTATGCACACTACTCAAAAGACTAATGGGTCGGAAATCCCCCATTGCATTAGCGCCCTTCTTCTTTGGGATTAAGGAGATAAAGTTATTATTTAAATGACCATAAAACTCCTCCGAATAATAATGGCAAGATGTACTTCCGAAAAAGGTCGTTCAACCCATCTCTTTTCCACCTCCAAAATTCTGTCAAACTCCAAACCATCTAGAAATGGCCTCAAAGGCAATTCTTCCTTAAATAGATTCATGTAATAAATCTATGTCTCCTTTCGAATTTCCACCAAATTTTGTGTCCAATTCCCATTAATCAAAAGCCCATTGATCTCATTTGAGGATTTATGATGTGAGGCCATCTTATGGAAGAATTTTGTATTACGATCCCCATCTTTCAACCAGTTGATTCTTGCCCTTTGTCTCCAAAAACACTCCTCCTGAATGGTAAGAAACAGGACTTCCTTACGAGAGGAATCCCTATTCCTACGTTCTTCTCGAGATAAAATCCTAGTTTCTTCCAAACGATCAATTGCATCAATGATTTCAATACATCTCTTACGACTCTCTTTAAAGAATCCTGCAGACAGTTTATTCCAATCTTTCAGCCGGTATTTCAGATTTTTTAGCTTAAGGGCAAAGATTCTACTAGGATTTCCGGAGAACTATGAATGAACCCAAATCTCTTTCACCATTTCCATAAAATCAGGATCAAGTAACCAAGTATTCTCAAATTTGAAAGGAGAAGGACCCCCATTGGACCAACATGATTGGAGTAAAATTGGGACATGATTAGACACAGATCTTGAACGTGCAAGTTGAGATCTTTCCGGGAATAGTTCCTCCCAATCGTTGCAATATAGGAATCTATCTAATATACTCAACGATGGTTTATCTCTAAAATTAGACCATGTATATTTTGCCCCCTTTAAAGGTTCATCAATAAGGCTCCATCTATTGATAAATTCATCAAATCTATCCATTCTAAGATCCCTACGATCTTCTCCTTTTCGTTCATGTGCGAACCTGACAAGATTAAAATCACCCCCTATACACCAAGGTAAATCCCACCTCGCCTTGACATTATCAAGTTTTGTCAAAAAATCCTCCACTTCCCCCAAAGCACCGAACCATATACACCTAAGAAGATCCAATTCTCAAAACTCCCCAACAATCTACATCGAATCGAGATCGAATATGCACCAATTTCGTGATCAATTATCTCCAGATTATCACCATTCCAAATCAGATTCCCCCAGAAGCCCCCCAAGAGGGGAGAACTAACCATTCTTTTGTGGATCGTCCCCATATTTCACCCACCATTTGATCAAACATTTCCTCAATTTTAGATTCCTAAAGCACTAGAATATTAGGAATAAGACCTCCAATACCTTTGCAAACAACCATCCTTTTATCCTTGTTCCCCAGACCTCTAACATTCCAAGTAAGGATTTTTAGATCCATAAAATCAACTTGAGATAATCCCTTTCCCCCTCCCATCGCCACCACCACATTTATCTGCCTCCTTCCGGTCATAATTGACACTACATTCCAACTTCTTAAGCTCACTAAGATGATGTTCCCCCCCCACCACTCCTAAGGATTTAGAGATGTCATGAATCTTAGATCTTCTTTGTAATTCAATGGCTCTGAATAAATCAATAATCTCATATTCGAAACCTTCATAGGATAAACCAATAAAAGAACCAAATTTCTCCACCTTCTGGAGAACCCATTGAAATAAAGCTGCCTCATCTCTCTCCTTAATGGCCTCGAAAGCAAATAATCGTGCTTCTTTACAGTCGGAGATGGGGTTCTAAAATTCCCATCACCTATAACATTAATTCCTCTAAGAACCCCATCCTTTTCCATATTTGCCAAAATTGCCACTGGTACTGGTGAGAAAATCTCTTCCCCAGTAACCCCTCAGTATCACCAACTCGAATCAATTCCCTACATGGATTCCCCATAATTGTATCTGGAGCCACCACAATTCGCCTGTGATCTTGGATAAAATTAAAACTCTTTGGAAATTTGCATAGTTGATTAAACCTGAAAGATCTAAAGCATCTAATAAAGGAGAATGATAACATTTAGAAACTAGACAGTGCGTACCTTCCGAATGAGTGATGGGAGAAGAAGATCTAGTAGAAAGCCATCTAAATGCATTCCCCAGCTTAACAGTCTGAGGCACTAAATCCCCCATCATCTTGGAACTCACACTCATCTTATCTCTAGTATCGGAACAACCAATATAATGAAGAGCCCCATGTGGAATAGGAAGTTTTGTACAGTCATCCGCAACAACAACCACCAATAGTGTATAGTGGGGAAAATGAACAGGATAGGTAATATCGAGGGAAGGGGAAGATTCTTGAGTATGATCAGGAATCATACCACTTTACAGTACCCGACACAGTCAGTAGAATTAGAAACCCAAGAGATACTTGAGCATTCTGAGTCCATTTCATTAGACTCCACATAGTTCGCAGACACCGGCATAAACCCATCACCATCCACTTTCGCAGACGTCACTCCGTTACAAATAGAGTTCTTCTTACTAGGATCCGAACCAATAACATCACCGCCAGAACGATGAGAACGACTTATCTCAAAACTGGAGAAATCAGTCTCACATCGAACATTACGATTAGAGTAATCGATCGCCAATCTAGCAGGATGAGAGATCCGAGGCACGACATCACCCACCGAATCAATTTTGTCGAAACGTTGTTGAGGATCAGCAGAGTTCACGCATGTTGGATTCTTGCTTGGGTTATTCTGATTTTGATGACCACGATGCTCTGCCCCACACATCCCATGCCCGTCGAATGCAAAGGAAGAGCCCTCCAGTTCCACACAAGCCTTATCGAGGGGCTTGTTCTGATCCAAAATATCAAATTTGCTAGAAGATGACCGATTTGACCTTAAGCAACCACTTATTTGAATATTTTTAGAAGAGGACACAACTACCCCTGAATTAACACCATGTAGCCTTTTATCATGGGGGATTTTCTTTGTCTTTTACCGCACCCTTTTTCACAAGCCAGTGGAAGGTCAATTTTGCCCCCTTGTGACCACCAGTAGGAAAGTTATAAACAGAGGCATTCTCGGTAACCTCATTTTTACCATGCCTTTTCGATATAAAATCCCCCTCAGGGTCCAATTGGTCTTTTGTCGGTCCCCTTCCCTCCGTATGCGACACAGAAGGATCCAGATGATTCGAGAAGATAGATTTCCCCATCCCATCTTTCTCTGCAATAACGTGAGATACACACCACCCAGCCGAAATCTCATTCATAGGTCGATGCGTAAGGGGTTCATTTTGCTTACCATACCGATCATACCTGTCCTTGTCAGAAGACTTTGAAAACTGTGAAGATTGTGAGGACACAGGAAGATCGTGAATGTTCGCCTGAGACGCCCACTTCTCGCCAGAGTCAGTATCCGCACCTGAAGAACTTTGATAGTTACCTGTCGTTTTTGTTGCAAGGAAATCTGAATATTCATCCTCAATGGAGATAACAATTGGCCTGTATTTGCCATTGTCAATAATCGAAATTACTCTGGGAATATTCCGAATATTGCCACACCTGACTTCCAAACGCACCCATCTCAGTTCATCACATTTTAGAGTTTTCTCATCAACCGAAATAAGGCCACCACATAGATTTCCAATAGTTTCAAAAATTATGTTAGTCCATAAGTTGAATGGAAGACCCCATAATCTCACGCATCGCATCCTGAAAAGTTAATCATGGTCAATTGAAAAAATATTCGGATTCCATTCTTCGAAGGAGACTCTACCACGTTGAGATATGAATATATCCTTTTTGATAAGGTTTGTGGCTTCAAATTCACAGGAGCATACAATCATCGCTCGAGAATTGTCCATCACAATCCATTCCATTTCTTCGGCTAGGTGTAAAATATCACATACAGTAACGGCGATCTCCTCCCAGATGATCTCCATGGATGTACGATGACCAATCGCAGTTCACTTCCAAACTTCTTCCCCCATATCGCCTTCAAGATTAGAGATCTTAATAGCCCAGTCTCGTTCTCTGTGAGATACCT
>JAOXJP010000017.1:5858225-5893663 GCA_025762735.1 Platanus orientalis
AATCACTTGTCGGTGCTGATGTGCCCTCCCCCTGACAGGGTGTAGAGAGGAGCAGCTGATAAGAGGAGTGGATACAATCCACTTTCACTGTGCACTGGGGGCAGACATGCACCTCTGACCGAATGAACACGGCGAGGCATTTCTACGCTGAGCATAGAAAACGCCCAGGTAAAGGGGCAGCCACATCAGCGTCAGAAGTGATTTACACATGTACCCAAAAAGTGTAAATCACTTTCGGAGGCTTTTTTATACCCGGTGTAAGAAAATGCCAAGGTAAAAAGACAGTCACATCAGTGTCAGAAGTGATTTACACACGCTCCCACAAAGTGATAATCACTTTCGGTACTAATGTTTCTGTCAGCTTGACCATCAGCGGATGTGAGCAACGGTTAGGGGTCAGCGTATAAAATCCTCACCGATCTCTTTCGACGCTGATGTTCCCGCCCACTTTACCATCGGCGGAGGCTAGGGGTCGGTGTATTAAATCCTCACTGGATGAAAGGGCATTGGCAATGTGTGGAGTGCCGGATGACAATGTACTCGTGATGGGGGAACAAGATAAATGTTTTGTGACCAAAAAATGTATGTGTTCCTATGTGACCAATCTTTAGGTTGACATGTAAGGTGTACGGCTTAAAAGCATCAAAAGATACTTAGTTTAAACATAGGTACGGAAAGTGAGGCACTAGATTCAAAAAACACATTATGTCAATATGTGGCATGTAACAATTTAGGTCACAACATTTTAGAGGGTAAAGCACCATTTCGTTGGGCAAGATTTATGAAGTTCCTGAGGCAAAAAAAATTTGGGTTTTTGTTCTAGTAATAGAAGAAAAATGCTTCCCAATTTGTGTTTCACAGAACTAATTTATTTTGTTTTAGACAAAGATCTCTTGTTCATGCTACAAGAAAAGCTACAGAAAAATTTATTACAGCAGATCACCCGCCTTTTGTTTATGATTTTTGTTTGTTCATGCTACAAAAAAATTGCTACAGAAAAATTTGTTACAGCAGATCACCCGCCTATTATTTATAGAACTTTATTTCCAGTACTGTGATTACTTTCCAACTGCTTTTGACCTGTTATGGTTAAGGGTGTCAATTGGGTCAGGCTGGCCTGAACCCTGACAACATGTTCGGCCCAAAAATAATCCGGTTGCGCCAAGGTAACTTTGAACTGAATGAGTTTGGATCCAAATTTCAGGCATGAAGTTTTATTCAGGTTGAGTTCGGGCAGACTCTCTTTCAATCCAAACTCAGCTTGACCCAGTCCAAAGTAGTAATTAAATATAGTCCGGCCTGACTTAGCCTGAAATTGGTATAATTTAACCCAATAGATATAGGACAGTTTTGGGCCAATAATAAGCCCAAATTTAACTAATTAGACATATTTTCAAAGTATTAAAGATAATAAAGAGTTATCAGTCCAAATTTTAAAATAAACTTTAATAATCAAATTTTTTTTTTTAAATAACTTTAAGTTCAGGCTGGCCCAAACTTAGCTCGAAACCCATGATGTTAGAACAGGTTGAATTTGGGCTGACTACTTGGGGTCAAGTTCGGGCTTGGACTGAATTTGGGCCCATATAACAAAGTTCCGGCAGACCTCAGCTCGGCCCAACCCAGTCCGATTGACAGCCCTAGTTAAGGTCCTATCTAACAGGTGGCACTACACCATTGCAGGGAAAAGTGAATTACAATATTTGGAATAGTGATTCACTTTTTCCCAATAATCATGTTATGCCACCTGTTAGACAGGACCTAAACCGGTCATACAGTGGCAGGAGAAGATCCTTTACATCTGAAAAGTGTTATACATATGCAACCCACCTTGAGACCGGGATTTATAGGAATACAATTCAGCTCTAACCTGTAAAGTATTAGGATAACTTGGGAGCCATACCTTAGGTGGTACAGAGGATATTTGTCAGCTAGCGACAAATATGGGTGTATGGGCCCCACCCCCTTGTGAGATGGTTTACTCTGCATTTGTCGGCCAACTTGGACAATGGCTCTGTACACGTTGCCTATCTGGAGGTCCAATGGATAGTTTGGGTTTGCCATGTCATTCCTTCAAAACAAACGCTGCAAAGGGTGATTTTGGTTAGGCATTAAGCTGTCTTTGGCATGCTATCTCAAGTCCCCCTCACTGCCTATTGCGATCACTAGATTAGTTCATAATCGCTAAGATCTTGAGATTAGATCAAACCGCTTGTTTGGCTAGAAATTGAGATCAGTTTTTTTTTTTTTTTTCATCAAAGAGATGGAACGATGGAGTAAGCATGAGGGAAAAATCGAACAAATGGGTGGAAGAGGCATTTGGAGTAAACTTTCAAAGAAAGAAAAGTGGCCATATAAAAGGCTAGCCTTGCATCTCCCCCTATATTTTCCTTTCCATTCCACTAGCATCCGAAACGAGAGATATCAATCCCCCTGTGTTGCTTTTTATCATCTATCGTGTACACGCTTTTGTAAGGAGACGGCTTTGCTCTCTAATACTGCAAAGAATCTTAAAGAAATAAATCAATAACAAAAGCCCAAAATAAAAACTCTATTAATGGAGATTTTCCTCTCTTAAGGTCCCTCATCAAGCCCGTCTTCTATCTCATACTTTCAAAGAGTACTTTCTTTAGTCCACGGATTTTTTGTTTTAAAGAATCGTAAAGGAGAAACCCTATCAATCGAGCGATTCAATCTTTGAAATAAAGTTCCCACTGTATTCTATTGCTTCGTCAAGAGAAATTAAAAAAAAAGAAGTGAGGACCATGGATTATATTTGTAAGTTAAAAAACTAAATTACCCTTAATTCTAACACGAGTTTTATATACTTGTGCCTTCTGAATCGGTTCACAATAGGGTGTTCCGAATCGAGACTCGATCTGAAATACACAATCGTACCCTACACTGCATATCACACACATCATTTTTGTGCCCATATCATGATCTAAGCTCCAATCACAATCTGAGATCACATGCCAAAGACAGCCTTTAAGTGTTCAAAATATAACTAAGCAGCAGGGGTGCTAAGATTTTACGTGCACAAAAGTTAAAGTTCATTACCAAACATGTACTAAAATGGAGCTTAGATGCAGGGTCTGATCTGGCTGGCCATTGTCACACCAACATGCTCTTTAACAAAGGGACGCCAAGGAATCTAGTTGCTTGGATTCCTGCCTAAACTGTATCTGGTTTCACCTTCAACTTCCTATGGCCTGTGGTCCAAGTGCAGCACATGGTGCACCAGCTCAATTTCCGGAGCTTATGTAATTCCATTAGCTCCTCAACATGAATAGGAATATCACGATGACATAACAATATTACACAAAGTGAAAACAAAACAATCAATTAGCTTGAAATTACAGCTACAACTGATTCACCTCCAGTGTCAAGACAATGAGGTCATAGGGGACACACAGTTCAGCACAAACGTAAAGTTCATAGAAGTAGCAGCACATACAAGTTTATAGTGTAAGATCAAGTAATCATTTGAGGAGCGTCTTGACAATGGATTTGACATTGAGCTTCTTGAGGTCTGTGTAGGACTGTCCACAACCAATGAACATCACGGGTGCTCCCGAGATGTAAACCATAGAAAGTGCAGCTCCAACCTGTGCAATGAGATTCCAGTTTTATTAAACTAACTGATAGGATGGAAGCAAATTAACTATTGACTTATCTGAAATGCCCAGTGCCTACCTTGTCATCAATGGTGTCGAACTTTGTCAGCAGGATTCCATCAATTAACCTGGAACTAGGGGATGTAGAAAGATCTGCTAGTTTCTGCATAAGGAAAGGTGCATTTGCTCAAGCAACCATTTAATTATCCAAAGAAAATGAATAATATGATTAAAATCCATGACCAGATGATATGCCCAAACAATTCAGACAGCTAACCTGGTTAAACTTAGATAGTTGATCAACAGCATCATTCCCAACCAATGCTTCTCCAACAAATAGGACTAGATCTGGATTATTGAGGTTGATGAGCTTGGACAATGCTCTCATCAATGGCTCATTATCCTGAAAACACATTACAACTTAATTACAGAGTTTGTTATGAAAAATCAATTTTCAAGTCACAGGACAAGTGAAACACCACAGATATGTCTAAGATAACCAATTTCTAAGTTGCATGACAGATGACACCTTTATTGTCAATCATATGAGGCGTAATATTAATAACATGAATAGTAGAAATGTGGTGTACAAGCAGGGGAACAGGTACAACCATTATATGGGCCTGCCTTAAGATCTTCTATCTCCAAAATTGACTAGATTATCATAATCACCACTCTTAATGTTCAGACAGAAGCAAAAAATAATGCATTTTTTCTTTCCTCTTTTTTGGCAAGATTCATGGTTAGGATCTTAGCTGGGTCAATTTTTGGCTCGGGGGATCACTACAGAAGACCCATCAAATGTGGCTTATCCTAGTCCTATCTGCATGCATGCCAAATGTGTGGCTATGAAATTTATAAAATTCATGACAACAGATCATCCTCAATCAAAACTTGACCTCTGAGATGTCATCTGAATTAATAGTATACCTGCATCCGACCAGCTGTATCTACAAGAACGACATCCGAACCGTTGCGCGTAGCTTCCTGAATGGCTTCCTTGGCTACAATTGCAGGGTCTTTCTCATAGCCTTTCTCAAATATAGGAATCTGAAGGTAGCATGTTAGTTAAAACTAATTCAACCATGTCTGGCTTGTATCAAACTACCATTTTCTACTGTATCACAAGCCATTCAATAAAAGGACTGCAAACTCAAGAAAAGTTTAAGCAATGTGATCTCTCTCATACCTGGAGTCTACGGGCATGAGTTCGAAGCTGCTCAACAGCTCCTGACCGGAATGTATCACAAGCAGCCATCATGACACTGATATTGTGCTGCAAAAGCCAGTATGCAACCTGCAGAGTGGCATTTGAGAATACGTTAGTTTTGTAAGTATACAAGGCTGCATCTTATTAGAAGGTATGTCCATAAACTCTAATCTGATGTCCTTAAAAATAATCTAGTAACAGAAAAAAAAGGGTCCAACTTAACCTTAGCAAGATTGGTGGATTTTCCCACCCCATTGACACCAACAAAGACAACAACATATGGTTTCCCTTGCTCCTTGGCAGCATGCACATCCCTCAGTATGTCAATAGAGCGTCTTGGAGTCAAAATACGAACCAGAGCCTCTTCCATTGCAGCCTGTATTTGTTATAGCACAATAAAAAATTAAGCTTTACTCATCTAAAAAAAACATAAGCTTTTACAAATGAAAACTCAAAACATAATGAACTCAATATAAGCATATGACTCAGTATTTTTTATACCAAAGAATTAAGCTCACAAACCTGAACTGTTGAAGAAATCCGTGTAAATGATGCCAGCTTTTTACCTTCCAGGCTAGCTGCTACTGATTCACAAAGCTTCTCAGCTATTTCCTCAGCCTGTGAATGGCACAATGAGGGAATGCCATAAGCAGGTGTAGTAGCATGCATAGGAAAAGTGAAGTTATATATTGGACATATCAACATACCACATTCTTGGCCATGAGCCTATCCTTCAGAGCTTTCAAAGCTGGTTCCAAGTCTGACTTCTCTAGATTAGCCTTCCCCGCAATACTGAAGAAAGGAAAGTGCAAGAAGCTTCATGTAAGTAAGAAACCAACGATTTATATTAATCCATAGATGGTAATGCAGCCTAATAGCAAGGGTTGCGGTCATCATGGGGCATATAGAAAATCTCTTAGGAAGACAAAATCCACAACCATTTGAACTAAAGTAGCTTCTTGTAAATCCATGGGACAACACTATGGGTGAGTTTCGATCCAAATTTAGACTCTTATGTGAATTCAAATTCCATAGAGCTCAAATATATTTAAGTTTGGTTGAAATTGATTTTAGCTATAAAGCACAAGGGAATTAAATTCAACTGCAGAATTCAGACTGAGAAAATTTCATGCGAATTAATTAAAAAATTTACTCTTGTCTTAAATGGGCATGCATGCTTTGGATGGCAAGCCGAGCAACAGCTTTTTCACATGATAGCTAAGGTGGCGGCACAAAAGGTTCCATATGTCTGCCACGTCACATCTTCATGTGACATAATCCATGTCACATGGCTTAAACTAGTGACATAAAAAAATCAATATATGTTTTTCATTAATATTTAATAGCATGTTTGCAAAGTAGAAAAAAATTTCCATTAATAACATACAATTTAATTTCATATTATCCTGACATGATTTGTACTTAGAGGCAAGTAATTGTTCCCGTATTCCACATGTTTGCTTACTCCATGGGAGAATTCTGTGATCAAGTCTTGTATGATGTCCTCATCAAGGTGTGCCATATCCTACTTGGGCGGCCATAGCTCCATGACAAGAAGGCCAGCATTGTGGATTCCAGAACACTTATACTTTCGGACACCACAATAGGGAAATGAAGATGGTGCCAAGCTGAGATGTGATGACCTTGAAGCTGAAAAAGACCGCCCGATCATTCTTTCTACAGTGCATACCACTTGGAGGCAATGGGATTCTTGGTCCACTCCCTAACTCAAAGGAGTTCAGTTCTTTTAAGAGGGGGGGTTTGATGCAGCAGCCATTAGGTGGTTGGACACCACATACCCTCTTTGGAGGCCCAAGGCAAATCATTGGAAGAGGGCCAATCAACCTTTGTAGTTTAGGGTCTTTATTTTCAGTTTTAGAGTGTTTTGTTAGGAATTTATTGCCTAAAGAGTTGTTTTGTAATAAGGCTATAAAGCCCAAGGGTTTGGTTGCAAATAGGGAATAGTTTGGGTGTTTTCTGAAATTTTTATAAGTGTTTTTTTTTTTTTGCGATGGTCGACAGCCACTTTTAGAATAAGGTTACGGAGTCAAGTTAGATATAGGAGTCTAGGGAAATCAAATATATAAAGGCTTGATCATGTAGGGTTGTATTCAATGATATTTGGAAATAAATTTTAGAGGTTTTTGGAGTCCACAACTTGGACAAGGTACTCTCTCTCTCTCTCTCCTTTGTGAATCTCCCTTTTTCTCTCCCACGAATCCTCTCCTTCTATCTTTATTTCTTGTTGTTTCTTCTTAATTTTAAATAGTGCTTGCTTCTTTTTTTTCTGAAATCATCTACTGTTGCAGGAATTCCATCCACGAACCATAAAGAAACCCATCCCTATGACCCAGTTTCCTGTCCCCAACCTTCAAACAACCTTTTCTTCCCTTCTTCAAATTTTCAGCAAGAATACTAAATCCCAACCTATTAAATACCCTGCGGCACGCCAGCACCCACACTATGTTTCCCCTTGCTGTTTTCCCTATCAAAATCAAAATCCCCTTTATGTTAGGCCTTGCAGCAACCACAAACACCATACAGTTGAAGTCCTAATACTAAAACCACAAATCTCCCCTAAAACCCTCCTTTCAGCACCTACTAAAACAGCCCTTACCATCAGTCCTATTACCCCTGTTTCCCTCCTAAATCTGTCCGAGATTAATCCCATTAAAGCACCGTTATTCAACTAAACTTGCTGAATTCCTGGGTTGCATAAACCTTCCAAATCACCCTACTTAGAGACCCCTTCCTTTCAAATTCTTTGAGGGGTTTTACTCCCCTAACTAAGTCCTTCCAAACCCCTCATGAGCCCCATCAAATTCCTTCGTTCTCTGAGTTTAATTAGAGAACTTTTGAATTCTGGGTTAGGTTTACACTTTAAACCCAAAACAGCAAACTTTCAAATTCAACATCTCTCTCAATTTTCACCCAAATCTCTTAAAATTTTGAATGAAGGACCCTTTCCCAGTGCACAAACATCCTGTAAAATTTCATTATTTTCTAACACGTAATGGGTATATTCGTAATTTTTACCAAATCTGTCAAAATTACAGATTTAGCCCTGCTCCAAAAATTGTGTATTTTGTGTTCTGAATTAATTTTCTGCCAAGACCAACCTTCTACTATATTGTTTCACATCACACCACCTACAACTTTTCCATGCATTATCTTTTTTTATTTCCTCCATTCCATTGGTCTTTGTTCCACGTAACTAAACCATCTCACTTGACTTTCCCCCATCTTATCACCTAAAGATGCTACCCCTAAGTCCCCATGTCTGCATTCATTTTTTTATTCTATCCTTAAAAATATTTCAAGTCATGCATCTCAACATCTTCATCTTAGCTTAAGCATACAAATACACACCTATGACTAAAAAACCTACAAAAAAAAAAAAAAATCTACACATAACAAATAAGAAAGGGAATAGTGGAATCACATAGGCGCTTCCAAGATATGGTTCTTTGTCACCCAAATGATTTCTATTTTTTATTTTTTGTTTTTTATGCAAGACTCATACAGAAAAGCCACATAAACATGATAAACCCAAACAGAATTCTAATACCATGTTCTCTCTGCCTCAATACCACACAGAATTCCAAGCTAGCCCAAAGCTGTCCCCCTCATCATAATGTGAACAAGGTACCGCTGCTCCACATACTATAGTACTGAGCCCAAGTCAAGCTCACACCTTTCTTTCAAGATTTGAGTATATGAAAACATTACTAAAGTGAATCATATCTTTCTGAGTCTGAAGCTTTCCATGAAATGAGTCAATTTCACCAAAACTCTTAGAAAATATCCACAAAAAATTGAACCTTTGTGAATAGCTGCATAAAAATATCACTAATATTTTGATATTTTCAAAATTTTGGTCATATCTTACCAATTTTTATTGGAAGTAAAAAAAAATTTATATTGCCTTGAATTTTAACACCCCCCCAACCCCCGAAAAAAAAAAGCAAAAAATTTTCATCATTAATTTTTGAAACTTTCCTAAATTTTGTAACATTGTCCTTAAAAGCAAAATTTCTACATCTTTAAGTCAAATGGCCCCCTTAGGCTTTCTTTTCCAAAATGCCCTGACGAGGGCATCAGGTCTAGGCAGGAGTTTCAGGTTTATCAGAGACGGCATAGGAGGGTAACGCCTATGTTATGGTTTTACTAGGTTGTTTAATTTTATGTTTTGTTCCTTAGCACATTATTTGAGGGTAATTTTGTCTAAATAACATATTTAGTGGTATTTTGGTTATTATTTGTAGTGTAGGGTTATTTTGGGTATGATATTGTGTTAGGGGTTTTTTTTGGTCTTTTCTTATTTTAGGTTGTAATAAGTCTGATCGTGGGAGCTATAAAAACAGCCCACATGACCAACATTGGTTTTTATGATGAATATTATGAAAATTGAGTTCCCACGTTTTAGCTCTTTGTGTTCTTCTTCTTCCTCTTTGGTTGCAAGTGAAGTGCAGTAAAACCCTGGAATGGGTCTAAGATCAATCCTAGTTTAACGGTGATAGTGGCTACTCCCTCTCCCATTGGGTCAAAGGTTTTTTCCCACTTTCTTCTTGATTTGTCCCTTTGAAAAAAATCATTTTTCTAAATTTTTAGGGTCTTAGTTGAAGCAATACTGAGAAATTGACTTCCTGCAAGAGAAAGGTCGACAGTAGGGTATTCTCATTACCCTAGAAAAAGCAAGGATTGAAGTTCAAATAAAAGAGGCCTATCAAGAATTGATAAGGCATTATTTTCGCAAAAGCAGGATATTCCAGGCATGCTTCCAGATTGAATTATTCCATGATTTTTGGGTCCTTCTTTAAAATTATTGACCTGAACTTTTAGTATCTCTCCCATATGCTAGATGCTAGCATACGATCATCCTTCAAGGGTTATCCTTCAGAAATTTTGTGAAAGAAAATTTTATTGCAGGAGGATATTCATCCCAGGCATGAAAGCAATTGGCAAGCACCATCACGAGATTCCATAGTGCTTCCTAACTACAAGTCAGATCACAAAGATCTTTGGTGAGGCCCAAGAAGACCCCTAAACGATCCTAGATGAGGTAGGCCCCATCCCATAGGGCCCCACCTATGTGAGATATTTCCCTTTGTGAGCATAGGAGGCGTGAAACCTCCCCTGTTTTGGGTTTCACGAAAACAGCAACCAGCTCCTAATTAATAGGAGTCTGGCCGTGTGGTTTTGGAGGATTATTTCTATCCCCAGGACGACCCTAAAGCATATTAACAACTTTCGAAAACTGGCTTCATCAACAAGGATTTGATCTATGTAATTTTCAGCTAGCGGCAAGGTATAAACAGGGGAAATAAAATTTTCGGCCACTCCAAATCCTGTGCAGGACCAGTTTGAGCATGGAATTCACATCTCTTACATCTTAGAGAGGTTACACAAGTTTACTACAGCCTATGAGAGGTATTTCTATGAACCTACAATGCTATTTTTTTTTTTAATCCCATGAGTAGGTCGTGCTGGTAGTTTTGTTGAGTTGGGTGAAGGACTGGTTAAGCATTGTAAACCTATATAAACCCCTGAGAAATCTGAACCTAAATCATTCCTAAACTAATCCCAGTCCATAAGTGATGAGATCCTAATCTAATACCATGCTCCATTTACTTTTTCTTTGACTTCTTTCATGTTTTTCATTGAGTTCTCTACACTTTATGTTATTCTGAATTTTCTGGACAGCACCATACCTGAGACTAATCTTCTAATTTAATTGGGTTCATGCATATGCTTTAGGTCATCTTTTGTTTATTATTTTATAGGCCTCCAATTCTTATCTTGCTTATTGGACCTAACTAACTTTTAGTCTAAATTCGTGAATAGATATATGAGTAGGAATTTTATTTATGTTTGATCATTATTTTTATTAATTTAATGACTGCCTCCTTTATGCACACACCCACTAGTCCATATGCATGCTACATCATCCCCCAAATGATCTCTCTAGGTAACTCTACATCAACAACAAACATATGAAGATCCTCTTACCTCTAAATCCATCACTATCTCCCAAAGTTTTATGATAAAACTCATTTGCTTGATCCCATGATAATTAATGCAACTCCAACGATCTCCTTGTCCTTGTAAATAGGTACCACGATGCCTTTTCTTTTTTCATTTTCTATTCATTTAGGAATAGTTAATCAAGGTAAGCTAGAGTCTTCATTCATTCCTAAACCTTAATTGAGAAATTTCTAGTCCTAAGGCTTTCCTTGCTTCAGCTTTCTTCATGCCACTTTAACTTCAGAACCTAATGCTAGGTAAAAGGCATATCATCTCCAATCTCATTGGAGCTATTGGTTTCTCCTAAACCGACATTTCCTATGTGATCCTCCTCATTTAATAATTTCTGAAATAGCTCCTCCACCTTTCCTTAATATTCTCTCCCTTCATTAAGACTCTTTGATCCTCACTCATATGGTTTTGCCATCATTGCTTCAAACACCATGTTCATAGAAATATCCATTTAGGTCAAGCTTACTTCAAAATGAAAATTTATCTCCAAAGTTCAAAATGTTGGTGTCGGTGGAAATGTTGGTTAAGCCAAAATAAAACATATGTCTGAAATGTCTGAAAGAAATTGTAAAAATTGTGGAAACTTAGAAATCATATTCTAATCTAACTACATAAACAAACAAGAACAAATAGATTCATTGGGAATGATAGCTTATTTTAATACACTTGTATTATTATATTCTTAATAAATACACATGCATTTATTAGGATATAATGGTTGACATACATATTATGATCCAACTACATAAACATAAGGGAACAAATAGATTTTATTTATTTTCTTATTCTCTTTTCCTTTTTCTTCTCACTCATTTTATTTTCTATGAAATTTATCGTTTTTCATATGATGTTTTAGTATGACAACACAATGTCAATATTAGGCAATAATAGACTGCGAAAGGGAAAAATTCACTCGACATGTCAACATTGTACATCATGTCAACTGAACATTGAAGTTTTATAATGTAGTTAATGTTTCGTGTCGGTGTAGGTAATATGTTGTGTCAGTCCTGGTAGACATGGATATATGTCAGGCAACATATAAAACATTTGATACCATGGTTATTTCCTATACTCTTCTACAAAATTATATTCAATGAGATATTTCCCAAAATTTAATAAGTCCATGGTTACAATACCCAAAGAACTGAATATGCTTAGCATATGGGTGTTAGAACATGATACCAGTACTACAGTAAGCTTCACAAGTCAAACTCACAACTTTATTTCAACATTTGAGATTTCAAGGGCATTAGAAAATTAGATTTCCAACAAATGGAATTTTCTTTTCAAAGTCTCAAGCTTTCCGTAGCGTGAGTTAATTTCACTGAGATGTTCAAAAAATATTCATGAAAAAAAAATATATATTTTTTGTGAGGAGTTGCATCAAAATATCACTATTTTTGGCATACATTACCATAATATGAAAATATTATATTTCCCTTGATTTTAAAGTAGGAAAATTTGGACAAAATTTAAAATATTTTGCTGAAATCTTGAACCATGCGGCTAATAACCTGCTCCCTCAACACAGCAAGGTTGGAATTTGGGCTCGACAAGGAATTAAAATTACATTGCTATTTTCATCAATGCATGCTAAAACTAAAGCAATCTGATTGCTGCTCACAATAGACAGCAATAGTATAATGGAAAATGAAGAAAATAAATATGAAAAAGAAGAAGAGTCAACACACTACGGTACCACTAGGCTGCAAAGATTTTTCAGTCTCACATGGCAATGATTTGCATTAAATAAAATGCATGCTGAAGAATAATACAGGGTTACTTTTATTTGTCACATTCAACACTACAATAAAGCAGTTGAGAATTCTTCTTTTGTTCTTTGTGCTCACCCTCCTGATAAAGTTGCTGTTGTTTTCTCTATTTAAATAAATTGTCAATGATTCAAACAGTTGAAAATTGCAATGAAGTAAACAAAAATAATAACTTCTAGTAATTATATCACTTCAATGATAATGCAATAAACATTGGTCAACAAATAAAACAACCAAAATTACCTCTGGAAAATTGACGAAAACCAACCCTTCTTCTTAGAACTGACCTTGGTTTCCTTCCCTGCATCCTCATCTTCTTCTTCAGGCTCACTTTCACTACTGATAATTTCTTCCTTATCCATCATACTTTCACCTTGAACTGCCACAACTGTTACGTTCTCATCCCCTTTCTCATTGACAGGATCTGTAAAATCCAATTTTGGCTCAGGAGGTGAATCATCCCAAACTCTATTTTTCTTTGTTATCTTTTTCTTGGGCTCCACCTTGGAAGCCTTGTTAGTAACAGTATCTGATTTTTTTCCACCTTTGGATCGTAACTTCTGAAGTTTATTTACATTGAAAGCCCCAACTTCAGAACTCCCATTCTCTTTGCTCTTTACAAGGCCAGCCGAAAGAGATTCCCCAGTCCCAATACCATTGGAATGCCCATTCTCCAGCTTCCGGCCTTTCGCAGATTCACCGTCCCCACCATCCTTGCCTAAACCATCACTCTTCTGCTTACCACCCCTCTCCATTCCAGCCTTCTGCACCGCAGCCAGCCCTTGCTTCTTCGTAGAGTTGTTTACAGGCCTCGCAACCTGCTTCGATTTCTTCAATTCCTCAGCCCTAGCTTCAGCCTCCTTTCGAAGTTGCCGAAATATATCATCAAATTCATTATAGACAGTACGCTTTGGATCATAAATCTGCAAGAATTCACGCTTCATCATCGAAAGAAGATCATCCACATATAAGAGATGAAGAATCCGCTGATAAACCGCAACAAAAATGAGACCAAGGTCGTTATGGAAGGTCCATTTAAGGGTGTAAGCGGCACCAGGAGCGTCGTAATTATACGAAGCATCACCGGATCGTTCTTCCAGGAGGCATGATCTAATCAAAGTGTCGATCGGAGATCCTTTAAGCGCGTTTCCGAGCTCCTTACATGTCCAGAGGATCAAACCTCCCCTCGTAAATATCAGCAACTGCTCTAACATCCTTGATCCTTAAACATAAAAATAAAAAATAAAAATAAAAACTACCCTAAAATCCTGTAACCAAATTGAACAAAAAATCAGATCTGGAAAACCTATAATTATGCAAGCAATGGAAAAACACAATTAGATGCAATATCAACTGAAATTTAGAGTTTGATTCAAATTCGTCGCAGATCAAATCCGAGAAAAAATATTATGAGATTTTTTTTTAAAAGGAGTTGTGAATCGATCATACCCTAATTTATAGAGGAAAAAAAAATCTGAAATTTTTTTATTGAACAAAGGGCGAGCGAAAAGTACCTGTAATTCCTTCCTCTCTGAGAAACCCTAAGAAACAAAAATTGAAAAGCTTCGACTCCGCCTATGGTAATATATATGGTTGGCACAGGCCCGACAAGAACGCCAAGCCTCTTGAAATACTGTCTTAAGCGCGTGAATTTGGAAGTTACCTCCACTAAAGTGGAGTCCATCTTTACGCGCGGGTGAAAAAACGACCGTGTCCTCTGACTGCTGTCCCGATACAATTCTATCTGGGGAAAGGATCTGTTACACCTAATTTGTCTGTCCCCAGTGTCTCCATCTAGGGTTAAAACTGTAAAAACAAGTTTCGAATGAAAACGAAAAAACTAAATACCCATAAAAAGGATTCGTATCACTTACAATACAAAAAAATGCACTGAATTTTTGCAACAAGAGATAATAGAGGTGGAGTTCATGCATTTTTTGGGAGATCTCCAAACCCCCAAAAAGTGTATAATCCCACCCCCATTGTTTTTTACCACAAAAATTCAACACATTTTTTGTGTCACGTACAAATCCCCATAAAAATGAATTTTATTGGATTCAAACCTTAAAAGAAAAATGAACATTTGCTCTCTATTTGAAAGAAGCATCAAATTCAAAAATAAACTATCACGTGTCACCCTGTGGTGTGGGGACACGGGAAACAAACAAATTTGAGTGTAGCAGATCTTTTCCCTCTTTACAATCTTCTTGAAAAGCAAATCTTTTATACTTATTTGGATTATTTGGAGAATCAGGTTTTGGCTTGGGGACGAGTCAATTTAACTCACCAAGTCTCGTAAGGGTCATTTGGTTTTAGGATTATAAACACTTAAAGTATCTGGTCCCACTTTCATTTCTTTTACGCTAAAAACCACTTGCACATAAAGTTAGCATGTACATTTTGACGAAAAAGTGTTTGTACAGTATATATGGTGAATTATAAGCTATCACGTGTTGTGTTGGGGGTTAACAATGTCCAAAAAAGTGTTTAGGTGAAAAAGTAGTGTGCAAAATGAGACGCCAAATTCAAAAACACGTGTGTCAATCAGTGGCATGCCCACAGCAATCTATGTCAACATATACACTATTTACAATTATTCTCAAAATAGTGTATATGTGATGAAGTAGTGTATATGTGATAAAGTGTTGCATTGGGGGTTAAAAACATCCAAAAAAGTGTTTAGATGAAAAAGTAGGTGGGTAAAAAGAGACACCAAATTCAAAAGCACGTGTCAACCCATAGCACACCTACAGAGGTCTATGTCAACACATACAATCATTCCCTTTACTTGCATTTCCTTGATGAGCATTATTGGAGAGAGGATTGTATCCGCTCGTCTTATCTTATGCTCCTCTCTACACCCTGTCAAAGGGAGGGCACATCAGCACCGACAAGTGAAATGCACCCCCACAAAAAGTGAAAATCACTTGTCGGTACTGATGTGCCCACCCCCTAACAAGGAGCAGAGAGGAGCATAAGATAAGAGGAATGGATACAATCCACTCTCGCATTATTGGTTTGAAAAGGTGTGCCAGGTATACCATGTCAAGTGACAGTCTTTAAATGCTTCTCTAAGACCTAGGCATTGAATCATATTAAGTAATTGTTGAACTAAATTAACCAGTCGTCTAATCAACCATCGAATTAGATTTTGGCAACTTAGAAGGAGAGGGTTCATCTTTCCACGGATTCTTTTTGTCCTAGATTGGGTTATTCAATTTATAATGCCTCAACGTATCATAAATGAAACTGAATAAATGTTGTTCACTATGCAAATGAATAGTAACATTGAAAAGAACAATAAATCATGTAACCAACTTATAAGATTGTTTGCGGATTATACACAGACAGATGACAATTGGCACTGAGTTAACACTCCACATGAAGAAATTAATCAACTCCAATAAATGAAGGTTGATGGACCAGGATCCTAAGGAGGAATTGAATAAACTCACCTGTAGGTTGGTGTGTGGTTGGTGTTATGGAGGAATCGAATCAACTCCATTATAAGTAGAAGATATATTAAATTCATAAGGAAGAATTGAATCGACTCCTAAAGGACACACTAATTTAAAGTTTTCTAGAAGAAGATAAACAGCAACAGAAGTGTACTAGATTGGATTCGATTGATGAGAGTACCTAATGTCATTATTGATGATAGAAAGTTTGCAGTTACCTTAACCGCCGCAACAGTTATAGCCACCTGAATTCCACATTCTTTCCTTCCCTTTGCATGGTGGTTGAGAAAGAAATTATTTACTATAAATTGGATCTTGTCCTGCCTCCTTATGGCCTGTTAGGACCTGCCTAGCCTAAGAGGTTGGCATGTCACCAGAAAAAGAAGGTATTGAAAAAACCGGACTTGACCTGTTAGGCAAGACAGGTCCTAACAGGCCATAAGGAGGCCGGGCATGGTCCTTACTGTATTTACTATGCATGTCTGCATGTTATTCAAATCAAGTAAATAATCTAGACCTACCACCCGTCATAACTAATCAAATTGCCACCCCTATCCAGGACACCAGGAGATGCCATATGGAATAAAATGGGCAAGAATTTGAAATTTCATCTAGCTACTCATTTTATTTCATATGACATCCCCTGTGTCCTGGACACCAAATTCTGAACAGAACATTTATTTAATTTAAATAATATATTTTGATAATTCTTGACTTGTGTCATGTTCTGCTATGCTCACCCAGGCAGTAGAATTTGGGCGATAAGAGGCCTATATTGAATTATTGAGTTCTGATGTATCCCATTATTCTATACCTTGTTTTCTTCTTCTTTTTTACCTTTTCTTCTTTTGTTTTTGAGTAACAAAAAGGGTGTTAGAGGTTTTTGAAGGGAAGGATAGGTTCCATGAAAAGGTACAAACCAAAACATCCATTCTACCTGATTTTCTTAAATCTCAAACAGAAAAGATATATTAGAATGGGAGAAAGGCCAAATTGCTCGTGTCATTACTCCACGAGCATTTTAGCCTACATGAGAAGGATTATTCTATGGCTGGCATGATAGGTTTAGACTGTTTATCTTAACAGAAAAGCTTTGGCTTAGCTACTTTTATATTTCCTTGTCCATGTCTAACAATTGTCCTCCGTGTGTTGTGTTCTTTTTGTCATATAATTAATAACCTCTGGATTCATTGAATTTTATTAAATAATTAAGGTTTGAAAAAACAACTTTTTCATCATGTGGCAAAGGGTTATTTGAGGTTTGCCACGTGAAAAGAGGATAACATGGAGGAAGGTGTGGACCAATTTTGTGCTGCCACATGTTGAAATTGCATAATACTACCAAATCTTGCTTCATGTGTCTCACCATTTCTTCTTCTTGTCCCCCTTTCACTTTTGCCCTTCTCCTCAAAGAAGAAATGATTTGGATCCAATAGTATATTGAATCCCTAGAAGGTTAAAAGAAAGAAAAAAAATCATTAAAAACAATTAATTAATAAGTTCAATTCTTAAAAATACCCGAATAATTCTGCCTTGGCTTTGGTATGAAAGCCCAGGTGTGAAATACACCTGTTGGGCCTGACACATTAGTCCCAAAAAAGTCATTTACACTTTTTGGGTTATGCTTTTCACTTTTTGACGCTGATGTGTCTGGCTAGGTGCATTTGGCACCTCTTTTGCACTTGGGCATTCGTACCTAATCCGAAGGGGAATAATCCAATTAAAATCATCCTGCAAGAATTTATAAAGGGTTGTAAATCAATGAGGGCTCCTCTATAAGAGGGTGGCTAGGTGCTAAACCATAAAATAATAGGTGTACGAGGGAACTATTGTCAGGCGCCAAATCTATTACACCGCGCTGATTTACACTCATCATACACCACCAATAATATACAGCCACGTATACTATTTCAGGTGGGGCCATCAAAAACAGAGTCAAGCGTTCGTAACATCTCCGTCTCCCAACACAAACGGGAGTTTAGCATTATGATGTTGTCTCTATCTTTGTTTTCTTTTTCTTTTTTTCTTTTACTAAAAGCATTTGCAGAGCGAAACAGGTAGGGTTTCAAGTGCACAAAGGAAAAATATCGACAAGGTTTCAAGTGTGAAAGATTTCTTTCCGGCAATAGAAACCTTTGATGCTGCGCTTGCAGTCTCCACTTGTTTCAAGCCCAAGGTTGCAGTGCCAAACGATGACTACTCTAGCTCT
The DNA here is from genome assembly GCA_025762735.1 of Platanus orientalis. NCBI lineage: Eukaryota > Viridiplantae > Streptophyta > Magnoliopsida > Proteales > Platanaceae > Platanus > Platanus orientalis. The sequence continues at coordinate 5,876,531 of JAOXJP010000017.1, forward strand.
TGAAAGCCCAAGACTCCAATGCAAGATGACTACTCCTAGGATGATGAAGAGCCCTAGATTGTTCCTAGGTTTGAACCGTCTCCCAAATCGACTCTGAGACTGTCACTCTTCAAGACCAGCCGAGTGTTCCCATGCCTGGAAGCACTCCTTTGCATAGCATTGCATGTTAGAAAGCAGGGTAGCCTTGTGTGCCCCTTTTGTAGTGTCAATTGGAGAGAAGTTCATTTACTAGCCATCCACAAAAGAAAACAAGATAGGAATGAAGGAATAAAAGGCATAGGCATTCTAGCTCTCCATAGCACTTACTATTGTATGTACATTATGTTGAGGTTTGTTTTACTTATTTATTTGTCTAGTTGAAAGATGTTATTGTTGAAGGTTTAATTAAGCACATGATTTGGGATTATTTTATTTTATTGTTTATGATATACGATGCTTTTTTTTTTGTTAAAATATACGATGTTATTGGGGGTGATTTATGAATCCTATATGGGGTTTTGATTGTGCTTTAAAATAACATAGTTGTAGGTGCTATAGTTGCAACTCATTTGATATATCTTCTGTCAAGGGTTTAGGACTTTCACGAGTAGCAGTCAAGGGTGGAATGCCCCCCTATTTCAGTTTGCTTGTGGGAGTAAATCATGGTAGATGTTGAGTATTTTTTTATCCAAAGATGAAGTTTTAGTTATAATGTCTATATTCCAGTTCATTTTATTTATTTTTTATTTTTTATTTCATATATATATATTGATTTCTGGGTAATACAAATAAACGTTTGCCTATAAGTTTTGTCATTTGGTAATCGTGTTGTAGGATGGACTAACATTTTCCCATTTGCAACCCAATTTGTTTAACAAAAGACCAAATTAGTTAGAATCTTGAAAGTGTTTGTTTTCACTCAATTTTTAGTGGTTTTCGATTCTAGTCTCATAAACAAATTAATTTTCAATGCTTGATTTTATATGAAGCTCTAGTCTATGGACTTCTCTTTGAATTTCACCTATCATGTCTTTATTAAAGTGAAGGCTTTTGGACCCTTTCTTTTTGGGAGGAGGTACTCTGAATTGTGGATGAAATAAAAAGTATATAAGTCAGTTCTCATATGGAGGAGATGAATTTTTAAACCCAACAATATTTTATTTTCCTAAACTCCTTTATGGGATTTCCACAATCTCTATTGTCTTGAATGTTAAGTCAATTGCTTGTTTTTCTCAAAGCATTTTTAGGGTATTTTTGTGTTGTTTATTCAGGTTTGCTGAGCAAAGAAAGTAACAAAAGGAAACTATAAAAGGGGCTTTGAAGCAACTTTTGAAGGAAACCACCAAGGGATTGACATTTATATAAATATTCAATTTATCTTTTTGCTATCCTTGTTTGTTTTCTTTCTCATCATTACTCATCCAACATCCCCTTTTTCCCATTCTTACATGGATTTGGTTGTATTGGACTATTTATTAATGGACTTATCTTATGGTTGAACACTTATTCCAAAAGAAGAATGTTGATTTTTTTTAACAGCCATTAGGGCAATAACTTTGGATATTTTTCCCATTTTGATTTTTGATTGTTGTTGCTTTATCCATTAAACTCACCACACCTTCTGTCATCTTTTATTCCTTTGTTATTTTTCTCAATTTTCCATTGTTTTTTATTTATTTATTTAAGTTAATGTCTCATTCTTTTCTCCCCAGTTTCATCCCACCCTTGATTTTCTCTCTCTAACTCTCACTCTATCCACTTTCTGACGATTTGTATCTTTCGTTGTTTTGTAAGGTTTTACAGAAAGACCCAAACTCTATTCAACAATGTTTAGGATAAAGCAATATTGAGAGAGATTGAAGCAATTGATCCCAACTAGTGGTGCTCCTCCAATGGTGTCACCTCAAGTAACTTTAGCTCTCTGTTTCTCTCTCTTTCATTTGGTGCACGAAGTTAACTTTTGGAAGATGCAAATCATTGTCTTTTTTACAGATGGTATATTCGATTTATGTTATTTGTATATATTATGTTTTGTGCAAGACTTAAAAATCCAAAGATCATATATAAATATTTAAATACTGCATCTCTAAATTTATTAGAATAGAAGTTCATCTTATAGACAGATGCCTTTTTGGTTCCTGCAACATTTAGGACAACAATTCTTGTTCTTATGAAAATTATTTATTTCTTGATTTGATTTTTAAAAGTAATGGAAAAATTACTTAGAGTTGATGTCAAGTGTTTTAATTTGAATGGAGTGATGTGCAATTTGGTAAATGCTATTGTATTTGTTTTATTTATATATTTAGGAGAACCCATACAGAATTTTGTTTAAAAACTTTAATGTAAGCTTTTTCTTCTTCCCAACAATTTATTTCAACCTTCTCAAACCACAATATTGTCTCTAGCCCTTTCATTGTCATTGTTATTGATGTTATTCACTAATGTATTTGAATTTTTTTATCAAGTAATACATTCTTTGAAACAACAAGTTGGTATGCCTTGAATTAAGAGTTACAATGTAAGAAAAACCATGATTATTCATACATTCAAACTAGCCCAGTAATTAAAAAGCAAATCTCTATTTCATAGATTAAGAACTATGTAAGTACAAAATTCCAGTAAATTCATTAATTAGTTTTCTATTCTTGAGGTTTTTTACATCCTCAAAATCCACTAATGGTTCATCTTCCATCTCTCATGCTACACGGAAGAAATTTGTTACTACATAGACCTAATTGTTTGAGATACTTGAAAATACAGTTGTATTCCTCATAAAAAAAGAATACAACTCTCTCGATTGGACACTTTGGAACCTAGAGTGTAGGTACAACATTGATATATGAGCTCTTGGCTCATGTTTCAATATTAGTAATGGAAGTGATTATCAAAATTGTTGGAACTTTTTTTAATTGCCAACAGAGAATAGTTCGATACAATGAATTTAAGATAGTGGACAAATTATTTTAAACACTATCCAATTCAATATCTAGAAGGATTCTGAAAAAGAAAAGCTATAATTTTTATTCTACTTTTATAGACGTTCATATGACTTGGACCAGTATATTTCTAATTCATTGATAAAAATGAAAGTTACTTCATCCAAGATTAAAAAATATACTCATTTTTATAGGAGAAAGTTATGCATTTTCACAAGTCCCAAGTAAAAGTTATTCACTTCATGGGTAGAAATTACCCATTTTGCAAGTAAAAATTACACATTTCATTGGTTATAATTTTGAATGAATAAGAAATAGATAGTAGAAGAAATCAATGATTATTATTTGACTAATAATCAGTTAGTAACATGTCGATTACATACCGAAAGTTAGTAAGAACTAAACAACAATGCCCTTAAACCAAATGCAACTACATTTAAAAGTTACACAATTCACCAATAAAAATTACTCATTTTGTTGTTAAAAGTTACATATTTTTTTATTAAAGCTACACATTTTTATGAGCATCCACCTTATTTTTTGCTAGTCCTTTAGTGGGTCAAGCATAAAGCAATATTTGGTCTATCTCCAATCCACTAATCCTGACCAGTCAAGATCGTTAGTTTTGATTTTTTTATAACACTACAATTTTTTTATCGTCATCTACTACAATAAGCCATGTGTATTTAGTTATTGGAAATGTTTTTCTAAGGTTACATCCATATATTTTGTAATTCTCGGAACCCAAAATATTGTAGTGTATATATTATGATCATTAAGAGACTCTTGTGGCTTGATTCACTTTAACAATATATATATATATATATATATATTTGTGGTGCAAAGCATTCTTTTCTCGAGCGAACTGTAACAGTTGTATTGGTCATTATGTTTTTTGGGTGTATAAGTTCATTTTGTCTTGATTGTAATCTTACAAAACAAAAGTTACTCACTTTCAAGATTAAAAGATACTCATTTTCAAAGGAGAAAGTTGCGCATTTTTACAAGTCCCCAGTAAAAGTAATTCATTTCATAGGTGGAAATTGTTCATTCCGCAAGTAAAAGTTATACATTTATATTGTTATAATTCGGAATGAATAAGAAATGGATAATAGAGGAAATCAATGATTCTTATTTGACCAATAATCAACTAGCAACATGTTGATTACATACCAAAGGTTGGTAAGAACTAAGCAACAATGCCCCCTTAACTAATTGCTACATGGTTAAAAGTTACACAATTCACCGATAAAAGTTACTCGTTTTGGTTTTAAAAGTTACATATATATATTTTTTTAAAGTTACACTTTTTTACAAGCATCCACCACAATTTTTTGCAAATCCTTTGACCGATCATGCATAAAGCAGTATATGGTTTATCTCCCATCCATTAATCTTGACCAGTTAAGATTGCCAGTTTTAAATTTTTTTATAATACTACAATTTTTTGGATCGCCATCTACCACAATAGACTATGTGTATTAAGTTATTAGGGAAAGTTTTTCTAATGTTGCATCTATATATTTTTTAATTGTCGGAACCCAAATATTGTAGTGTATATATTATGATCATTAGGGGATTCTTGTGATTTGATTCACTTTAACAAAGTAAAAGTTATTCACTTTATGAGTAGAAATTACTCATTTCGCAAGTAAAAACTACACTTTTTATTAGTTATAATTTTGAATGAATAAGAAATAGACAACAAAGGAAATCAATGATTCTTATTTGATTGATAATCAGCTAGCAACATGCCGATTATATACTGAAAGTTGGTACGAGCTAAGGAACAATGACCTCCTAAACTAAATGTTACTCCAGTTAAAAGTTATACAATTCACCAATAAAATTTACTCATTTTGTTGTTAAAAGTTACATATTTATTTATTTAAATTACAAATTTTTGTACAAGAAAGTTAGACATTTTTACTAGTATGCACCACAATTTTTTGTCGGTCCTTTGACCGATCAAGCATAAAGAAGTATTTGGTCTACCTACCATCCACTAATCTTGGCCGGTCAAGATAGTCCTAACCAGTCAATATGGCCAATTTTAGAATTTTTTTAAACAAATATTTGGATCGCCATATCTACCTCAATTTTTTGAGTAAAGGTTTCTTAATTCTACTAATAAAGTTACATAGTAGCACGAAAAAAATTTACTTCCATAAATAAAAGATGATAACACTTTTACAAGTAGAGGTTATTTCCTGCTAATAGTACAAGTTGCTAAAGTTAACAAATTAATTTTACACACTACATTAATCATGCTACAATTGATTGCCCATATCTATTTTTCCTTATAGTATTATATTGGTAATTGGGTTTGAAATTCTAAAGGTTCCTATATCTGAAGATCCTAAAGGGGGTGAATAGGATCTGACCTTAATTTAAATTAATTTAACTATTTAGCCCAGTTTTTAATTCTTTTTTAATTTATTTAATTCTCAAAACAAAATTATGACTTAGGTATATTAACAAGTGAATGCTACTATACCATGGGTAAATTATGCCTTACTATTTTGGATCAACAAGGGAACATAATGATATAGATTAGATGAATATGGTCAACAAGGGGAAGGCAAGTATGCTAAAATGACCAATGCCACACCCTGGATTCAAGGGTCTTGAACTCGAGACGTGCAGAGAGCTCACAAATATATACATTAGCTTCTAAATGAGAATTTCAAATACACTGTCAACAATTTAAATACATTTAGGAGAAATAAAATGGCTTTCTGAATACATTGGAACATTTGCACAAAACCTGGATACTTAATTTCTCTTGTAATATACTTATTACTTATTCTTTATTGTGCAGGAGAAAAAGAAAATAAATGAAAAGAAGAGAGAGAGAGAGAGGTACCTTCGGTTTAATCCGAAGCCATGCTACATTGGGTCTCCTCTCCTCGGGTGAAAGCGAAGAAAGACTTTTAGTTTAACTTAGTTGACAGGGACTTCAACCTCCATCTTCAGTCTAGGATTGTCAAGAATTTGGAGAAAAGAAGTGTAAATCAATAATAACGAATATAACATTAATAAGAAGACAAAATACACACATAAACGAATAGGTAAGCAACAAAAATTGAGTCTAATATCTACATTTTTAATGGCTAAAAAGCACAAGTTAGCCTAGTTCCTCAAAAAAAGAAAAGATTTAGCCCCTACATAAAAAAAGAGCTAGGAGATGCTACACCTGAAAATTTTAATGGGAAATTCTCTTTTCGATTCTTATATATTTTACGCTTCCTACATATATCTAGAAAGACTTGTGAAATTGGCATGACCAACATGAAATCAGCCTTGTATTTTATATAACTATAAGAATTAAGAGACTAAATTGTTTATGACAAACAATCCTGAAGGCCCGGTTTGGTTGCCATGAAAAGATTTTCTCATGACAAAATTTTCTCAAAAAATCATTTTTATGCTGTCTGATTGCCATGACAAGTTGGTTTTTTCATGTTTTTTCTTATGATTCTTTTCTTTCTTTTCTTGTGGGATTTTCTTTTCTTTTCTACACAATTCATGGCAACCAGACTGGGCTGAAGAGAATCTCAACAAAAAAAACTCTAAAATGGAAGGTAAATACCTTAATGAAGTCATCCAACATTAAAGACAAAATCCTTGTGTAACCTACTTCCTCCAATACATGGATCGAGACTTGTTGAAAAACATTTAAGAAGAAAGGGTGTAAGGAGTTCTTATTACACACATGTAAGAACAAATAAAGGCACAAACAAACTTTAATCTGTGAGGATGCATATGTGAGAATAAATCACATGAAATTGTGGATTAGAGCTATTGAAATGTATCCTGTGCAAAAATGAAGTACATAATATCCATAAATGTGAAAATGGATAGAAATAAAATAACTATGATCGTGTGTTCTAAAAATTTTCTTTTGAACTTCTATGATTGATATGAAAGAGAAGTATTCCATGTGTTCCAACCTAGTATTTGTGAAGTTTAATATTTTATGAACACACACACACATTAAAAATGAACTAACAAAACTTTCCCTATCAACACCTTCTATCGGAGTGGTTCCAATTCTTACAACATAATCTAAAAAATGGAGTTAACTATTTATCTAGCCCCAAAAGAAGAAAAAAAAAAGTCAAATGGCACAATGATAAAGAAACCTCTCTTTGCTCCTCCAACATGAATGAATCAATCAAGTCCTACAGCACCTCTAATATGTCATTGAAACCCTTCACATTGCCATCTGAGTCGTATACTTTGAAGATGACTAAGACAAGGATGTTGAGTATGTCAAAAATAACAATAAACAAGAGTCTATACTCTTCATTTATCTTAAGTTTGGACAAAGAAATCATCTCTTACATAAAAGATTAAATTCTAAGAACATATCTGAAAATACAATTGCAATATATATATAGGCAATCTCTCTCAAAAAGTTTTTCCCACCCTTCCCCTGTGCAATATGTGGATTGTTGTGTGTTTGGGTATCCTTTCTTTAACTCCACTCTTTCACCTAAATCTAGTTAGTTTTACTTGATGTTGAAGAATAACAAAGTGGACAGCTTCTACATCTTCTACCTACATGAATAGCGCTACAAAAATTATAGAAAGTTCTACAACAAAGTAAAGTAAAACCTACATTTAATTTTTTGTTGAATATGCTTACTTTAGAATTAAAAGTTGACAAGAAAGCGACAAAGTCCTTAAAATTCAAACCATCCACCATCTTAAGCACCCTCTGCAAAACCATTCAAAGATAGGCCCAAAGACCAGAGCTCCGTACAAAATGAAGCACTGAAAATTAGTTTGTTTATGAGACTGGAATAAAAAACCATTAAAAATTGAATGAAAACAAACAATTTGGAGATTCCAACTAATTTGATCTCTTGTTAGACATATTGGGTTACAAATGGGGAAAAGTTAATCCATCCTACAACATGATTACTATATGACAAAAACTTATAGGCAGACGTTTATTTGTATTACCCATAGATCAATATATATATATATATATATGAAAGGAAAAAAATAAATAAAATGAATTGGACATTCAGCTGTAGACATTAGAGCTAAAACCACATCTTTGGATAAAAAAAACCCAACATCTACCATGGTCTTACCATTATCTACTCCCACAAGCAAGCTAAAACAAGGAGGCAATCCACCCTTAACTGTTACTCCTGAAAGTCCTAAACCCTTGACAGAAGATATGTCAAATGAATTGCAACTATAGCACCTACAACTATGTTATTTTAAAGCACAATCAGAACCCCATATATGATACATAAATCACCCCCAATAGCATCGTATATTTTAGTTTTATATATATATATATCGTATATCATAAAAAATAAAATAAAATAATCTCAAATCATGTGCTTAATTAAACCTTCAGCAGCAACATCTTTCAACTAGACAAATAAATAAAACAAACCTCAACAGAATGTCTACACGATAGTAATAGTGTTCTGGATGGCCATAATGACTACCTTTTTTTCATTATTTCCTATCTTATTTTCCTTTATGGATGGCCAGTAGAAGAACTTCTCTCCAACTAACAATACAAACAGGGCACACAAGGTTGCCTTGCTTTCTAACGTACAATGTTATGCAGGGAAGTGAAAGGCATGGGAACACTCGGCCGGTCTTGAACAATGAGTCTCAGAGGCGATTTGTGAGACAATGGGTTCAAAGCTAGGAACAATCTAGGGCTAGCTCTTCATTATCCTAGGAGTAGTCGTCTTGCATTGGAGTCTCGGGCTTTCAAGAGCCGAAGCAATTGGCACTGCAACCTTGGTCTTGAAACAAGTTGAAACTGCAAGTGCAGTGTCAAAGGTTTGCTATTGACAGAAAGAAACCCTTTACACTTGAAACCTTGTCAATATTTTCCTTTGTGCACTTGAAACCCTACCTCTTCCGTTTTGCAAATGCTTTTAGTAAAAATAAATAAATAAAGGAAAAAGATGGAGATGACATCATAACACTTAACTCCCGTTTGTGTTGTGAGACGAAGACGTTAAGAACGCTTTATTCCATTTCTGATGGCCCCACCTACAATAGTATATGTGGCCACAAATTATTGGTGGTGTATGACGGGTGTAGGCACGGTGTAACAGATTTAGCCCCCTATTGCCAATGCAAGATGGGATAGGAAAAAAAAAAAAAAAAAAACCTTTTCATCATCCTACAATTTATTATTATTATTATTATTATTAAAATTACAGTAGATCTTTCGCTTTAGTTAATTCATATCTGATATTGAGTGCCCCCTCTAATGCGCAAAGGATCTTCTCCTGCCAGTCTATGACCTGTTAAGGTCCTGTCTATAGGTGGCAGGAGATGATTGGCGGGAAAAAGTGAATTGCATTTTTCAAAATTTGTAATTCTATTTTTCCCCCAATAGTGTCCTGCCACCTGTTATACAGGACCTTGGCAGGTCATAAGTGGCAGGAGAGGATCCGGTCTACTCCCTCATCAAATCAAGTTCCCATAAAGAAACTAAAGAGGTAGGAAATCTTGGAATGAATCAGATTCTGTTGAATAAATTTTTTTAAGGACTTTTATTAATAAGCACTACTTTGCACCCCTAGCTAGTGCATGTCACATCCTGATTGGCATCGTATTGCAACAGATCCGATAGAATCAAACTGATTTTATGCTATAATAGATCTATTATATAGCTAATAGTAAATACTCGAAAGGCTAAAGTGAGATAAATTACTGGTCAAAAATTAAAGTTTATTTGTTCAATGGAATGTCTGAATTTGAGGAAATTCTATGGCACCGAAATGTAATTTTCTGGTATGTGGCAAAAATCCATGCAAGGCGAGCATTCTCTTTTCTTTTCTTTTCTTTCCTTTTTTTGTTTTTTTGAGAAAAAATAAATTTACAAGTCAGACAAATATCTACTAATCTGTTTACAAGCCAAAGAAAGTTGAAAAGAAAGCTAGAAAATCTTGTTAAATATTTTGAGGAAACCTACTGTACCCATCTTGTAGACAGGCAAATGTCATTGATAGACAATCCTTAGCTCTAGGTGATGGAGACTTGAGGATTCCTAAGTTTTTACTTACTTTTATCTGCAAGAGCATTTCATTTCAAAGATGTTGCGGTTAGCTTAGATTTTCTTAATGTACTACACTTGAAGCTGGATTTGATACGAACACTCCAACTCCTCCATGAACGGACAAGGTCCGGACCGCGACAGGGGTGGACATACCAGCACCGAAAAAGTGATTTACATTTTTTTGGGGCATTTTTCACTTTTGGACCTTCTCCGTTCATGAAGTGTTCATACTTAATCCTGAGGGGGTATACTCAGGATATCTTTGCACATATTCAGAACTTAGATTCCAAGATCCAAGCCCTAAGCAGTTAGCTCACATCTGATGAGATCTGATGCAACATTACATTCAAGGGGGTCTCCTAACAGTATGACAGAAAGTGAGGAAAGTCGACTAGTAAAGCCAGTAAAGACAAAAACAAAGACAGCAGAGCTTCACTAGAAACTTGTTGATAGGAAAGAAACATCAACAATTAAGCCATTCAGCGTTAAAAGGAACAGTATCCTCTGTTCTGCTCCTATCATGCTCCATTAAGGTGGGAGCGGCATGTGTCCTCTACTTCTCACTGTCTGGTTCGTCATCGTTGTTCTTGGTTTTGTTCTCCGTAATGTGGAGGACACATGCCACACCCACACCTTAATGGAGTACTGTGGAGCACGAGGGGAGCAGACCAGAGGATATGTCTCCATGTTAAAAACAACAGACACTGAATTGAGAGACATACAAAATCAGAAAGCACAAATTGTTGGGTCCTTCCAACCACAATTTCTAGTGCCCATACTGGAATTTCTGCATCAAAGGGTGGAAGCTCCAATTTTTGGAAGAATAAAAATGGTAGAATGGAAAGAATGCCTATTGGAATTTTGAATGTGGGTTTTTATAAATTCTTAGTTCTTCATCTAATTTCCGACCATAAGCTAACTCTCCCTAGGGTGTGTGTCTATGGTATTGCCTCTCCAAGAGAGAGTTCTTAGTGTCAAATCCCCTGACAACATTCTATAATTGATTGTATTGATGTCTGCCTCTCCTGCCTGCACATTTCACCCACTATTATGGGGCAGCTTACAACAGTCTGAATTACTCAACCAAAAAAGGGTTCTATTCTACTTTCCCACCTTAAACTAAGAAACAAGAGGGAGCTGTAACTACTTCAAAAGGTTGCCCATTCAAGAATCTCAAAAAACCACAGGAATCTAACAAATTAATTCTAATTTAAAACAGTCATCTTATTTTATGAATCCATGATTTATTGGGATTCTAAAAAGAAAATCTTTACACCCCCCGCCCCATCTCCCCCCCCCCCCAAATTTTTTTTTTTTTTTTTTTTCTGCCACCATGTTATGCATAATACTTCTTTTACATTCAATCTTCTTCCCTAGATCATTTTTTTTGTGTCGTCCTCTAGATATCAATTTTGATTTCCATTCTGTAACATCATTTGCCACTATTGTTTGCTCTCCAATAACCCATTATAGTTTCAAGTTCTAAACTTCTTTATGCCTAGCCTCAACCCAATATCCAAAAACCCAAAAAACTTCTCTGCAGTTGGGACCACTCTCGGATACAATAAAAGAAATGAAGTCGCTCCAATCTGCTCCAGTGCACCAATTAACAGTTCGAGATCATGACATACTGTTCTCAGCGATGGATTATAAGCAATGCAATCCAAAATACGGGTGATAAAAGATTAGCAAGGATTCACGTAATCCCTACCATCAATTTCTTGTCTAATTTTGGCCTTTTCAGATTAAAATCCCCAATTACACGCTATATAAATTTTTCGATTGCTTACAGAAATGCATCCAATCCAAAGGAATCGAGTAAAGAAGCATGGTTGCTATTGAATTTTGGCCCTGGCCCTGTAGATCTTTTACATAGGACCCTTTAAACGCCAGTCCCAAAACCCTGTGTGCCTGCAAATATTCACCAACATCTTACGTACTTATTTGTGCATAGGGATGGTCTGTAAACGGCTGAATAAGTGTTCAAGCTAACAATCTAAGCCATTGAATCGACAAGAGGTATAGCCCATGAGTTTAATCTTCCGATTCATGTACTGATTAACACATGATGTGTTTTTGAATTTGATGTCTTTTACTGACCACCTACTTTTTCAACTGAACATTTTTTTGGACCCTTTTACCCCCCCAAAACAACACATGTCTGTTTATAATTCACCATATGCACTACAGAGGCCTTTTCATCACAGAACATTTGCTTCGGTTTTTCAAGGAGAATGATTGAACATTTGCGAAACGAAGCAAATGTTCCTAGACTTTCAAAATTAAACTAATACATTATAAACGCACCCCTTTTTTGGGCAGTATGTATCAAATGAGCAAAGCATGGGATGAGAATTTATAGCCAACCAAATGATTTAGTAAAGCCAAGCGCAAGGTGTAAGGCCATTGGTGAAGGGGGTCGACTGGTCGATTCAATCCACCCGGGTTGTGATCCGATTTTAACTCGTTGGTTTGAACAGCTGAGGGCTGTGCCTCATGGGTCTTTTGATGAGGCCCCTCTCACAAACAACCACTGCTCTATTTCTATGAGATTACTTGGTCCAAAGTCGAGCAACTGAAAATTGCACAGCCTGGTGCCTTGGTGCTTTGGCTATATATGAAAACATGCATTGAAATATAAGAGCACTTAAAGGTGTTAACTCTATACGAAGGATGACAGATTTGCACACAAGTATGACAGCTGACAACTTTAATGCCCGTAAAGCAGTACAAGTTTTTTAGCTTCCAAAACCTTTCCCCTAAAGAGCAAAGGAGTCATCTATGGAATATCAAAATACTATTATCCATATTGCAGTCATCGATGTGAATAGCCAGATGATGACGCAGAGAGGAGAATAAAAATGAATTCCAGACTTAGCTCTTTTCGTTGTTGTTCTCCAGTTCCTTCCTCAGCTGCAGAGAGAAGTCATCATTGACATCATCATCGTCCCAGTCGTCTTCCCACTGCTGCATTGCTTCATTCCCTTCTTCCTTGTCATCCCACTCTGCCAATATCAATAAACCAGAATTATTATTTCAATGAAGAGGAGCACAAATAACACTTCTACCTTCTCGTGTCAGCTGACCAGCAACAAGCAGAATCAAAGCTAATATCACAGGCATGATAACAAATCCAGTGGACATCAGTCACAACAACCCTCGGTTCACTGATGCATTTACATAATAACTAGAAAAAACTAAAGAATAAATACACAAAGAAACACTGCCGGATGAACCTTTTAAGCATGTCAAGTGGCATAGAGATGACCCCCCGAGGGAGTTCCAATTAAACAAAGAACAAAATTAACTTTGGACTGAATATATGTTTTCTTCAAATATTAAAAATGAGAGAGAGAGAGAGAGAGAGAGAGGTCAAAGAGGAATGCACAGCACAGCACAACATTGTTACTTCTGACAATATTTATGTTCATACTAGAGTTAAAGACAGTTATTGCTCATAAGTTGACCCGAGGGATTGTGGATCCCACTGGGTCAAAAGATCAACTCATGTCCTCAAGATCCAAACAGAAAATTGCATTTAAAATTCTAAAATTCCATAATGTTGGTAAAAAAACATCATACTTTGGTATTTCGTGATTAAAATATCAACCAATACGTGCTGTGTCGCACATATTGTATCGGTATCGTAGGGGTGGGGTACGTTATATACTTGATGTTTTAAAATTTTCCTGTATCGTCAATACGTATCACATATATAGTATTGACGATACATTACAATTTTCTTATATAAAGGACTCACTTATGGGTTGATAATGATAATGTATCGAGTATCAATGCATTTGTAAAATTTGCTCAAATCTTCTACTCTTAAATTTTTTTGTACAAGCTTCTATTAGGAAAATCAAGGACTTAACTTCAGTCTTTCGAAACAAAAATACATTTGGGCAGGATCGAAAGATCAAAGCCGAAACCCCAAACTTCGTCAATTATTTGGTAAGTCCCTCATTTTAGCTCCAATCATTATATATATATATATATATATTACAACCCATTATCTACATACTATGTCAATTTGGTACATTTCCAAAATAATTTTTTCTCATTTATATTATTATTAAATACATAAATAAATAAATCCAAAAATTTTGAAAAAATAATGGAAGCATATTAAAACACATCGACAATATGCTTCTCTAAATTTTGCTATATTCTTCTATATTTTTAATAAAAAATTACAGAAAACACATTGAAAAAATTACAGAAGCATATTAAAAAACATTGAAACATATAATTTTGCTATGTTCTTTTGTATTTTTAATAAAAAATTACAGAAAAATGAAAAAACAAATCCAAAAATTACAGCAAACCAGTGTTCTATTGTGATCTGCTTCTTTTTTTATTAATTTAGCACATTTTCAACAAGATTTATTAAAAAATTAGTAAAAAAATTATAAAATATAGTAATGGTAGAGTTATTTATTTATTTACTTAGCATAATTTAAAGTTATAATCAAAGTATGTTTGTATTTATAGAATTTCTTTTTGATTTGCAGGATTGTGAATATGCCTCCCCATTGGTGCCAGAAGCAGGAGAATGCAGGTGACATTGGATGATATCATGCTACTAAAATTGAGGGGGATTGATATAAGATGAAGTGTAGATATTGTACTAAGGAGATGCATTTTGGTGGGATATCACGGCTTAAACAACATCTAACTAGTAGGAAACATAGAAATGAATAAAATATGAACGTGTCGCGTAGGAAGTCAGGGATGCAATGACCAAGCATTTGGAAGAGCAAAGCCAACGAAGAGGGCGAGGCATGAGAGAGGTGGCGTTAAGGGAGGCGGTATTGGATGTAGATTCTGATGTTGATGAAGAGATAGCATACCCCTAAATAGATTTGCAGTGTAGGCAAGCATTGTAGATCAGCATGGGAAGCTTCGCCATATTCACTCTTCTAGGCTAGATTTTAGGCCTTCTATACGTAAGGGGGGCAGTGATAATAGTAGGGGTGTTGGGAGTAGGGTTGGTAGCTCCCAAAGCAATGGCACTGGTAGTGGCAACATCTGGGGGATGCAAGCGCCCATGGGCATGACCCACGCCTATAGTACGAGGGAGGAGCCTGATGTGGACATGGGCCATCATGTGGGTCCCACGTGTGTTCCACGAATGAAGTGTATGGTGGCTGAAATATTTTGGTCATGTGAAGAGTTCAGAGTATTTAGGAGTCTTATTTTATTAGTATTTTACTTTAATTGAAAGTCTAAATAAAAGAAAACATGACCTTATCTTTAGAGTTAGAGTTGATTTAGGATTTTAAGGATAAGATTAAGGGTCTGAAAGTGTATAGGATTAATTATTTTTCCATCAACATTATTTCTTGAATCTAATTAGAAAGTGTTAGGGAGTCATATGCAATTTTGAATATAAGTGGGAGTTAAGTTGTAATTTGATTACAATTAGGAATCCTTGTTGTGGGTTATATAAGCACCCCACAGGACTTGTTTTAGAAGGATGCATCTTTGAAATAAAATCTCTCTTTGAATCTCTTGGCTGCTCTGCAAGTTTTGTCTTGAGGTTTCTCAAAACCAGGAGTGGTTTCCCATGGCTAATCCTTGGGTTTATGCAAACTAGGTGGAGGCCTAGGTCCCCTGAATTGGTGAGTTAACCTCTATAATTACAGGTCCTTACTCTCTTCTTTTATCTTTCTTTATTTTCCTTTCTTTGCTTGTTGTCTCTACCATTTCTTTCTTCATACTTACTGGTTCTGTTTTCTGAGTTTAAAAATCCACTAAGGAAACCTTTAAACACTTCAAGTAATCATCAAGAAGCATTTTTCATTGCTTCTTGATAACCAGTCTGCAAATCCCTTCTTTCTTCCATTTTTTTCCCTTATTCTCCCACACAAGCCCTGCATTTTCAGCCTGTTTTAGACCTTGAGATCTAATGATTCATGTGATGTTATGTTTTTCTGTTTTGGTCAATAATCAGTCTCCATTAGTGGACTGATTTGGTCTCTGCAGAAACCCCTAAACTTCCTGGTTTGTTGCCCTGTGTAGGCCTAATTTTAGCCTGTTTACCTAATAAAGCCTCCACCTGAACCATATTGACCTACCCAAGACCCTTGTCCTTATATTTTTATGTTTTCATGCATACATCAGCCATTGGATTTGGCTTTCTATAAGTGCTGATTTGTTCAATATCTAAGTGACACTTGTCCTAGTCTATTTGTGGGCCCATACCAGCAGGTAAAGCCTCTTAATAGGTTTGTCCTGCATCAGAGCCCATTCCCATTCTCACCGATCTTGGTTTGTACCACTCTCAGAAAACAAAGCAAAAAAAAAAAAAAAAGACTGAAGAATATGTGGGGGAATGTGAAAGATAGGGAAAGGGAATAATATGCCAAATTCTCATTCTTCCACTTCATTCCAACCCATGCAACTACGAGGCCTTTCCTAAGAAATTGTTAGATGAGGCAGGAATGGCAGAGGCAGGTGTGAAGGTACCCACTTCATATGGGGATATGGGAAAGTATTGAATCAGGAAAAGAACTTGGATGAGTATATAATTGAATTGAGGATGCAGAGGCCAGAGCACATGCTCACTATCATGTATGATGGTTGGACTAGTCCTACGAGACAATCAATCATCAACTTTATGGTATATTGTGACGGTTACACCACATTTTTGAGATTTGTGGTGCAACTAGTATGACTCCAACTATTAAGCAGCCAAGGTACTGAACAATAATCACTGGAATGAATTCCTTGCCTCAATGAGATTTTTTAGATATAATATAAAGATATAAAAATAATAAGTTATTTGAAATCAATTATGTAATGCAAATATGTGATGAGTTTCCATCACATTTTTTTTCATTCTTTTGATAATTAAGGTAGATGGTTGTACTAGCATGGGAAAGGACAAACCCACATATACAAACCATATGAGCTTAGCCATACGCCTAACTATTTTATTTTACATTGAAAATATAGATATTAAATGTAATTTATCACTTATAATGTAAATAGTGTAATTAAAAACAACTCTATAAAAAATTTAGGGACAATATCTAGCGAAACCCTCATAGAAAAAATCTTATAAAAATCCACTGTTTAATGTAC
This sequence comes from Platanus orientalis, assembly GCA_025762735.1. Taxonomy (NCBI): domain Eukaryota; kingdom Viridiplantae; phylum Streptophyta; class Magnoliopsida; order Proteales; family Platanaceae; genus Platanus; species Platanus orientalis. The sequence goes on from JAOXJP010000017.1 coordinate 5,893,589, forward strand.
ATCTGTTAAACCCATAAAAGATTAAAAAAAAAAAAAAAAAAAAAAGATATCAAAAAACCCTTTTAAAGCTTAAAA